>JARHVA010000926.1:507500-582500 GCA_037957365.1 Torreya grandis | reverse complement strand
TAAGGCCTAGTTTTTAAAATTTGACCTACTAGTGATGTACCAACATCGAATAATGACAAACATGACTTAATTGTGTGTATATAACCACAAATTAACCTTCATTGCTTCAATGGCTACTCATTAGGGCCTTGTTCTGTCAATTTCAATTTATTAATGATCCACAAACATGAAACAATTTTAAACATATAACTATAATATTTCACATATTTCAAAAATTAATTTAAAAAAATTCTATCATTTAATACGATCTTTGAAAAGTCTCGAACATATTTTAATTGAAAAGGTGACAAATATTCATATGAACGTCAAATTTAATTCGTGATATAAAAAACGCATCCCAATGAAATACATACATCGTAACAAGATGGTGGCGCTATCACCTATATTAGTTCGTACCATGATTCAAGATAGATGTCCTAATATAGCTGATAGCATGAATATTAAGATAAGTCTATGCCCTCCAAATTCATACAATGCATGAATATCAAATTTAATGAATTTACCACCAACTACGGAAACATTACGTATCGAAGAAAATTTGTTCCTTTTTGCATGCCTAACAAGGACACGGTACACATTGTCAAAGTTGTTCCTATTTTGATCGGCTCGCTGATCGCTACTTTGAGTAAACAAATTCTGATAGCCTTCATCATTAGTCAAGATAGGCACGAACCTAGATGATGACCTTGTTCGACTAAAATGGTTCCTTCCATAAGCCGGTGGAAAATATCCGGGCGATGAGATATCATTGGTTTGTACTCCTGGTCGTGATGATGTATAAACGAGGGGTGAAACTGAAACGTTACCGAACAAAGTTGATATTCAAGGTGGGTGGAGAAAAACAAACGGGTAGTTCCGTGTTTCCTATTGGTGGACCATGACCCTCGGATGTATCGCAGTGGCAACAGCGAGGAACCGACCGCAACAGCTTTGTTTTCTTCATTCAAGTTAAAGGAACCGGGCCGGCCACATTATTTTGGGTTCACCGAGAGAGATGTATAATGTACATACCTGTATGCGGTCTGGTTTTTATATTTACTTTTGTCTGGTTTGACCCGTCACAGCAACTTCAGCATATAGAATATGCGAACAGTTTCGTATGTCTATATTTGCCCAGACAGCCGGCCATCGTGGCTGGGAAAACGACGGCGCCGCCGTTAACCTAGCCGACATCCCCGCACGGATGGCCTACCACTGCCGAGGCTTAGCCGCCTGCAGATAGCTTGCTCTTCGAGGCTGCAACTACGCAATGCGGCCCTCTTACCTAAACCTTAACCTTGTTGGAGATGGGTCCACTTGGCCCAAGATGAGTGTCCAGGTGTGTAGCAATTAAAATTAAAAAAAAATTTATGTTTAGATGTTTATTATGACATGATCCAATATAAAAATGCTCTCCAAAAAAGTCCTTGACACAAAGATTAAAGATGTGAAGTTTTATTCCTGAGATACTCATACAAAAATGGCCTTCTTAAGAGTTGCCAGCAAATTTTTTTGTTCCATAGTTCAATTTAAGACTCCAATTTTTAATCTAGATTTCAATGACACATATGAACTAATTATTCTAACTACTATTATATTCAACATTCAAAAATTATATAAGAAAGATCTTAATAATCATGAATTGTAAGAGAAAAATCTCAATAACTTCATTCTTGTGTTGTATGTTTTATGTCTTTTAACTCTTCTTTATTTTTATTTGAAATGTACTTATCTTACAAACTTAATATCATATTATAATTATTATTAAACATTAATAATATATTTATATATATATTCACAGCAATTTATATGCCGTTTGAAATTTCAGCCTGTGGTCTGTTTTTATGAATTTTTCTGTTATTTACCATTATGTTTTGAGTAGCTTTTTTAAAATATAAAGTTGATTTTATTAGAAAAAATAATTCTGATTTATTAAGTGCTTATAATAATATCACTAGTTTGTAATTTAACTTTAAATCTCATTATTCTTGTATATAAATATCCTCTAAATTTTTTAAGCTGGTCACTCTTCAATGTTGATATCTTATGGTTGTTTTTCCATTCGCCCACACTACAAGTACCCGCTTACACCACTTTTCTCATTTTTATTCATAATTAAAATATAAAACATGTTTATTGTATAGATATGAGTTACAGCTGTTGTTAACTGTGAAAGGAATGTATGTCCACTACAGTGATTTTAATAGAGCCTTCTAGTATATATATACATTATAAATAATTCTTAAGTGCCCCTTTTTAATGCTTTTTAACGGATTTGTTAAGTTACATTCCCAAATAAACCAACTTGTAGAAAACATTTAAAAAGAAAGTACGCTATATAATTTTGCTGAAGACGTACATTTAAAGGTAGTAAGATGATTTCACCCTCAGAAAACAAATTAATTATTTGAAGGCAAGGGCGGCCATTAAATTCCATCCCCACTTCTAACAAGTTGTTCACTAGCTATTTAATTCACGTGTTTGTAATTTATAATGCTCATACTTTGATTTTAGTTCAGATTCCTTAAGGTTATATGAAATAGGAGAAGAGTTGGACATATACACAATTAAATCTGACTATTACACTACACCTTACCGTAAACATTTGATCAACTTTGGTGGATCTTATGCCCTTTTAATGCTAGATGGATTTTCTTCACTGTTTCAAGTGACTTTACTTGTTATTCTTATGCTGCAGAGTTTGTGTGGTAGACTATGTTTTGATTAACAAATCTTTATCACCATTAATGTCTCATTCTTTAGTGGATATTCTTTGCCCCTTAGTAACCATATGCACATAGTTCATTCAAATACATACTTCCTAGCTTTAGGTCCGTAACTATTTCTTTCCATACCCACCACACTCTCATTCGTATTTAGGATTACACATTATTCCATAACATCCACATATGAAAAAGTTTATTATCATATCCTATGAAATAAGTGGGCGGTCATATTTAAATAAATATTAAGAGGTACACTCAACATATGCTCAGGGTCAATGCTAACTTCTTATATGGAAAGCCTTCCTTCCAAGGAAATCCTCATATGTCATATCTAATTGATTCTGCATCTTTTCCTTCTGATATTTAAAACCAAGTCTCAATTTTAGTGGGAAATAAATTGTAAGGTAAGTGTATCTTCACATACTATATTGCATTGCATTCTATTTTCAAACTCAAGACATTCAGATCAACATACTTATAGCACTCAAGAGAAGACTTTTTTAACCATACTCCAACTCTCATAGCAACACACATTTTTTATTTCTTTAATATAGTGTCTTTTCATTGATTCTCATCTGCATAAGCATCTCATATCATATGACCCATATTCAATTCAAGGAAACAACATGATCCAAATCGTTATAAAACTATCATGGTTGGTCACACCTTGTGCAAGATATTTTATATAGTATTATATAACTTGATTGATAGATTTACAGATCCCATGAAATATTGGGCAAAAGTGTAAGGAGGTTTTAGGAAAAAATCATTAAAACATAGATCATATATTGATGACTAGAGATATAATCAAAGAATCAAGACCACATAAGCACAATGTTCATTATTTTATTACTAATTTCTAGAAGGTCTTTGATATTATTTTTAAACAACTAGTAATAGAAAAACATTGATATCTATAGATTATATAACATTTAGTTGTTATTTTGATGACAATGATTATGAGAAGGTGAATTTAATAAAGATATAAACAACACCATTGGTGTTAATTATGATTGTCCAATTTCTATTCTATTTAGTCTCTGCATAGAATAATTAAAGGATATCATTGAAAGTTCACGGAAAACTAGTAATGTTTATATTATTTTTGATATAATGATCACCATTTTATTATATGTTGGGACATCAATTGCATGTCACATATTATTATAGGCCTACAAAGATATCTTAACATATTAAAATAATTTTATAATATACATAGTTTACAAGTGAACTTGACTAAAATAAAGGTCATGGTTTTTAATACAACTAAATAAAATGATATGAAACTAATATCACTTTGAATTCTTAAGTTTGGTTGAAGTTGTCTTCTCCTATAATTACCTTGGTGTATTTTCAAAAATACCTCCCTTCAATATTCTCTATATTTAATAAGAGATATCATACAAAAGGTATGTTGCACTTAATACGCTTGAGAGATAATATTTCTAACTCTAGGTTTAGTATGTCAAATTAAAGTTGCATATCTTCTAAGCTTTAGTGTTACTAATAGTTTTGTATGGTTGTGAGAATTTTGGACTTGAGCTTTGTAATAATAGTTTGGGTTGAGTTGATAAAGTTTTTGTGTCCATGTTATCTAAAAAATGGAAATCAAAATAGTTAGTTCCACATGTAATTATTTTTATTGAATTTGGCATCCCTCTCACTAATGTTTTAGTTATTTTCAATGCAACTAGTTTTATTGTAAGTGTTTTTAATAATGTATTCAGAATAACATCACCTATCAAGATAATATTTGTATATATTTCACAACACTAATAGAATGAGCATTAAGAATTATGAAGTCCTTGCTCTCTTAATTCCTTGCTTTCTCTTCATAAAGATAATTAACACATAAAAATTTATAATTATAAATAAGACAAATTAATGTAATGTGTATACATAACATTAGAAATTATTTTGTTTAACACAACTAAAATAAACTATCAATGTGTACACAAAAACAAAAAGAAATATTTTTCTTCATCAAAGATATTGATATAGTGTATGAGAAAGAAAAATATCATTGTTAATTATTTGTTTGAATTAGAGTAAGTCTTTTATGCTTTGTTAAACCCATCAATCTATCATAATTTAAACCAATACCCATAAATAACCCAAATGTTATTTCATAAATAAAAATAAATCTTCAAAAATACTAGATATGGTTAGATATATATCAAAATAAATATTTATAATTAAAGCTATATGTTTATACTTATTGTAGGAATCTTAAAATTGCTCATGTTAATTCAATAGGGATTTATTACATGTACAAAATCTATTTTTGAGTGTTGCATTGATATATAATTACAACTATTGGATGTGAGTCTCTTTGATTAATTAAAAAATTAATTCAAAGATCGAAGGAAAAAATGTATAATTGAGAAATGAAGGATAACCATCAACATGGAAGAATTAGTTGCATTAGGGAGTAAGGAATCTATCACTTGAAAATGTAAAATTAGGTTTAAAGAGGACATGCTTATGACCACTTAATTTAAATGTCTTGGATGAATATATGGGACCTAGAAGGAAATTTGACACATTTGTTCAAGATGAATCATACACAGTAGAAAACATGATAAGGTTAGATGGAGTTGACTTAGAGTTTCCATGTAGTTGGCATTAGAGTGAAGATGTTGAGATCACACAACCAAGACAATAATTAGATTCTTAACATAATGAAAAAAAGATTGATTAATTATTTATAAAAAAATTAATGATTATCAACTCAAGTTAGAGGGTGTCAATTTCATGATACACTAACTCTACCCATGTAATATAACCCTCCTAATTAGATGAAAGAAGTTGATCTTAATCTTGTTGTCATCTTGAAATTTAACAATGAGGAAGTCAACCTCTCGATGCCCTCACAACCACCACTACTATTGGAATAAAATAATTTCTTGTCCCTATTAGCATCGTCCCAACCATCCAACTAATACTTCACTCCACCAAAATTCTTCCTTCAACCACCATTGCATGGTCTAACTGACCTTCACCAAAAGGAGTTGTTATTTTATTATTTTGTCTTTTACCTATTGAACTATGCTTTAAGACCTCTTATTTAATGAGTTATTTATATTTGAATTATTCAAGCAATGAACATAATCTTTTTTCATTATCTTCATGTTTATGTATTCTGGTCTGGCAAAAGCTTAACTCCTTCAGATTTGGTATTAGAGCCGATGGAGAAGATCTTTGAAAGTTGCAGACAAGAGAAATAATACAACAAAAGCATGGTGAACACCAAGCAAACATTTTAAGGTAACACCCAGTTGGAGGAGTGATCAGGAGAGCTGAGCTCATTCATTTATTTTTTATCATGAAAAGGCAATAAGAGCCAAGCCATGAATGGGCTATGGCTAGTCTCAAGAGAGAGACAATGCATGAGCACTAGAAGAAAGAGTAGCTAATGTTGAAAACCAATTTTAGTACATGGGAAAGCTTATGACATACCAAAAAGGAGATATCCAAAATCTAAAATATGGCCAAAATAGAAGGAAAGAGTTGGCAACATCCACCAATATCTGATGGTCAAAATCATGATGTATGGGCTAAGAAGATAAAGACAATATTTGTGGTGAATGACTTGTGGGATTATTTGGTCATTGGATTCATAGACATGATCGATCCAATAGCCTCTAATGCATTTTAATATGCCTAAAATACCCTATTGAAAAAGAATAAAAGAAAGGATGCAAAATCTTTGAACCTAATCAAGACAACTATGATAGAATCCATATATCCTAGAATAGTAGTAGTGAACTATTCAAAGGAGCCATGGAATATCCTCCAAAATTCTTATTGAGGGACTGATCAGGTATAATTAGTAAAACTCCAAATACTTAAAAAATATTTTGAAACTCTTTAGATGAATGATGGTGAGTCCATTTCAAATTTTCATACTAGAATTTCTAATTTAGCAAATCAGATAAGGATTAATGGTGAAATAATGGAAGATAAAAGGATCATTGAGAAGATCCTAAAGAGTTTTCCATTGAGATTTGATCCCATGGTGATTACAATTGAAGAGGCTAAATAACTTTCAAGAGTGATAGTGAATGAGTTGATGGGTTCACTACAAATGCATGAGTAGTGGCTAAATAGATCCATTCCTTCTTCCATAGATCAAGCCTTCAAAGCTTAGCCAAGTATTAGAGGGAAGGGGAGAGGAAGATAAAATGGAATTATAATATTCAAAAGTAAAGGAAGAGGAAGAAGATACTATCAAAGAACAAGGTCAAGCAATCAAGAAGAAAACAACAATGTTTTGCTCGATGAGTGTTTTGGAGAGAAGATTGATTATGTATTATTATTTTGGTAACCAAATGACTCATGCATGACAGATCCAACCAGTAAGGAAAAAGGTAGATAGTGGGAATCCCCACCTAGAAATTGATGATCCCTTGAAACTTGAGAGTCCCATGATGGGCATTATATAGTGAAGTAAGGAGTGTCACAAGTTTTGTCAAATCTTATTTATAGAACAATGGAGAGTAGCGAAGTCACTTAGGTGGTAGGCTCTAGAATGGGTGCATTAGGGGTGCACTACAACCATTTGGAGCATACAAATTTCATGAGGTTAATTCACCTCATGTACAAGGGTAGTCTGCAAAAGACATGTTATTCATGGAATATGATCTTACATGGGTCACATATCCAATAAAATATGAAGGTGTTGAAAAGAGCTAACTGAACCATTGAAGAAAAATGGTAGCACAAGAGGTGTGTGTGAGAGATGGTAACAAGCCATCGAGAAATAATGCAATCATTTATTGGCTTCAAATTTGGTAAGAGCTCTACAAATCTCAAGTTGCATAGTGAATGAAGTTATGAAAGTATGTGAGTTACTTAGTAAGTGAAGTTGTGGAAGTGCATGTGTTGAATAGTGAGTAAAGCTATCAAAGAGCCTAAAGATCAGGCTAATCATTGGAAAATCTAGACTAACATTGAAAGAATCCAATAGAGTCATGGGAGGAAACTTGAGTAGTTAAGCATCAGGGTAAAGAATGTTAAGCAAGCAAGAAGCTTGAAATGTTAGACATAAGCATATTCATTGATAGAATTTCAACAGCCTATTCCTTAGTCTTAAATTTTGAGTGAATGCTCATTGAGTAATTGTATTTGTTCTTAGCCTCAATCTAGGCTATTTCAGGTGGTGTATTTCATAGAGTAATTAAAGGAGCTGTATTCCATAATCATTTCCCAATGCTAGTGGATGGAATTAAGGGGGATTATTGAAATAAGATAATTTCATCTCCCTATCAATATGGTCCCAACCATCTGAATAACACTCCACTCCACCAAAAGTCTTCTTTCAACCACCATCCTTCAACTGCCACTGCATGATATAACTGACCTTCACAAAAGGGAGTTGTTATTTTATTCTTTTGCCTTTTATCTATAAATAGTGTTATTAAGTCCCATATAAATCTAAGGCAATTATATTCATTTATGTAGTCCCTTAGCGGTGCCTCCTAGTTGAAACTATTTAAAATGGAAAGACGCAATGAAGATTTGATCTTAAATGTAGTAGCATTATTTTCATTGTCAACAACTACTTCATGAGTCAAATTTTGTCCACTACTATGCTAACAACCAAGATTAGGAACAACATGATACAACACTAGATTTTACAGAAATAGAGATTATAAGAACAAATCAAATGAAAATTTTCAGTGAAAAGAATAAAAAAACTCATTCAAAATTTTAATAAATCCCAATTGAAAGGGTTAAGAAGTCACCAAGGTTAAAATTTGATGATCGAATAAGGTTGAGCAAGAAATATTAACTCATCACTATTGATCAATATCTAGAGTTAATCATGGCGAAAGAGAAAAGGAATAAAGACATTGAAAATTTGAATTAAATAAAAGGAGAACATATGTAATAGAAGAAGATAATAAATTCATATTCTCATGCCAATAATTCATTTTTAATTATAGTTTAATTTTATGTGCATGTTATTAACATGAATGCATTAAAAAAAATACAATAAATCATCTAATAATTAATGCAAATACTAATAATTTGAATGTAATTCTCTTGGAAATAAAATGATTTGATTGTCATGCATGATATTAATTATAAACTAGTCAAGATAACATTACAAATTTTTTGTTATCTTAACGAAGATAGTAACCTCACCCTATTTTTCATTATAAAACTCCATTTGATCACATATTAAATATCCAAATTTTGTACTTCTCAACATTCTTACAAATGAGAAAACATTGATTCAAAACCCACATGATCTAGAATGTCATGGTATAATTAATAATGGATATACTATTTTGATTTTAAATCCCCTACATGATATAAAATGCCATGGTATAATTAATATTTGATACACTATTTAGAAATTATAGGAGAACAAATAAGTTGGTTGTCTCAAACATGCCTTTGTCTTCAATATTGTACTATATTCTTTTTTGAAGTTTAATTTTGAATAGACTTTCCCTCTTAATTGTTTTATCAATCAATTGATTTGATGTTTTTGATGTTGATTTACATTTAAAAATAATAATTGATCAGTATTTTTTTATTTTTTAAAAATTAAATTAAATATTCTATCGATGTGGAAGGATGAGTTTAATGACACTAAGAAAACTATATAGGGTAATGAGATGTTATAATTTTGTATTTTATATTATTTGTATTATAGTTGTTCATTGGAATTTTTCTTAACTACTTATTCAAGAATATTCCATGTTAGCCAATTAATTATTTTTAATAAGTTAATTTTTTGATATAAAATATACACATGGTAAAATTATCATTTTTATAGTTATATAGTCAGTTGTGAATTTTGTGCATTAAATTCATTTATGCTTAGAAAGGCACCATGCATTTCAACATGAAAGCCACGAAGGCCTTGTATTCATTTCCATTTATTATCTAATAGGTGGTTTATTGTCACTAGAGTTACTCTATTTGGGAGATAATTTCATTCTTATTTTACACTATCTAGGAGTGCACTATGGAATTGTTGACTATTAGTGTGTTAATTCTTCTTAAAGTTAATTAATGTGGTATTCTTCTTCCACTATTGTGCCTCTTGATCACAATTTTTTTTAAGAGTTTGTCTTCTGATTCATATGACATCACATTAAAGGATTTCATATATATGAAATGTTACCTTTGGATACTAAATATTTGAAAGGCATCTTGAATAAAAATTGTGCCATGAATGCCAGCCTTTTGGCCCTAAAAAGTGTAGGAGTGAGAGACATCATGATGAATGTGTGGTGGGGTTTAACTAAGAAGGATGGGACTAGTCATAATGATTGGTGTTGATATAAAGATCTCATAAATAAGGTTAGAAACACATGTTTTTAAAATTCAATATGTTATATCCTTTCACCAGTGTGAAGGCAATATTGGTGACACAATTGAAATTTTATCACCTATCATTTTATTCTACTTTTCATTCACATTTATTGTAATTTCAACTCAATTCTCAATGATTTATTTTGTGTTTTTAGTATTCCTTTTCCTAGATGGGTTTTGAAATAAGTGGACATGAATCTAAATATGGTGTATTCTAATAAGGAAGGAAGGAGAAATCACGAATATATTTCATTGGGGTGTGACACCATGCCCCTGATCAAGTGAAGGTTATTCATTCAAGTGTGTACACATTATATTGTAAATTTAAAGGAGTCATTAAAGGATTTTATTATAAAATTCATAGTGGCATGCTAAATAATTATCTGCATTATTGATTTGAAATATAAGTTTATATTTTTATTTTTCTTCTTGATAAAAAATAATAGTGTTGTGTAAATACAAGTTATAATATTATTTTTTACCAAAGTAGGGAAAAGAGAAAAAAGAATAAAATATATTCAATTAGAAAAATGACAAGTGGGTACCAATTTGAGTGGTCTAGATGTATAGGGAACTTTATTAGAAATTAAATCATTCATAATAAATCAAGGTAATCAAATGTTGAAAATATAAAGTTTAAGAAAATATAATGCATCATCCCTTCCATGATTGATTTTGTTGCTAATGTGGATGCCATGTGGTTTATGTAGAGAAAACTTATTATTTATACATTTCTAATGTGGTTTTGGAAACTTATCTCAATGTGATGATGCAGGGTCATAAAATGAATCTTGTGGAATTGGAAGGCTCCCACACAATTTAAAACACACATTATTCTCTATACATTAATTTGGTTCAATCATAATATTTTTTAGTGATGGAAAATTAGCCTCGTTAGGAATACTACATTGTTTCATCCACATGATCTACATACTCCTTACTAACTACAATTTCCTTTCTCAATTAAAACACTTTATAGCCTTAGGCATATGGACCACTCCCCTCTAGTACAACTATCCATGTTGATTGATTGTTGAACTAGGTGAGATCTATCAAGTATACAATTATCATTATTAATTATTTTTATTATTGTTTAAACCAAGTTAATATGTATACCCTAATGAAATCAAACTATGAAGGACATGCATTTTTAAAATCTGTTATGGAAAGTGTGATTTTTAGTTTCCATTGTCCATTCTATTAGGCAGTCAATTGGGACTCTTCCCAATCAAAATGCCTTATTAGTTAATTGAATATTCAAGATCAAAGAGACCTTATAATATTTAAAATATTATAAATATATCCTTAATATTTATATTAAGGATGATCATCCAATGCAACTAACTAATGTTTTGGTTTCATAAATATTTGCATCTTATAGTAGTTAATATTGTTATAAATATTGTGCAGATGTAACCTTACTACAATTATTCATAAACGTAAACCACATGGATATTACAACTATTGGAATATTAGTACCACCTATATCATTATATTTTCAAATTCAACACCTATGTTATAATAAATCTACTCCTTCTTGTTGTTATACTTGGTTTGATATGAAAAATCCAACATCATATTCATTTCATTTTGACATGGAAATAAACTAGACCTCATGGAATTTATATCAATAGAGTAAAAGTATATATTCATATTTTAATTAACTATTTTAATTTGGTTTTTATATTGAAAATTATGATGCTTGTAATTATATGACAATGTTATTACATAGTCTCAAATAGAAGAAAATAAGCTAATAAAATAAGTGAAACATATTATATTTTCTGACCTTAATAGCTAAGAATCCTAATGCAATTTATAAAAATGTTTTTTTGGTGATAATTTTATGCATTAGAAGCAATAATCTAAGTATTTAAGGTCTCTGTGTTTTCAATGAATAACTTAACTTATGTTCCAAGTTATTCATTTCAACAAGACATTTGTTCTATGAGAAGTATCCTAGTTGTTTAATCTCATATATTATTTGGGGCTTGCCTCAACATGGTTCGAGCTCTTTTATATTTGTTGATGGTGATCTGTGTATTTCTTGAAAAAACCATAGAGCATTTTTTTTATAGTGTCTATATTTTATTATAAGGGTAAAGGGAGAAGTCATTACTAGTTTACAGCTAAATAGATATAATTTATAACACAATGATTTTATTTTCATTTTGTAAAATAATGTTAGGTTGTGGAGCTAAAAGCTTCAACTTGTTACAGACAAAGAAAAGGAGGTTGTTGAAGACCCAGAAGCACCGGCGTCGGCAGCATGACCGACGTCGGTCATGATCAGTGTAGAAGGCAACCGGCATCGGTAGGAAGTCAGTCGACATCGGCAGCACCAGGCAAGTAGGGACCAGCATCGGTTGCCTGTGTGTTCTAGAACTGCTCATTACATGAACAGTTAGTTTAGTGAATGAAGTGTTTGCATGTAAAGGCTATTTCGAGTCTTGAGCTACGTGGATAATTATTGTAAACTAAGAGTCTAAGTTATTGTTCAAGTCTGTGATCTATTTATAGACCCATTGGCATGTATTATAAAGTGTGTTATTTGTGAATTCTAGTTACTTGTACTTCTGGATATTTCTGCATGTTTAATTGCTTAAGTTTGGTAATCATATTGTGCTCTTTCTGAGGAGCAAGATCCTAACAAGTGGGATCAAAAAAAGTGTGTTTGTTCTTGGATTCCCCGACAACTGGTATCAGAGCTTTTGGTTGGGATACTAACATGTTGGATTAGATCTGGTTAGTGTGTGTTGATTACAGGTTACTCACAGGGGTTTTTGTTTGAGTGGGAGTAGAGCAATGGCAGAAGACAGTAGACTACGAATGGAGAAGTTTAATGGCAGGAGGTCCAAGTCCAGGTATGGAAGAATAACCTACTGGAAATATGGAAATCAAGAGTAGGAAAATAAAGATTGTTGGTTGGTAGCAGATCAGCATGAAGGACATGAAGAAGAAGTAGATGTTGCGAATTTTGTTGCATAGGATGCTCTGGTATGTTTTTTGGATAAAGTAGAATCTAGGGTTTTAGATTCTGGTGTCTCTTTGCATGCATCCCCAAATAGGGAATTTTTTCATGAGTATGTCCAGGGAGACTTTGGAGAAATTTGTGTAGGGGATGGTAAGCCTTGTCAGATGGTTGGCAAAGGGAAAGTGAAGCTGAAATTGCAGACATGTAACACATGGGTGTTGAAGGAGGTCATGCATGTCCCAATTCTGGAGTGGAATTTGATTTCTATAAGAATTTTGGGTGATGAGGGTTGCACAGTAAGTCTCATAGAAGACTCTTGGAAGGTTACCAAAGGTGCACTTGTTGTAGAAGAGATAAGAAAGTAGGTACGCTTTATCTATCTACTTTTATTACTGATTCTCTTTCTGGGTTATCTACTTCAGCTGTAGATTCAGAGATGTGGCTTAATAGGCTTGGTCACATGAATAAGAAGGAGATGCATGTTATTGAGTCAAAGGGTATGCTTTCAGATTTGGAAGGCATGGATCGTGGTTTCTGTATGCAGAAGAAGAAGGTGACATTTCTTGAGAGATCCGATGTTAGTGACAAGAATAAGAAAGCCTTGGTTTTCAAGGAGAAAGTGACAGACAGAGTTCAACACAAGGGGCAAATGAATTCTAAGCAAAGCAAGGGTGATTTGGACAAGGGTTTGATCCAAAAGGAGCTCGTGGGTAGAAGTTAGTTCTCACAAGCAAAACACAGAGACCGACGTTGGCATGAAAACCAGCATCGATGCCCAGACAGGGACTGACATCGGCTATGTGCAGACTAATGTTGGTGACTCATGGTAGATAAACACTAGCATCAGCAAGGGGGAACCGACGTCGGTGATGAGGCAGTCACAAGGAACCGACATCGATCGGGTGCAGACTGGAATGTGACCAACATCGGTCACTGAGATGAATTTTGGGTGGATAGCAAGTTGTCAAGGAGTGTCAAACACCCATATGGAGGACTTAAAGGGTAGGTAAGCCTCATATTCATCATTTCCCTTCTTTACACTACTTGTTGCTCACTGATGGTAAAGAAGCAAGAAGTTATTGAAGAAGCAGAACAGGTAGATCCAAGAAACAGTGGGAGCTTAGCATGGATGGAGGATGTGATTCCTTAGAGGAGAACCAAATAGGAGTTTTGGGTGGAGTTGCCAGCTAGAAGTGAGCACTGAGAGACTAATGGATGTTCAGGATGAAGAAGAGTGGAAATGGACATGTGAGATAGAAGGCCAGGGTATATGGTCTTGAGTAAGTTGCAGGACAATGGAGGTTTGATCATTGTGTTTCTCTTTACCAGGTTGGATAATATTATCTACATTATCCTATTACTATATGATGTGCTTGTTGTAGGGTTACATATACAGGGTATTGTTAAACTAAAGGTAAAGCTAGTTCAGGGGTGTGTCATGGAGAATTTAGGAGCAGCAAAAGTCTTTGGCATGAGTGTGTTTTAGGGACATGGAAGCTCACATGTTGACTTTGTTTCAGGATGATTGTGTGAGACCGGTTAGCACGTTGATGGTTGGACAGTTCATAGAACAGTGTCTTGATTCACATAACGAGGTTAAGTGCATGGTATGTACTAGACCTGAGATTTCCCAAGCAGTGGGAGTTGTCACAAGTTTGGAGACAATCTAGGTAAGAAGAATTGGAGGGCAGTTCAGTGGATTCTTTGAGGGACCAACAGCAGGTGCACATGCTATGCAGGTTTAATTTATTTTCTACATGGTTTGTAGATGTGGATGTGGCAGGTGATTTGGATGACAGAGTTGCACTACAGGATGTGTGGTGGTTGGTCTTCAAGAGTGATCTTGAAGAGGGATACAGAGCCAAGGGAACAAACTAGATGGTGTACAGGTATAGGTACAGTTGCAGCTGTTAGGATCTTGCTCCTCAGAAAGAGCACAATATGATTACCAAACTTAAGCAATTAAACATGCAAAAATAACTAGAACTACAAGTAACTAGAATTCACCAATAGCACAGAATATGAGAGACAATATACAATTTTATATTAATACTTGTACAAAAAAGAATACAATAAAGAGCCGCCACACTCTTCCACCTTATAGAGGCTTCCCGCACCTCAAGTGTACAGTAATTATTCTTCAAAACACTCTCCTACCAAAAAATGGTCCCAACACACAACTCACACACAGAATTGGTGTTCACCTCTCTAACCAGTCAGTAATAACCTTGCCAGTACACCAAGCACTCTATAGTACTTCAAGCTGATCTCCCATGAACCTGCAACCTGTAATTCAACAGACCATACTCACAATGGAAGGATCTTTCTTGCCTTCCTTTCTAGCTCGTTAGTGGAACTAGGAGAAACACACACTTTGTTCTCTTCACTAGCACACAATACAATACATGCCAATGGGTCTATAAATAGATCACAGATTTAAACAATAACTTAGACTCTTAGTTTTCTATAATTATCCACGTAGCTCAAGACTTGAAATAGCCTTTACATGCAAACACTCTGTTCACTTAACTAACTGTTCGTGCAATGAACAGTTCTAGAACACACAGGCAACCGACATCGGTCCCTGCTTGCCTAGTGCTGTTGATGTCAGCCGACTCCCTGCCAACACTGGTTGCCTTCTACACTAATCATGACCGACGTCAGTCATACTGCCGATGTCGGTGCTTTTGGGTCTTCAGTAACCTCCTTTTCTTTGTCTGCAACAAGTTGAAGCTTTTAGCTCCATAACCTAATAAATAATGCATGGTACTATAAGTAGCTTGACATTAACTTAAAAGTATATATTTTAAAATTTCAATACTAATAATGAATGACAATTTTCATAAGTCCACAACTTATATTTCATGCATTGTATATCATATCCCTTTTCCCAATTTCTTCTATCAAAATTAAAAAGAATATAATTTGTGTTTTAGATACTATGATGTTATTCCATATAGATTTATATTTATGGGGTAAATCAAAGTCTATAAATAATTAAATCAATATCATTTCAAATAATGGAGCATACACATAGGTATAAAAATCTTTTAACATAATAATACATTCTCACACACTATATTATCTATATATTAAAACCATATAAATTAATAAAATTATATAAGAAATTAAATTCCCATATTCAGGATGATATTCCCTCTAAACTCTCAACTAAACAATCACCTGAATCTCCCATAAACTAACAAACAATATATACATTTATATTGTTACCAACAATATATTCTTATAACTACTAACCTATATAAAACTAACCTATTAATAATGAACGTAATACTATTATAAAAATAATATTTACACCAGTACATTAATAATGTGAACACATAACACACTATACCTCAATATTCACCCCCTTATTAACATTATTAATCCTATCCTACACCCCCTTAATGTGAACATGGGAAAAAAAACTCTCCCATATCTCTACCTATACTAATGACTTAGTTATTTTTAGAGGATAATTAAAAACCTTAAATGATGGTTTTAAAAATGGTTGAATAATAACCAAAACAATGGTTTTACATGTGTCTAACTAGAAACCATAAAAAAATTTGATGGTTTTACAGATGGCTAACCAACAACCAAAATAGTGGTTTTACAAGTGGTTAACCACAAACCATAAAATAATGACTTTAGGAGTGGCTTACCATAATCAACATCATGATGTTTAATATAGATTCTAGCTCCCATCATTTTCACATTTTAGAGAAGTCATATCATAATATATAGTTCACTTATGAAAAATCTGAGCAGGTATACAACATATATTCTTATTCACACCATACTATGTTGAAAATAAACACACCACATAACTGAAAGAAAAATACCACTAAATAAAAAAGTGTCCCGATGACTAATGGCTAATGAGAGGCTATGAAACCTCTACCCACCATTTCCTCCTTCCACTAGTAAAGAGGCTACTTACTCAGTTGATGAAAATTTATTCTTTAAGTGCTGTATGTATTATCATGTTGTCAAACATTAATGTTTTTGTTGTTAGACATCCTCTTACTTAGTGTTGACCTCATATCTAGTTTCAAAATTCTTTCAAATTTTGAAGTCTTAATTTTGTATATTTTGGATGTGAGGTTTAATAGATAGTGCATCCATTACAATTTTGGACATAGGATTTGATATTTTAACCTTTTATTTTTTTATAATACAACTAAATGGCAATGACTCTAACTCTTGATTTTGAAACTTCTAATTTTTTTGAGTTGACTCTTTTTTGATAATAACACTAAGAATACCATAAAGACACATAGGAACTTAAGAGATTCTATTTGATAGAAGGCAGTAGAAATAATATACCTAAAAAGGGCAAGATATTCTAATATACATTTTACTAATCCTAAATATAAGTTATTTAAAATCCTTTGATTAATAATCATATAACATATTATACTAGAGACTTAATTACTAGAAAAATTTTAAAAATTAATCCTATTTAATTACTTTTTAAATAATAGTAAATTAAATATTTAACTTAAAACAATAATTCAAAAAATAACTATTTACCATATAGACCTTTTGACTTTAAATGAAATATCGAAATCCACACATCAAACTGCTAATGCGAGACAAAAATCTTTGAAAGATAACTTTCATGCAATGGAAAAAAACATGTAGCATGTAGGTAAACATGTACATCGATAGTGTGCTACAGGGTGGAATCTTCTAATGTGTCACCAAAACATTGCTTGCTACATACTACCTAAGAAAAAAATCTTTGACTTACTTTGTAGTTGGGATATGAAGTGAATGTCGTGGTGTCAGGAAGTTTTAAATCACCATTATAGGTATATGGTAGATGCCAATAATAGTGTAAGCATGAAACATTGAATGATGACTAATATGCACAAAACTATTGGTGCACTCTAGTAAAAATATTACTTTAATCAATCATGTATTAAATTGAGAATTCTTTCATATGTGCAAGATGTCATCAATGAAGAGGTTCATTATTGTTTTTATTTTATCCTCAATACATAGAAAAGGTGGTAGGAAGTGAAAACATGGACTGCAAGTAGGGTATAAAACATGGTAGAGGTTGAAGGCTAAGGCTTTTCTAAGCTATGTCTACATACAAAGTTATATGTTGAACAATAATGATACAATGATTGAATTTAATAATTATGAAAGTGAGAAATGGGCACAAAACTATACACTTTTATTTTTAAAGGATTATATAGATTTACAAATAAAAATATATAAAAATATTCAAGACTCTAATTGAAACAAAACCATGGAAAGCACCCACTCTGATACCAGATGATGGGGTAAATTAAAGTCTACAAATAATTAAATCAATAACATAGTCGAATAAAGGAACATATATAGAGATAGAGAAATACTATAATATAATAATATATTCTCACACACTGTATTATCTATATATTAAAACCATATAAATGATTACAATTATATAGGAAATGGCATTCCTATATTCAAGATGATATATCCCTATAAACTCTCAACTAAATAATCACTCAAATATCCCATAAACTAACAAACACTATATATGAATATATTGTTACCTACAATATATTCATGTAACTAATAACCTTATAAAACTAACCTCTTAACTATTAATGTAATATTATTATAACAACAATATTTACGTACAAACATTAATAATGTTAATGCACAACACACTATTCCCCAACAAATATTATATATTTTCAAGGATTTTATAAATAAATATATTTTCTAAATTATAAGTTATGATGTATAGGAACTTATATAAAAAAAATTATACACAAAATAAATAGGCTAGATCAAATGCCATTGTCATGATTCTTAAAATATTTTTTGTTGTGATAGGTGACTTCCAGTTTAGTGTATTTCTACTCATAATTGTATATAAATTAACATTTTATTTTTTCTTACCTTCCATATGCCTCCTTGATCATGTATTAAGAAAATCATATGTTTTCATTGATATATTAAATAATAGGATCTATCCATATTTGTATGAAATCGAATGAATTATTATGTTTATAATGGTGCCTTTAGTTTTTATTAATACTCCCTTCATTATTTATTAATGGTGCCTTAAATATTTGTTAATTTTTCATTTAGTGTTTTTGATTAGTCTCTTCATTGATTATAAATGGTCCCTTCAATGTTTATTAATGATATGTATGTTCTTATTTTATGTACCTTTATTTTATATTAATGATATGTAATTTTTTTATTATGTCCTTATTTTCCATTAATGATATGTAGTTTATTAATTATGTTCTTTGTATCCATATTTACATATTGTATTTGAATTAAAATGTACTCAAGTAATGGCCGCATTATCATAAAGAATTGGACCTACATATGTTATTCTTTAACAATAATTAAAAAATGAAGTGTAAATTATGTTTCAATATAGAAATTGTAGTGAGGTTTATTATGAAGTCTAATTGATTTCAAACTCATCCTTTTATGCTAAGAATATCTTCCACAAACTAAATGTTGAAGTATATATAATGAGTTGGCATTTTTTAGAATATGTGGGACCCCAAAGTAAGAGTTACCAACTACTTGTCCCCTTTCACTAATTTTTATTACAAAATGGCAAGGAAGCCTAAAAGTTCATAATAAATATATATTGCAATGTTTATACAACTTAATCACCACTTGTTTTAAATTTTGTAGGAATAAAATATGATGATTTTTTGTAGATTTTATTATATAGAAAAAAATTATTTTTAGTAGATAATTGTTAAACCTAAAAAAAAAGTAAATAAGATTTATTTAATTTTTTTTGTGGAATCTCCATGGAAGTTATGATTTATTGATTTTTTTTACTTCCTAACATTAGAAGTGTCCTTTATTTTTGATAGTTACATATGATGCTTAGAAAATAATGAATTCAATTTTCTATTTAAAATAATGTTTTAAATCATCCTTTAAGTTCCATGCTTTACAAGTGTGAATTATAAAGTAGTTTAAATATAGAAGACATCACCAAAGAAAAATATTGAAATTGTAAATGTTTAGATGATCTTAATCTTTAAAATTCCTTTAGATTTTCTGTAACTATTTTCAATTTTATAGGATATTAAAGGACCCTTTTAAATTTGGCTTTTCACCTTTTCCTCACTTTGCAAGACCTTATTACACAATCAACATGGAGGCTACGTGAACAATTAAATAATGATAAACAAGGTTTTTTAATATATTTTAGTTAAGATTATGTAATCATATCTTTAATTGGTATGGGTATTATTCAGAACACATTACGATGTCTGTGTTTTTTCCTGGATGGAAAAAGCTAATGAAGAGAATAAAAATGACCCTACCAAAAGAGCTAGCAACAACAAAAGATCAAAAGGGACAAAAAAGAATCAATAATAATAAACAAATTTTATTGGTATGAGAACCAATTATTTTTAATTGGATTGAAAACCAACCTAAGCTAATGGAGAGATCTCTAGGTCTCAAAGAGTAGACACACCCTAGGCACAAGGGGGCCATAGGTCCACAAGAATAATTTACAATTGAAGACAGACCCCCTCAAGGATCCACAAATCATATAATTGATAAATCCAATCAAAGAAATATATGGTTAAAACAATAAACTAGACATCCTTGATGATGCAAGCAAAATCCAAAGATACCAAAAAGAAACGAAGTAAAACAAAAAACTAGCATGACCCATGTGAACCTTTAATTCAAAAACTAACAACATGTCCCAAAAAGGTGAACTTGTTCCCAAAAGGACCAATACAAATCCAAAGAACAAACCTAACTAAGTGGTAGATAAAATTCACTACCACAAGACCACCTTTTATTAAAAAAACAAGTCACCTAAGGATCCAATCCCAAAAAGTGCCATCAACTCAAATTTTGAAAATAAAAATAGCTAACCATAACCCAAAAAATAATAGAACAAACAAAATTAAATAAAAACTAAAAATGTGTTGAAAAAAAATTGAAAATCAAAGTTGCAGGTCTAAGAAATCTCTCCAAATGGTTCTAAACCATTCAACCTTCGTTTGAAACCTAATAGCCATGGACCCATAGTAAATAATTACAAACCAAGATGAAACTTGACTAGGGTAAATCAAAGAAAATATTAACACAAATTATTGAAACCATTAAATTATTATAACCTTTGACCACAAATAGATTCATCATCTTTAGTCACATAGATGGAGGACATACCCTTTTGCTCTTGTTTCCCCCAAGATAAATTTATCTGTTCCTTTTTGCCACACATTATTTTCCTTTAAGAAATTCTTGACTGGTGGAGACATTTAAAAATTGAATAACTAGGGAGGTGGAGATGCATCCTTACCAGCATACTGATCTAATGTTTGTTGATATGCTAACTTTGTATTGAATAGATCTTTAATCTTATCAAATGGGTCTACTTTGAATAAATTAGTTAATACGCTTTATTTAATAGAGATCTTATTATTAATTCTCTAAAAATAATTACAAGGTAAGTTTAATTTATTTACTTTGTTGTAGGGAACTAGAAAACTAATTTACTTTTTTCCCCATTTCAAAAAATGTTCTATTGTTAAGCTTGTTAAACATTAAATTAGATGTATGATATAATTCACTAACATAGTTGTCATTTTAGTCTTTTGTATCTTTTAAAATGGCTAAAAATTTAATGAAATTTCTTTGAAACTTTGGTTCAAATTTTGATACATCTTTCATATTTAAAAACCATCAGTATAACATACATAATTGGTCTAAACAATTATTTATTTTATTGGATTGCATGACTTAGATATGAAAAAAGAATAGAAATAAAGGAATTAAAAGAATGAAAATTTAGATGTTTTTAAAATGGTTCATTAAAATTTTAGCAATGTTTGTTTCTTTTTACATATAATCTAGATGTGTTTTTAGATAACTTGACAATAGAATACAACAACATAGTGGTTTTATGTTTTATTTTAAGATATTTTTGCCTAGAATGACTCCATGTCCTTTAAATATGGTGTTAATAAAAGATTGTCTATCTTGAATTCTTTTTTTTTAATTGGTTATATCTTTACCTTCACATTTCAACAGGCATATTAAGTTACTTAGTTGAATGCACTAATTTTATAATTATTTTGTATAACATTTATTTTAAAAACATTAATTATTATAATTATTTTTATAAAAGCCAAGAGACAAAAATAATAATATGTTTAATCATAAATTTAGATGTTGATCCTACTATAGAGTATAGATAAGGTTAAGAATATATAAATGAATAAGCATAAGCATGACAAAAATATTTATAGTAGGTAAATTATATTCAAAACATACATAGAACATATATTGAATTTATTATATTTAGATATGCTAAAAATGTAAGGTATAACATTGATAAATATTTTAATGATAAGGAAATAAGATACTTAGTTGGTTTTGATGCTAATATAGATCTAGATGTGGAACATGCTAGAAGCAATCTAAAAGAATGTTCTAGAACATTCACCAAATTATGTACTAAGTGCCTCTCTAGTCTTAAACCGTTGAATTAACCATGGATGGTTATGTTAATGCTCCTGTCTAGATCAGATATAGGTATTCAATATAAAATAAATGCTGAAATATGATGCAACTACCTAGATTCCTCTTAGTTTGTATTTGACTTCACTTTAGTGCTTTCATGTCTGGGTCATAGACTATCACTCCTTGTCAAATGATCAAAACTATAGTTATTCATATTCATAGTGGTTTTTTTAAAATTATTTAATGGGCACTTGGTGTTCATTTTCCCTAAAGACCTCACTACCAATGACCATTGAATACATTGCCAATAGTCTAAATAGGGCCTCAGACTTATGTAATTCTAACTTATGTGTTGGCTTGTATGGAAATAATGTAATGTGTGATAATCAATTATAATAGTGACATAACTTGTAACATACAAAATATAACTCTTTGACTAATCCTTTAGTAATTCATACATGTAAATGTAATTTCCCTATGATTGATATGGAAATATGACAAAATAGCTAAGTTTTGCTCACTTTAGTTCTTGATAGAATAATTTTGATAAGTCACCTCAGTTTGTATAAGGAAAGGAATGAATTAGGTTTGATTTTATATTTATACAAATCCATTTCTATAAAATGTCACATAATAGCACTCAGGTTGAACATTAATATACATTTAATTTTCAAATTATATGACTTTAAGAAATTCAATTATTATGTTTGATAAGGACACTTTCATTGATATAGGTGTATAAATAGAATGCAAGTCTCCAAAAATAAAAAAAGTAGGTACTAGTATAAAACTTGTAGAGGTGGAACATAAACAAGTTTTAAGCATTTTGGGAAAGATAAAAAATCTAGGGTCATCTAAATAATATTGGGCAAACTAAGAGATAGTCCAAGAATCACAAGAGATATTAGATGTGTTACTTATGAAATCAATAAATATCTAAAACTAAAAGAAATAAACAACCAAGGTATAAGTTTGATAAGTATATAATATTAACGTGATATATAATTCAAAAATATGATATACATGACCCCCCCTTTAATCTAGTAATGGAATTTATTTTTTACAAGAAATGTGTACCAAGGTGTGTATAACACACTTTTCCTTTATTTGAGTCCAACATGAGTGATTTTATAGTGACTAAATTACAATTAAAAACATCTTATAATATATAATTAGTGCATATAATCTAAAATTGAAAGGATTGACAAGATTATAATTGAAAGAGATAAATGCTTATGAGTACAACTATGTATCGATGGACCCATCTTAACCTTTGACAATTTCATTCGATGGACCCATCTTAACCTTTGACAATTTCATTTGAAATATGTATCATTATGAAGCATTGAAATTGAGATTATGAAAAATATAAATCTAGAAAGTGAATATATTTATGGAGAGAGAGAGAGAGAGAGAGAGAGAGAGAGAGAGAGAGAGAGAGAGAGAGAGAGAGAGAGAGAGAGAGAGAGAGAGAGAGAGAGAGAGAGAGAGAGAGAGAGAGAGTATGCCACCCAACTAAAGCCTTGGATAAAAAATAGATTACTACCTAGAAGTTAAGACTACCTTGTGAATGTTAGTGTGCCATGTAAACTCACACTATCAGAATAGTGAGGTATGATGATACAATCATGTCCAAAATGAAAACTAAGAAATATTCAGTGATTAAATTATCCCAACTATACCTAGAATGGAACCAACAACTCTAGTAGATTGGTAGGATATAATTTGTAAAATTCTAACATGGTGGATGGTGGGAGTCCCTAAAAGTGTTTTGAATATAAAACTGATTTGATTTTATATTTTTTAGTGAAAATTTCATAACATATTCACCTTACATATGTTTCATGCTGAAATTTTGTATAAACTTAGTATCAATGTATAGAATTTTACTACAAATATGTATCTAAATCATATAACTATGTGTTTTGGCTAAATGAGAAATTATGTAAGTGTGGAAAACATGTTTCTAAATCATGACCCAACTACAAACTAAAACTAAAGATTTATATAATTAATAATGTGAAGGACATGTTTCTAAATTCCCCCTCTATAATCTAGAGATACTAAATATTGAGTAAGTGTGGAGAACATGTTTCCAAAACATGGCCCCACTAAATCTAAGACTTTAAATGTGTAGAAGTCATGCCTATATAGCATTCCCACATAAAATCTAAAAATATTATTATGTAGAATCCATTCCCTTATGATATGTCCCCATTAATATTCCCTACTTTGTGGTGATAAAAAAATAAAAATTGGTAGTTACAAAACCTCAAAAACATAAGATAACCAAATAATTGTGAATGAACCATGTAGCATATAAAAGGACATGTCTAGGTAAATGTTTCATTTGAGTACATTGGATTTAATAAAATTAACACCTAATATTAATCATAAATATCATGGAAACATATAAAAATACAAGATCAATAAATAACCAATCACACACACAAGAGCACTCAAAAACAAGTTAACAATAAATGGTCTAAGGATATCAGAAAAAATGGGCATGTTCAAATGCTAAATAATTCAATGGAGATGACTTATTAAAATGTACATAAAATCAATAATGGCATTCAAATATCCACAGAATAAGAAATGACATATTCAAATGTCAAATAGGTAAATAAAAGGCACATTGGTCACAAATAATATAACATATTAAAATTCTCAACAAACAAGATAATAATAAGGCAAGACACTAGAAAAGGTGCATGAATGAGAAAATAATGATAAAATGTGTTAGAAAAAATTTCAAATTGATAGCACATCAAGAACACTATGAAATATATAATCAGAGATAAAGGCATGTATAAGTACTTAGAATCTTAAACATAATAATTTATAGTGACAATAGAATCATATAGCCTAGATGTATCATGATTATATAGGGTGAATGCCCCCAATATATTAGTGATTTTATTAGAGGAACAACCCAACATCTAAAATTTCATATATTAGTTATATGTGTATGCCTTTAGCACAATCAAATATAAATAGGAATCACACGTGTATTTGAAATTAATTGATATGTTATCCATCAACATAAAACTAACACGTAGATGATGAGGATCTAGTAAAATATGTACATGATGAAAATATGTTTTATATTTTTGGTTTTCTCTATATATTTTTTATATATTTGGAATATGTTAATATACTAACCTATGATCACATTTTAATTAAGCTCATAGATATCTCCCTATTACAAACCTAGTGTAATAAATTGGTAAGATTTATGATTACCTTATATAGGTGAAATGTCTATCACTGTAGTATTTGAGATGTTCTACATATGTATGAAGGAAATTTGTTTTCATTAATAAATAGCAGGATTAATATGATTAGGAGATTTTGTAAACCATCCTTGAATGTTTTATTATTTCTTTAGAATAATGGTAATAGGAACATGTGTAGATACTCTAGATATCTAAATATGTTGTGTAGTAGATGATGAGCTTGTGTAACCCACTCTAGATCTTTGATGTAATTTATTCTCAAGTATTATCCATATATTAGATGGGATTTCATGTTTATTACCTTGTTTTATTATGTATTAACCTTAACAGGCTTGATAAATAACTACCTTAGTATAAATTTATCATGTTCAAGAGGGTGATCATATGGAACTCTAGAAACTGTAACTACTTAATTGACATTAATTTATTTAAGACACCCATATATTATATAGGAGGTACCTCGCATAGAATATGTGTCTAAGTTAATCCTAATAACATATCAATGACACGTGTAGAACTTATAACTAAAGATGTACTAAATATATATGTAGGACCTACTTGTAAAGGTATGTCAATCTCACCAAGAACATTCTATGAGTTGACATCAAATAATATAACTCATCTGGTATAAGAGTGTAAATCATGATGAGTATAACCCAAGAGAGCACATAATTTCATGGGGTAAATGTTTTTACTTTCACCATTATCAATCATAGTACTACATAGATCCTAGTGATTAAGGTATGCTCAAATGAATAAAGAATGAATATTAGAGTTATAATCCTTAATCTCACTATCATTAAAACTCATATAATGTCTCTAAAATACAAGATTTTTATTCCATATATAGGTACCAATAATCCCATCTAGTAGGTGATCATAGTGTTATGGGGGTAGATGTGCATTATATACCATTTGTACTTTTGCATCCCTATTATAATGGTTTTACAAAGGGTTGTTAAAATATCTTTTTTTCTATGATCACCAATTTTTAAAATTGATTCTTTTAGAGGATAATAAAATGTAATCCTTTGACCAATAAGGTATTGGATTTTATGATTGAAGGTAAAATATCTATTCATAGAATGACTCGGTCTTTGTTGATAATAATAAGAATAATTAACATCACATCCTTTACGTAGATGTAAACTAATTTAATTCTCTATAGGATGAGGGATAGATATAAGATGACACTCTACTAATTACAAATTAATGAATTAAGAGGATCAATTAATAATGTAAATTATCTCCTTTATAAATTAGATAAAATAAACTTAATAGGTTATTGTGAAGCTATATTGACCATTATGGTATTTTCATTTTTAGGCTCAAGAGGTTTTACCTTATATCTTATTAATATTGTGAACTTGGTATTGGATGTTGATGTAGTCAATTTGTTTGTTTCATAATTAATTTTGTTTAATGACATAAATTTCATTTCATATTCCTAAAAGACATGAAACAATTCATCAAATGATTTAAACTTTATGAAAATGATAGATTCATGTAAAGTAGAAAATAAAATATTTTTGAAGATGTCTTGAATTTCATTATTTCCCATAGGATTTGTCATTTTAGTAGCATCGTGTTGTACCTCAAGACATATTCATTAGTTCATTATTTGATTCTTGAAATTTGGGCATAGAGACCATTTTGGTAACATTAATAGAGAAGTGTTGAATTTCATTAGTTATCATAGGTTCATTAGTTCATTGTTTTATTTTTGAAATTTGGGCATAGAGAACATTTTGGTAACATTAATAGAGAAGTTTTGTAAATATTTATATGCAATAGGTTTAAATGCTTTCAATATTGAAGAGGTGAATCATAGAACCACCTAAAATCATAGTATTTGAGTCTCTTTCTATATAATTTGGTGAAATTTTAATCATTAGAGGAACAATCAAAGAATTACTCATATAAATATTGAGGATACTACTCCTGATATCCTTTAACATCATAAAATGATAACTTAGGTGCAACAAAACTAGTTGGTAAAGGGTGCCAAGATATATGAAGTGCAAGAGGGTTATGCAACACATCTTGATAATCAATGACATGAAGATACTTTAAAGCCTTTTTTATAATGTTCATAACCTTGTTCTCCAAGGTATTTATAACTTGAAGGATAGTTCTGACTATAGACCAATTGGGGTTTATATTATCAAGCTAAGTAGTCACCAATAGAAATGTACACATAATTTGAGTAGTAATAGGAATTGAAACTCATATTTGAGTTGAAATAATTGGTAATTTCATGGTATATTTAATGATAGTTTTTCAAAAAACAAAGGTATAAATACATATCGTGTACCCCTAGTATATGTATAAAGTGGTATTGTGTTCAATGGGAAGGATGTTGGAATAAGGCGATAAGCCATAGATCAAATACCATGATTAATAGATGGACCTACTTGGTCATTTATAATTTATGATATTTTATTTTCTATTTTTTTTAGTATTTCACCAAGGTCTTGAGGGGTTTGATGAATACGCTCATGAAAAAATTCAATATAATGCACTTTCCCATTATCTTCTTTTTCATGTTCATTTATTTTAGTAGATTCAAGGTTTTCATTTTCAGAATCTTCCTCTATGGTAACTTCATTAGCATGTTTCTCATTATCAACATGGGTATCATCATATACCATGGGATTATGGTTTTATCGGTTTATTACATCTTATGTTGTAGAAGGGGAAGATAAATATGTTCTATAGGAATACCTACCAATATATGGCTATACCTTGGTTGCATGCAAGATAATATAAGTAGAAAATAAAAAAGTACAATAATCTAAAACCCTAGTTGACTAGAAACCCCAAGAATAAAATAAAATTCATTCATACCAATTATGTTTATCTAATATTTCAACCTAAATTTGGATATGGATATTACTATTAAGTATAGATAGCTTAAAAAATATAGAAATAAATAAGCATAAGGGTAATAAACAAATATATAGTAGGAAAATTAATTTGAAAACTCAAATAGAACATATTATTAATTTATTACACTGAAATATGCTAAAAATGAATGGTAAAATTATGATAAATATTTAAATGATAATTGAATAATATATTTAGTTAGTTTTTATGATAATATGTATCTAGATCTAAAACATGTAGGAAGAATACTTGAAGAATGTTTAATAACAGTTGCCAAATTTAAGATCGACTTTGTAGTTGAAGAAACTTACATCATCATAGGGTATTTGCATTGACACTAATGTCTAGATTAAACATAAGTATTTAGTAAAGAATACCTACTAAAACATTATGTGAATATTTGAATTATTTTGGGTTTATCATCACCTTCGTTATGGTGGATTTAAATTTGAGTCTTGGAATCTCATTGATTATCACATGATCAAAACCCTTAGTCTTTATATTCATAGACGTTGTGGTATAAACAAGTTAGTTTACACATGGTGTCGATATGGCCCAAAGAATCCTCTATCAATGAGCATTACTTGCATAGACAATACTATTAAAAGATCCATAAACTCATGTATTTCTCCTCTACATGTTAGCTTATGTTTGAATCATGCAATGTGTGATAATTAAGTACAATAGTGACCTAGTTTGTAACATGTAAAATATAGTTATTAGGCTATTTTTAATCACTTTATACCTATATATGTGTTGTCCCTATGACTGATATGAAAATATGGTAAAATAGGGAAGCTTTGGGGACCTAAATTCTTGTCAAAATACTCTTTATAATTTTCCTTTGTGTATGCTAGAGAGTAAAAAATGAGCATTCATATTATAGTTATATAATTACCTCTATATAATATCTTACATAATAATACATAGGTCAACCATTAGGATACATTTCATTTACAAATAAGATGACTTTAGAGCACTGGACACTGACATCAATTAAGGACACTTATGTTGACATAGGAATTTGACTAGGATGTAAGTTTCTAGGAAGCACAAAATCAGGAATAGGTATAGAACTAAAATAGGTGGAGGATAAGAAAGTTGTCATTCCAAGCAAGATAGAAGGCCTGGGTGATCAACATAACACTAGTTAGACTAAGAGATAGGCAAAGGGGCATAAGAGAGAGAAGATGTGAGAATTGCAAAAGCATGAGTGGTCTAACACTAAGAGGAACTACCAAAGTATTAATTTTCCATGTGTACAATATCTAGGTGCTATATTAATCATAAATAACATCTACATTTCCACCCATTAATCTAGTAATGAAATTTATAATTTAAACGAACAAAATGCATACATGAGTATGTATAACACACCTTGCCTTTCCTTGATTCCAACTTGAGTGATTTTTTGATGAATAAACTATATTTGAGAGCATGTTATAGTATATAACCATTTCATATAATCTTAAATTTAAAGCATTGAAAGGATTAAAATTGAAAGAGAGAAAGATTGATGAGTATACCTATGTATTGATGCAACCTTGTTTAGTTTTGGGAATTTCATTTGAAATATGTATCATTACGAATCACTAAAATTCACATTAATATAAATATAAATAAGGAAAATTCATATATTTAAGGATATAGAGAGGAAGTGAGATATGAGGGTACCTATCCCCAACTTTGGAGAATATAAATTGATTACCATGAGGCAGTTGAGAATAGCTCAATAATGCAACCCCATCATACTTATAAGCTAGCGAGTATGAGTGAACTAAGTTAACTCACACTATCAAACTAGTTTTTGTATGATATAATTAAGTCAAACTTAAAAACTTAGAAAAAATGAGTGATTTATTTACCTCAACCATAATAAAAAGTGATCCAATATTGTAGTAGATTGAATCAATATAGTTTGTAAAATTTCAATCTAGGCAGTGGTGAAACTCCATGAAAGTGTTATGAATCTAAAAATGATATTATTCTATAATATTAAGTCAAAAATAATATCATATTCACCTTAGATATGTTTCATGATAAAACTATGTCTAAAAATCACACAAATGTATATAACTTTTAAAAAAAATTGTATCTGAACCATATAACTATCCACGTTGATTGGTTATTAAACTAAGGGAGATCCATGTTTTGGATTCTTAAATCTTATTATCCTACAGTAGTTAATATTATTATAAATGGGTAGGCATATGCAATTAGGGGATAATTTCATGGACATTTTGGCTAATGTGTACACATTATGACCATAACACGCACGTGTTATGGTCATAACATATACATATTATTTGAATTTAAGTTGAGAACTACAAAACCTAAATGTGTACATAGAAGTTTATATTTATATTATTACATATATAAGGCACAATAACCTAAACAATTACTATATGTTTACTAAAAATGGGAATCAATTACAAAAGTTATGTCCTAAAATCCCTAGGTTCAATATTGAGAACATAAAAATACCTAAGTACTGACAAGTTTAGATTTTGAAAAACTATATTACACATCTTGAGTTGTGCAACTATGAGACAAACTCTATCATATGTAGAGTGACCATAATTTCTTATAGTTACTCTATTTTATTAAATATAAATTTTAAGTAAATATTACATTCCTATATATCTTTTCATGTTTTTGGGTGCCAATAAATAAGAATGTGTACATATTATAACATGTATGCATTCATATTATTTTTCACCAAAAACCACACAAATATCTATAGGAAGGTAATTGGGTGAATATTAGTAGGAACATGTACACATTATAATATGTATGCATTATAGCATGTATGTATTATTAATATATGAATTAAAAAAATTAAGCCCTTTGGTTTGAAAATGGCTTGGATTCTCAAGATAAAGGTGTAGACCTGTCAATCTGTAGTTGAGTCTAAGAGTTTTGATAGAAAACAACAAATTTCAATTTCCATCTCCAAATACACTAGATTTCAATAACAAAAATCAAAAAAATATTACCATGACAACAAAAATGCTCTCCTCTTTTTAGATATATGAATTTTATAATTTTTATACTATTTTAAGGGTTTAAACTATGTTGATTACTAACTATAATTTTTTTGGTCCATTATGTGCCACAAATATACAAGCATATTCATGTTTATATAATTTAGTTTTCATTGGTCCAAGTGCAAAATTTTTATAATGTCACAAACTAGGCTTAATTCTAAATACATTTAAAATATTAATTTTTTTTAGGTACTTAGGGGGGGATATAGATGGCTATACTTTTTTTGTCTATTTTTTAGGATCTATTTACTTGTAAAATTAATAAAACAATATTCATTGAATAAAATAAAAAAATATAGGTAATAAACCAAAAGTTATTATCCAAATACTATCGAGAGGGTTTTAAACAATATTAAATGATGCTCAAAAAATGGTGGGACAAATGACCATCTATTTTCTCTATTTTATTAAAAAGAAAATGTTCCTCTTCAAGCTTTATTTTTTTTACCTACTTATACTTAACCATTTTTTCAAAAAAAAAAAATGTTTTAGAAACTAAACTCTAAATACTACAATTGATGTTCTTATAGCATCTTCAAATTTTGAGTGTAGCCATCTCAAAATTTCTATAGAAGTTCATATTTTAAAAATTTCAAGAGAATCATGTCCATGAGTAGGCCCTATTTTGTCTACCAACATCGAGTACTTACCCACATGTTGTGTAGATTGAACCTTACTACAAGCTATCCTTAGATAAATCCACATTAATCTTACCACTATGGGAATATAAACACCTCATGGATCATAAAACTTACAAATTCATCTTCTATGATACAATAAATTTACTCTTTATTGTGGTTATAGCTAGTCAGATATGAGAAATCCAACATCATATTAATTTTGTTTTGACATGGAAACAATATAGACTTTAGGGAAATTATATCATTAAATTAAAAACATATTTTCATTTTATAATTATCTAATTTTAGTTTGTTTTTTTTTATGAAAATTATGATGATTGTAATTATATGAAAATGTTATTACATAGTATCAAATAGATGAAAATAAGCTAACAGATCAAGTGAAACATCATATATTTTTGACATGAGTAGTTAAGTATCCTAATGCAATTTCATTTAACTTTTTTGTGATAATTTTACGCATTGGAAGCAATTATCCATGAATTTAATGTCCCTACGTTTTCAGATGATCACTCAAACTATGTTCCAAGTTATTCATTTAAATAGGGAATTTTCATTGTGATAAGTATTCTAGTTGTTAAAGCTTGTATAATATTTGAGGGTTGTAATGATATGGTTTCATCTTTGATGTTATTTATCTATTAATTTCTAGAAAATAAATTATATGGCATTGTTCTTTACAAAGTTTAGATTTTCCTCTAAGGATAGAAATAGGGTTCATTACTAGTTTGGGGGTAAATGGATATAAATTATAACACTAATTGATTTTCATGACATTTAAAAAAATTATAAATAAAACTAGAATCAGCTTGACATTCACTTAAAAATATTTATTAATAAATTTGAATACTAATAATGCATTGTCATTTTCATAAGTCCATGACTTATATTTTATGTACTATATTTCATATCCATTTTCCCAATTTCTTCTATAAAAATAAAACACAAGTTAATTTATTTTTTATATACTATTATGTTATTGCATTTATCTTAATATTATAGATATTTTAGGATTATCTAAATAACCATTTTTTTTTAAATTATAAATTTTGATGTAGGGAAATTATATTTGACAATATATACATAAAACAAACAAGATAAATTAGATGTCATCAACATAGATCTTAGAATATTTTTGGCCATGTTGTGTGACTTTTAGTTTAGTGTATTTTTACTCATACTTCTGTATGAATTGACATTTTTGTTTATTTTACCTAACATATGCCTACTTGATCATGTGTTGATAAATTCTTATGTTTTTATTGATAGATATAAGAAAATAAGATTTATTCATATTTGTTTGCAATGGGATGAATTAATATGTTTATAATGTTCACTCCAATTTTTATTCATAGTCCCTTTTCTATTTATTAATTGTTCCTTAACTATTTATTAATGTTCACTACACTTATTATGATTGATCGCTTCATTGTTTATAAATTCTCACTTCAGTATTTTTTAATGATATGTATGATTTTTATTATGTCAATTTATTATATATATATATATATATATATATATATATATATATATATATATATATATATATATATATATATACACACACACACACACACACACACACACACTTTGTGTACATATTTACATATCAAATTTGAAATAGTGAAAAAAATGCATTCACATAATAGCCCCATTCTTATACAAATTTGTACCTATATAATTTATTCTTTGGTCATACTAAAAAAAATTAAAGTGTAATTGAACTTTCAACATATAATTAGTAGTGTGGTTTAGGATGAATTATAATTGCTTCCAAACTCAATTTTTTAGGTTAAGAAGGTCTTCCACCAACTAATAGTCAAATTCAGTATAATGAGATGGTGTTTAGGGTTCCCAACTACTAGGCCCCTTCCCCTAATTTTTCTTACAAACTAGAAATAAGTCCTAAAAGTTCATAATAAATATATATTTGAATACATATAATGCTTAATCACAACTTTTTTTTAAAAATATTTCAGTCATAAAATGTGATGATTTTTTTGGTAGATCATATTATATCAAAAATAATGTTTATAAGATAATAAAAAAATATAAAGAATCATAAGAAGTAAATAAGATTCATTTAATTGTATTTTTTTGTGGAATCTCCATGGAATCTATGTGTTTCTGAATTTTGTTCACTCAATTCTTTTTACATTGGAAGATTAGAAGTGAACTATTTTTTGATAGTTACATATCATTCATATAAAAATAATGCATTAGATTTTATATTTCAAACAATGTTTTAAATCATCCTTTAAGTTACATGATTTACATGTATGAAATACAAAGTGATTGAAATATAGAAGACATCACCAAAGAAAAAAAGTAATGTTTAAATGTGTATTTAATTTTAATGAATAAAATTACTTTAGGTTTTTTGCTACTTTTTCCATTTTCTAGGATGTTAAAGGACCTTTTTGAATTTGTTTATCATTTTTTCCTCAGATTGATGGACCTTATTACATAGTCAACATGGAGGCAACTTTAGCAACTACATAATTCTAAACAAGGTCTATTAATATTATTTAATTACTAGAGAGCCTTTTCTAAATTCTCTAAAAATTAACCAGAAGGTAATTTTCATTTATTTACTTTGTTTTAGGGAAGTCAAAAAATGTTTTACTATTTTCCCCATTTTATAAAAAAAAGTTTAGTTTCTACTTTTGTCAAACTTTAAATTGGTCTTCTGAGATAAAATATACTAACACAATTGCCATTTTAGTGTTTTGTGTCTTTTATAATGCACATCAATTGTGCAACACTTCTTTGAAACTTTGATTCTAATTTTGATACATCATTCATAGTACAAAATAATATAAATGTGGAAGGAAATAAAGGAGTGAAAACATGGATGATTTAAAAATGATTCACTAACGTTTTACCAATGTCTCTTTATTTTTTCATATAATTTGAAAATGTTTTTTAGATAAACTGATAATAGGATATAACATAGAGGTTTTGTGTGGTTTTTTATGAGATTTTTGCCTATAGTGTCTCCATGAATTCTGAGCTTGGTGTTCTTAAAAGCTTGACTATCTTGAATTTTTTTAATAAAATTTGTAATATTTTTTACCTTCACATTTCAACAAGCATGTTAAACTTCTTGGTTTATTTCACTCATTTTATAATTGTTTTGTTTAACATTTATTTTTAAAAACATTAATTGTTATAACTAGATTTTTATAAAAACTAAGGGAAGAAAATACAAATACATTTAATACTAAATTTGGATGTTGATCCTAATATGGAGTATAGATAATGTTAAGGATATAGATATGAATAAGCAAAAGGTTGATAAAAATATCTATACTAGGACAATTATTTTCAGAACTCTTATTGAACATATATTAAAATTATAATGTTTAGATATGATAAAAATGTAAAGCATAACTATGATAAATAATGCAATGAAAATGAAATAAGATACTTACATAGTTTTGATGCTAATAAAGATATGGATATATAACATGCTAGAAACATTCTAGAAGAATGTTTTGGAAGTCACAAAATTCTAGATTAAGTGTGTTCTTAGTCTCAAACACTTGTATTAGCCAAGGATGGTTATGTTGATGCTAGTTTTTGAATCAGATATAGGTGGCGAGTTTGAAATAATATCTAAAACATAATATGACCACTTGGATGATTCTAATTTTATATTTTCCTTGGGTATTCACATCTAGGTCATGGAGTATCATTCCTTATGAAATGATCAAAATTCTAGCTCTTCATCTTCAGAGTGGTTGATAGAAAAATTGGGTTAGTGGGCACATGGTGTCTACCTATCCCAAATGCCTCTATAAAAATGAGTGCTACCTACATATCAAAATATTTGAAAATGTCCTCATAATTATTTAATTATACCCTATGCGTTCACTTGTGTGGGAATCATGAATTGTGGGATACATAAGTACAATAGTGACCTAACTTGTAATATGGAAAATATAACTCCTAGACTGATCCTTCAATAATTCAAAAATGTAGATGTAATGCCTCTATGACTTATATGGAAATAGGAAAAAATAGGGAAGATTTGTTTACTCAAATTCTTGATAGAATGATTTTGATAAGCTACCTTGGTATTATGTAAGGTGAAGAATGAATGAGGGTTGATGTTATATTTATACCAATCCCCTTCTAGAATATCTCATATAATAGCACTCAAGATGACCATTAAGATAAATTTCATTTTCAAATTAGACAACTTTAGGGCATTGGACACTTACATGATCGAAGGACATTTGCATTGACATAGGTGTTTGACTCTAAAACAAGTGATCAAAATTCATAGAACTAGATACTAGTCAAAATCTTATAGAGGTGGAAGATAAATAAGTTTTAAGCATTGTAGGAAAGATAGAAAGGTAGGGTTATCAACATAAAATTGGTTGAACTAAGATATAGTCCAAGGGACACAATAAGAAGTATATGTATTACTTACAAAGGTAAGAATTGTCTTTAAACTAAGAAGAACAAATAACCAAGGTTTGAGTTTACCAAGTTTAGAAGACTGAGGTGCTAAATAATTCATAAATATCATATAAATTCACTCATTTAATCTAGTAATTTAATTTATATTTTAAAGGAAAGGAACATGTAATAGGGTAGGTATAACACATCTTACCTTCATTTAAGTCCAACATGAGTGCTTTGATAGTGACTAAACTATAATTAATAGAATGTAACAATATACAATTAGTGCATATAATATGAAATTAAAAGATTTGAAATGATTGAAATTTAAAGAGAGAAAGGCTTATGAGTATACCTATGTATCTATGCAACCATCTTTCCTTTTGAAAATTTCATTTGAAATATTTATCATTAATAATAATTAACATTAAGATTTGGACAAATATGAATCTAGAAAGTGCATATGAGAGAGAGAGAGAGAGAGAGAGAGAGAGAGAGAGAGAGAGAGAGAGAGAGAGAGAGAGAGAGAGAGAGAGAGAGAGAGAGAGAGAGAGAGAGAGAGAGAGAGAGAGAGAGAGAGAGAGAGAGGGCACCTAACCCTAACTTTGGAAAAAAATTGATTACCACCTAAAATTTGAAATTAATTCAAATGTACAACCCCATCATACTTATAATGTTGTGATTGTCAACGAACCAAATAAACTCAGACTATAAAACTACTGAGGTTTGATGATACAATCAAGTCTGATATGAAAATGTGGAAATATTGTGTGATTTAATCACTTAAACTATAAAAAAAAGTGAACCAAATACTACAGTAGATTGGCTTGATATAGTTCATAAAATCCCAACATGGTGGGTGGTGACAGTCCATGAAGGTGTCCTGAATTTGAATATGATTGGATTTTACAATACTAGGTTCACAATGTATAGCATATGCACCATAGATATGTCTCATGCTAAAAATATGTATTAAATGTTAGTGTTTTATATAATTATATGATAAATTTGTATTTGAATCATATAACTATGTGTTTTGGCCAATTGATAAACTGTGTAATTGTTGAGAACATGATTCTAAAGAATTTCGCCACTATAATCTAAAATTAAAAACTGATATAAGTGTTAATGTGGAGGACATGTTTCTAAACATGCCCCAATTATAATCAGGTGATGCTTAATACTAAGTAGGTATAGAATACATGTTTTGAAAACATGCCCCCACTAAATATAAAACTCATAATGTGTGGAAGGCATGTTGATATGACATGCCTCCACTAAATGTGTGGAATCCTTGCCTTTATGACATGATAAAGCTAATATTCATCCTCTTTAATGGGATGAAAGAGTAAAAACTAGTAGGTACATCACCTAAAAAGGATAAGATAACTACATAACTATGAATGAACCATATAACATATAAAATAACATGTTAAGGTAAATGTATCATTGAAGTGTATAAAATGTTATCAGTTTAAGGCTTGAGATGCATGATAAATATCATGGAATCATGTTGATAATAATAGTATAATCTCATCAAGAAACTAATCACACACATAAGAGGACTCAAAATCAATTCAACAATAAATAGTCTAAGGAGACTGTAAACAAAGGGCATGTTCAAATGTTGCACAATCAAATGGGCAAGACTTATTCAAATATCCATAAAATTAAGAATGACTTATTCAAATGTACATACAAAAAGTAATGACATATTCAAATTTTAAATATGAAAACAAAAGGAATTGGTGCTATAAATAATTCAGTATATTCAAATGCTCAACAAACAAGACAATATAAAGGCAAGACACTCAGGGAATTGCATAAATGAGAAATAAGAAACCAACATAAACATAGCATAGCATCCCATGGATAAAATGTGTTAGAAAAAAATTTCAATTATGTATCATATCAAATACATTGAAAAATATACATAAGCATGGATAATGTTATGTGTAAGTACATATTATCTCAAAGATGATAATGTACATTGAGAATAGAATGATATAATTTGGATGTATTGTGATGATAGACATAGATGTCCCTAACATTCTAGTGAAAAGAGTAGAGAGACAAACCAATATCTAAAAGTGCATATATAATATATTTATGTACACCTATATCATACTCAAATATAATTATAAAGCATACATGTATGTAGAATTAACTGATATGTTATCCATCAACATGGAACAAACACATAGATGCCACGGATCCAATAGAATATTTTGATGCTGAAAATAGTTTTAGGTTTTTGTACTTTTGAGTTATAAATATATATATATATATATATATATATATATATATATATATATATATATATATATATATATATATATATAGATATATATGGAATATGTGAATATACTACCTTATGATCGCATCTAAATTATGCCCATATATATCTCCCCACTATGAACCTAGTATAATAAACATGTGACATTCCCAAGGAGTAATGATAAGTTTAATATCTATCACTATAATATTTAACATGTTCTGTGTATGTACAATGGGATTTTGTGGTCATGAATAACTATTAGGAATAATAGGAGTGGGAGTTTATAGAATCCATCATTAATATCTATTGGTTTCATTGGAACTATAGTAATATGAACATTTGTAGGTGCTCTAGATATCTGAATATGGTGTGTAGTAGATGAGGAGTTTGTGGAACCCAATGTGGATATATAATGTACTAGTTTATCAAGTACTAGCAACCTAGTAGAGGGGATTGAATGTTTCTTTGTGTTGGATTATCATTAGTAGGATTGCTAATTAAATAATGCAATACAGATTTCTATTATTTAATAGTATGATCATATGAAACTCTAAAAACTATAATTACCTTATTGGCATGAATGTATTTAACACACCCATGCATTTTATAAGGTTCCACTTGAAGTGTATGTAAGTAAGTTTATCACAATAACATATGAAAGACAACTAAAAAATTTATAAATTTAAAATTATTAACTACATATGTGCCACATACATGTAAAGGTATGCCAAAATCACCAACAACCTTTTGTGAGGACTCAACAAATGCTCTAACTAATTTGGTGGAATGGTGTAAACCATGATGAGTATAAACCAAGTACATAATTAATGTCATGGTGTAAATATTCTCACTTTTACCATTTTCAATCAAAATAATACAAATAAGCTAGTGATAAACATATGCTCCAATGAATAAAGAATTAAGATTAGAGTCATCATCCTTAATCTCATTACCATTGAAATTAATAGAGTATCTTTGAACCACAAGAGGTTTATCTCATTTATAGGTACCAATAATCCCATCTAGTGGGTGATAATAGTGTGATGTGGGAGGTTGTGCATTATATATCATTTTCAATTACACTTCCATCCTATAATGTTATGATAAAGGGTTGTTAAATATATTTTGCTTTTGGTGATCACCAAGTTGTGAACTTGATTCCTCTAGAGGATAATAAAAAATTATCCTTTAATTAATAAATTATTGGATTTTATGCTTCAAGGTATAACATATGTTCATATAATAACCTAGTCCTTGTTAATAATAATAATAAGCATTCACATCACTTCTTTGTGTAGAGTTCGACCAATATCAACCTCTATAGGATGAGGGTGAGATATAAGATGACAATCTACTAGTTGTAAAAAAATGAAGTGAGAAACTCAAGTAAGCACGTAAATTTCTCCTTGGTGAATTAGATAAAATAAACCTATTAGGCTACTCTAAAACTATATTAACCATGGTAGTATTTTTATTTTAGGCCCATGATGGTTTACCTTATAACTTGATTTTATTGTGAACATGATATTGGATGTAGATGTCATATGTGTGTTTGTTACATACTGTAATTTGTTCAATGAGACAATTTTAATGTCATTATCCTAAAAACATGGGACAATTAATCAAAGTACTTTTTTTTGAAAATGATGGACTCATGTAAATTGGAAAGCAAAATTTGTTTAAATATGTCATGAAGTTCTACATTAATTACCTAGGTTCTTTTGGGTATGTCATTGCCTTAATTATGATGCATTTATATTTGAGTCACATATTATTTCTCCTTGTTAAATGATCAAAAACCTTATTCTTCATCTTCATAGTGGTTATGGGAAAAATGAGTTAATAGACACATAGTGTTATGCTTATATAAAGACCCTTCTACTAATTATCGCTACATGCATAAACAATACTCTTAGTAGTGCCTTAGACTCATGTATTTCTGCCTTATGTGATGGCTTGTCTGTGAATCATGTAATGTGTGAAAATAAAGTACAATATTGACCTTGCTTTTAACATGGAAAATATATCTCTTATGTTACTTATTCATTACTTCATACCTATATATGTGTTGTCCCTATGACTAGTACTAAAATAGAAAAAGATAGGGAAGGTTTGCTCACTTGAATGCTTGATATAATTATTTTTATAAGGTTCCTTGGTATATACTAGGCGATGAATGAATGAGGGTTGAAATATATTTATTTCAATCCCTTTGGAAAATATATTTCATAATAACACTTAGGTTGACCATTAAGATACATTTCATTTTCAAATCAAATGAATTTATGGAATTAGGAAATTACATTGGGCAAGGAAACTTATGTTGATGTAGGTGTTTGAGTAGGACACAAGTGTCTAGGAGGAAAACAAGTAGGTATAGGTACAAAACCTATAGAGGTGGAAGATAAGAAAGTTTTAAGAATTTAGAGCAAGATTAAATGCTTATGTAATCAATATAGGACTATCAGAATTAGAGATAGGCCAAGGGACACAAGATAGTGGATGCGAGAATTACAAAAGTAAGAAAGGTCTAGAACTGAGACAAATAACCAAAGTCTAAGTTTTTCAAAGCTGCAATACTCAAGTGATATATAAATAATAAATAGTGTCTACATTTCCCTTTGTTAATCTAGTAGTGAAATTTATAGTTTAAAGGAAAGGATTACATACATGGGTATCTATAAAACACCTTTTCCTTTTTTTGAGTTCAAAATGAGTGCTTTATTGGTGACTTATGTACAACCAATAGCATGTTACAGTATATAATAAATTCATATGATCTGAAATGAAAAGAATCATAATGACTAAAACTTGAAGAGAGCAAGGTTTGGAGTACACCTATGTTTTGATGTAAAATTATAGATTTTTGACAAATTAATTTGAAGGATTTATCAGTATGAATCAATAAAACTGATATTAGGACAATCATAAATCTATAAAGTGCATATATTTAAGGATATAGAGAGTAAAAGAGATATGAGGATACCTTCACCCAACCTTAAAAAATAATATGGATTACCACCTGGTAGTTGAGACTAGCTCAACCATGAAACCCCATCATACTTTTAACTTAGTGAGTATGAGTTAACCAAGCCAATGCACACTACCAAAATGATGAGGATTGATTATAAAATCATGTACAACCTAAAAACTTGGCATTATTGAGTGATTTAATATCCTCAATCATAGAAAAAGGTGAAATAACTATTGCAGTACATTACCTTAATATAGTTCATAAAATTCCAACCTAGTGGGTTGTGATAGTCCTTGAAATTATTCTATAATTTAAAAATTATTTCATTTTGAAACATTATTTAAATTTCATAGCATATGTACCTTAGATATGTCTCATGCTGAAATTATGTTTAAAAATCATACCATTGTATAAAATTTTGCCATAAATTTGTATCTAAATCATAAAACCATCCATGTTTATTGGGCATTGAACCAAGTGAGATCAATGCTTTGGTTTCTTAACTATTGTTTCCTCTTGTAGTTAATAGTATTATACATGTTTTACTGATGGAACCTTAGTACAAGTGTTCCTCAACCCAATCAACATGGATCTTACCACTATGGGGATATATGTACCTCATGGATCATCAGACTTACAAATTCATCTCCTTTTATATAAGAAATTTCCTCTTTATTGTGGTTATACTTGGTCAGATACGATAAATCCAACATCAAATTCATTTTTTGACATAGAAATAATTAAGACTTTACACAAGATATATCAAAATAGTAAAAGTATATTTTCATTTTTTTAATTAACTATTTTTACTTTGTTTTTTATGTTGATATTTATGATGTTTGTAATGATACAAAAATGTTATTACATAGTCTCAAATGAAGGAAAATTATAATATAAAACAAGTGAAACATCATATACTTTATGCCCTAAGTAGGTAAAAATACTAATGCAGTTTCATTTTTTTGTGGTGATAATTTTATGCAATGGAATCAAGTATCCAAGCATTGAATTATCTTTGTGTTTTTCAAGAATCATTCAACTTGGGTTATAATTTATTCATTTGAATGAGACATTTTCATTGTGAGATGTATTCTAGTTGTTAAATATCATATATTATTTAGGGGTTACAATGAAATGGAATGAGCTCTTTCATCTTTGAAATTGGTGATCTATTCATTTCTGGAAAAAAATTTATGTAGCAATGTTGTTTATAGAGTCTAGGTTTTTTTTTCAAAGGGCAGAGGTAGGAGTCATTACTAGGTTGGGGCTAAATTGATATAAGTTATAACACTGAATGATTTTATTACCATTTTTTAAAATTATAAATAATACTAGACACAACATGACATTCACTTAAAAAAATTTATTCATAAATTTGAAAACTAATAATGAATTGTCATTTTTATAAGTCCATAACTTATATTTTATGAACTGTATGTCACATCCCTTTTCATAATTCCTTATGTTAAAAGAAAAAAGAAGATAATTTGTGTGTAAGGTACTATGATGTTATCTCATAGAGATTAATATTGTATATTTTTTAGGATTCTCTAAATAACTATATTTTGTAAACTATAAACTATGATTTATGAGAAATTATATCTATTAATTTCAATATAAAACAAGTTAGTTAGATTAGATGTCATTATCATTGATCTGAGCATATTTTTGGCTATGATAGGTGAATTTTATTTTAGTGCATTATTATTGTAATTTTATATCAGTTGATATTTTTGTTTATTTTACCTACCTTATACATACTTGATCATGTGCCAAGAAAGTATCATGTTTTTGTTGATAGTTTATAAAATAGGAATTATCTATCTTCGTTTCCAGTGGGATGAAGTAGTATGTTTATAATGATTGATTCAATTTTTATTAATAGTCACTTCATTGTTTATTAATGGCCCTTAACTATTCATTAATGTTCTATATAGTGTCTATGATTTGTCTCTTCATTGTTTATAAATGGTCCCTTCAGTGTTTATTAATAATATATGTGTTTTTTATTATGTCACTTTATTTTGTATTAATGATATGTAGGTTTTTCATTGTGTACTTTGATTTTTTATTAATTATATGTAGGATTTTTTATTATTTCCTTTGTGTACATATTTTCATATCACATTTAAAACAATGAATACATATGTATTCAAGTAATAGCCCCATTATCATAAACAATTGGGCCTCTAGTGGTTATTCTTTATTCATACTAAAAAAAAATGAAGTGTATATGAAATTTAAACATATAAATGTTAATATGGTTTATGATGAAGTCTAATTGCTTTCAAACTCAATCTTTTAGGTTAAGAAGACATTCCACCACCTAATTGTCAAATTTGGTATAATCATGTGGGTTTTTGAAGAGGACGTGGGACCCTAAAATTTAGGGTTCCCAAGTATTGGTTTGCTTCCCCTATTTTTTCTTACAATTTAACAATAAATACTAAACTTTCATAAGAAATATATATTTGAATACATATAAATATTAATCACCACTTGTTCTTATTTTTTAGTTATAAAATAAAATGATTTATTTTGTACACTGTATTATATGAAAAATATATTTTTAGCAGATAAATGAAAAACCTAAATAATTATAAAAATTAAATAATATTTATTTATTTTTTTTCTTTGTGGACACAACATCAAAGTTGCATTTACTCAATTTTCTTTACATTGGCCTATTAGAAGTGCACTTTTTTTTCTAGTTATATATAATTCTTAAAAAATAATACATTAGCTTTTATATTTAAAATAATGTTTTCAATCATCCTTTAAGTTACCTAATTTACATATATTAAATATAAATCAATTCAAATAGAGAAGACGTCACCAAATAAAAAAAAATTGAAAGTTTAAATGTTTATATGATATTAATTAGTAAAATTACTTTATGTTTATTGCTACTCTTTCCATTTTCTAGGATGTTAAAGGGCTCTTTTGAATTTGTCTTATCATTGTTTTCTCACTTTTATAAACCTTAATACATATTCAACATTGAGGAAACATGAATAATTACATAATGCTATACAAGGTATATTAATATGCTTTAGTTACTAGAGAGCTTGTTCTAAATTCTCAAAAAAATAACAAGAATGTAAATTTCATTTATTTACTTTGTTGTAGCGAAGTGGAAAACTACTTTAATTTTCTTCCCATTTCTAAAACAAGTTCACTTGTTTGTTTTTATAAACTTTAAATTGGTTTTATGAGATAAAATTCACTAATAAAATTGGAATTTTAGTCTTGTCTTTCTTTTCAAATGGTCAAAAATTGTGCAACATTTCATTGACACTTTGATTCTAATCCTGATGCAACAATATAATATACCTTATTGGTCTACATGCTTATTTATTTTATTGAAATGTATGACATAAATATTACAAAAGATTAAAAATGTGAAAGGAGAGAAAATAGCAAAAACATTGATGAGTTAAAAATGATTCATTAAATATTGTGTTCATAAAATATTGACTATCTTTATAATTTTTTGAAAAAATTGTAATATTTTTTAGCTTCACATCTCAACAAGGATATTAAGCTCCTTAGTTGAATAAACTCCTTAAATAGTTATTTTGGATAAAATTTGTCTAAAAAATATTACTTATTGTAACTAGATTTATATAAAAATGAATGGCTGAAAATACCTATATTTTTAGTCCTAAATTTGGATGTCGATCTTAGTATGAAGTATATATAAGGTTAAAAATATATAAATGAATAATCATGAGGGTGATAAAAAGGTATCTAGTAGGATAATTAATTCCAAAACTCAGATAGAACATCTATTGAATTTATTATGTTTAAAAATATTAAATATGTAATGTATAAATATGATAAATATTACAATGTAATTTAACCTTCTAGGGAATTACTAAATAAATGTTATGTTTATTGTAAATGGTTGAGATGTCTACATATATTAAATAATATACAATAATTAAGAATTAAATTTTTATGGATTTTGAATTCTTTTTAATTTACAAAAATAGTAATAAATATACATAAATATAGACTTATTTGGAACATGACTGTCACAGATAATATACATTCAAGAAACTAGGTTATGGACAATTTTGGCTATCATCAATATAGTCCTAAGATATTTTTACTATCTTTACATTATCACCCCACCTGGATAGTAGCACCATACTATTATAGTGTACTAAAAGTGGTGCTAGTGTCCTCTTTGTAGGATTGTTTCTATTCTCTTTGATCATCTAGGCCTATGTTTCTAGGTCCTATTCATACATGCACAAAATATAGAATTTTGTGTTGTGCCTAAAAAAATAGATTTAAAATGAAATCTTTAATCCTCCTTACAATTATGGAATGATAAATAAACATGTGTTTTTTATTAGGATATTCTAGACATCATCAACACCCCACTATGAAGAGAGTTTCCTACATTCCAATACTCGAAGGATGAATCATCCCTGATGTAGTTCTCCTAGCTACTTCTTGGTGTAAGTGTAGGTGTAAGTGAATATTAGAATGAGAGTGGTATTTAATTACTTTTGTGTGTTTTAGATTTTAAATGTTTAAAATTTAGGCATAGGGATGATTTTGATGTAGTGTCTATAAGGAGGGAAAATTATGGACCAAATACCTTAATTTTGATCAACATGTCTTTTGTTTGAACAGGCTTTTGCATCTATTTTGCATGTAGTTAATTGAGGTAAAATGGACTATATTTATAGATATCTTTACTATGTTTAGGAAATAGAATATACTTAGGCCGACCCTAAGATGGGTACACATTGTTAAAAGTATCTATTTGGGATAGTTATGGTAAAAGATAACAACACCAAATTGGGGATACTAACACCATGTGGCTCCACTATCCGTAATGTGGCACTAATCTCGACATGGTAGTCTACTAATAAAATTGGGTTAGGATCTATGAATGTTGTTCTAGGAATATGTTTAAACTGACTATATATGTCTATGGTCTACATAATGACTAGAAAAAGTGTGGAAAACTCTCTTAGATAGGTCTAGGGATAAGATAAGAATAGGCTGACTCAAGAGACACTTTTAACATCCAAATACCAGTTTTAGGTGATTACATTTTTCCCATTTTATCATATAAATGTACTAAATCAAAATTAATACTACAAAGGAAAGATAAGTGTATGTAGACTTACCTTTGAATTTATGCCTATTTAGTTAAGTCTGAATATGTGAATATAGGTTTGTGTATGTGAAACATGATCCAAAGTAATGACATGTAGTGAAACATGCAAAAAATATTCCCTACTTAAATACTTATCAAAATAAAAAGACTTTGATGAATAAAGTAATTGAGTAAAAATGAGTAAAGAGAGACGATATGAATAAATACACCTTGTTGGGTTAGTAAACCAATACATGAACATGGTGATAACCTGTCTGTGTGGGTGTATATAGTGATCATATTGTTGAATAACTTAGACTAATTTGATAGCTTGATTAATCCTCATATTCATGGTTCAATAAATCAAACCAAATTTGAATCCATCATTAACCACCTCTACTCAGTGGGTCATGATTTATGAATAGCTTGAATAAAACTATAAGTGTGTCTAACCCTCTCATGTGGGTGGATCAAGAACTCAAGTAGGCCATGAATCTATCATTTCCCACTCATGTTATGTGTATGCATCTATAACTGAACTAGACAAAGTGATGATATAATTTATCTAGGTATTCTAACTATGTATGTCAATTTTGTAGCCAATCAAGTACATTATGTGACTTTGAGCCACTTGAGAATACCAGAAACTACATATGGAGTAAGACATGAATCTAGTGGCAACCTAGAATATGATATAAAGTGTATAAAATATAAATAATGACATGGATTTTAGAATTCCATCTAATAAACCTATGTGTAAATGAGTATATAGGAACTATGTGTCACACACATACCCCAAATTTGATATCTGATTATACTAGTTTTGAACAATGTATGTCATAACTAAATCAATGTAACTGATCTAAATGTGGGAGTGATCATGCTGCAAATAATGCCCTTGAATCTGAGAAAATGATATGAATATGAGATAAAATTAGTATATCTAAGTGAAATTTAAACATAACTACTGATATAGTGACTATATCTATGCAAATCTATGTAGCACCTAGTGTATTGGTTTGGCTAATCTAGATTGCCCTGAAGCTATGCTTAATAGGTAGTATTGGCTTGTACTAAAAAATAGTGCCTAATATAGGCACTAATTTCTACCTATTCTAAAATCTATGTGATTTAATTACTTTTAGACTCCATATTTATTCTTGTGTCTGATTTCTGAAACAGACCCTGTATGCTCAAAATAATCTATGAATACAAATGTAGGAGCCTAATCTCTATGACAAACCCCTATTAATGCCCCTTATTTTGAGGGTAGTTGAAAAACCTATGTAATAACTATCCTCAAAATAACTATCTCTATAAAATGTGTTAGCCGGAGCATATATGTGATATTATAATATAGTATATAAACATAACATCATAATGTAAAAGTATCTGAGAGTAAATAGTTAATGTAACATTTATGTTATAATATATCATTACACAAGGGTATCATGTTAAATGTAATCAATGTGTATGACATGAAATATGCGTATCTACCTAGGGTTATGGGGCTTGATGTCCATCATGATACCCAATTAGGAAGGGCATATGCATGAGGTCTCTCATGCCATTGAAAAGTGGTGTGTGTGTGTGATAAGTAAGTATAAGTTTAATGGTGAAGAAGCTTACAAGGAAGCATAAATACAAACATACAAGACACATAAATGGATGACAATAGGCCAAACTACAAGGGACATGGGCACATGTCACTAAATTTGAGAATGAAGACATAAAAGGACATGTTCAAATGTCTAGATTTGGAAGTGATAATAAATTTGGCTTAGAGCCACATAGGACATGTTCAAATGTCCACATGTAGAATCGATAAAACACACACAAGGGACATGGGCACAAGTTCAAGTAATACAAACAAGAAGTGGCATAAATCTAAAAAATAATGGCATATTTAAATGCCCTTGAAAATGGAAGAATCCTAGGAAACATAGTTAATTCTAATCTAGGAAAAAAAGAAATGAAAGCATGTATAACTATGTATTACAATTCTATTTAAATACTAGGATGCACATATACTGAGTCTAACTAATAATAGTTGGGGGAAAATATGAGGAATGAGTATCAATGATCAACATCAAGATATGTCAATGCATAAACTAGAATGTATAGTATGTAAGGATAAAACCCAGTAGTAGTAATTATGTAGGAAATGCACTTGAGTTGGTTGGATCAATATATATTCCCCCAGTGGGTAGATGATAACAAGTATTGATTAGTGTAGTGGACTGAATTCCTATATGTAATTTTTAATAACTCTATGAGAATAAGTGAACCATAAGTATATGATAAAACTGACTATACTAAGATAACTAACAATATGAAATAGTTGGAAAGTGGTAGAGATGTAAACATATCAATGCATACGATCTATGAATTTATTATTTTTTTGAGTAATATTTAAATGGTTTTTATATTTGAAATAGTTATATAATTTTTTTATTTTATGAGTATAAAATATATGTACAAGAAAATGAAAATAAACTATGTACAAGAAGTGATAGAGATAATGAAGTATGTACAAGGGTAGGAACCATACTAATCAATGCATCTCATGGGGGAGTCATTATCACTATGAGCTATGTTGAATATGGGAACTATGATCATGCATGTAGTGTGAAAGGTAGGTGTGATCCCATGATCTGTTGTGTTGTATGATCTATGTCCGAATCTACTTGTGTAGTGTTTCTATGATGTTATAGCACTAATTATGATGCCCTATGAACTATAGAGGTCTTAAAGAACCATCTAGTAGAATAAGAAGTTGTAGATGATGTGAGTGACATATACTAATAACACCTAAAACATAATAAAATTTATCTTAGTGTAAACTAATTAGAATAAAATCACCTACAATCTATGACATGTCACTAACACATCAATCTCTCTAATAATGGTCTCTATGGGAGAATATGCATGCATGTAGATACCATAGGATTAGACCTAGTATGTATTGATGAATTTATTGAAAAATATGATGTATGCATATTATATATACTATTTATTATAACTAATAATTTTCCAATATCTAATAATGGTGCTAGATCTATAATTATTGTCTTTAATGGAACTATTTTTGGCATGGGTAGATGATGATCATAAGGAAAACCATCAACCCTAACCACTTGACTAGTATGTATATAATTTAGGCATCAATGTACTATAGATGGGATGGCCTAAATCTACTATAACCATGGCCTACCCAATAATATATTGAATACACGCATACTAATTATTACTAAGACTTGAGTGACTATGTGTATTGGTCCAGCCTATAATGGAAGCACAATCTCCCTAATAGATATCTAAACATGGACACTAAAACCACTAATGATTGTGTTTGTGGTGAATATATCTTGCCTTATATAGTTGAAGTATTGTAAGAGTGTCATGATACACATGCTTATGCATGACCCATTATCAGTGATGACACTTTGAATAGGATGGTGGTCTATGTATGCTCGTATGAAGAGTGAATGTAAATTTGTGCCATCACCCATAATATCTTACTCTAAAAATTTGATAAGTTGTCGAGTAGCACTATAGTGTAATACATACTAATAATATTATGTAGTGGATATGTCTCCAATGTAACTGTGTGATAGGAATCTGGTGGTGAGTGTGCTTGGTGAGTATAGTGAACACTTGATGTGTCCTATGACTCATTCATTTATTCTTTAGGAAAGGATATGAAAATAAATTTAATGCCTTATCCTCTATTTTTTATTGTTTTGGTTATTTTTTTGGTGTGCCCACATAAATAATATTATCCTTAATGAGATCTTGTATTGTGTTCTTTACGATAATGAATCTATTTATTGTGTGGCATGGTACCTTATGATACTCACATAATTTATTTGAATCTTAAATATTTCAAAGAGGTAGTGTTGTATCAAACTCTTTAATGGGAGGGAAGGATGTGGCATTACATTCCAATAGTTTTTATAGAACCTATGATGGTGACTTTGGAAGATTAACAAAGACTCTATGTTGACGAGTAGATAAAACCAATATGGGATATGGCTCCAAAGCTATGTTTATTGTGGCATTTTGATCACTTTTATTTTCTATGGCCACTACCTTGTATGGATGCTTTTTTTAACTCTTAAGTTTATTTTGATCCATTTGTGTACTTAAGTTTTCCCATTGACAAGAGCTTAACCTCTCTTTCCTTGACTATAGCACAAATTGGTAAAAGTAATAAATCTATTGAATAAGATAGCTTCTTGTAATGTTTCTAGGAGACTTTATTTAAATATGTCCTGGTGATCTATATATACCATCGGGCTAGTTAATATTTTTAATATAATTTTGTATGATAATACATAATCTATGATAGGTTGATTCAAATTTTATTATAACTATGCCACTTATGTATATGATATATTATCATTGATGTTGATAGAGAAGTGTGAAAATAACATGCTAGATAAAGGATTGAATGTTATGAGATATTGGTTTGGTAAATATTACAACAATTTTAGTGCATAATCTTTTAGATTACATGGAAATAACTTTATATGAATCCAATCATTAGACACGTAATCCAAGAATTCTAAATGAAACAATCAAGGTGATCCTCTTGGTCACCCTTGACATCATATAATGTGAGTTTTGATGCCATGAAGCCTAAAGGAAAAAGAATTTCTACTATGTGATGTTTCAAAGGTGTATGCAAGAGAATGTTGGAATCTAAGGCACGTGATGGCCTAGTGGCTCCCTTTTCAATATGTAAACTTTAGATTGCATAATATGAATCTCACGCATAAAGGATTGCACATCTAGAGTGGAAGAACTAAACACAAGTGGTGTAGCTATCATTGATGGTTGAATAATAGTCTTAGGCTATTCTATCTAAGTTGGTTGAGTTGGCCACACTAGAGGTGTAACAACATTATTAACTAGAGGGGTTGAAAATTGACCATTTTTTATTTTATTCATGGTTTCCAATATGGCCTATAAGATCTACGTATGATCAATAAGATGTCCCTAAATTCCATATCTGAAGCATTCTAATACCCAATATTTGTTGATAATTATGTCATTTTTAAGTGGAGGGAGAGTGTCCTGATTCTTAATGTGTAACTATTATTTCTCTTGGTTGTATTGATCATCTTTAAATGCATTATCATTGAATTGACACAATCAAGGTGTTAAAGATTCATATCTAAAGTTGTAATATGTTCCTTGTCTATATTATATGTTTGGATATAATGATTTTTAATGTTTTATATGATTAGCACCTAGTTTAGCATTTCTTCTTAATGGAACCATGATATTTTTTTAGATGGCATATAGTAAACAAATTGGAATAGAGTTAGTAAAATATAATATATGAATAATGAAAAATTAATAGAATCTAATGAAAATAAGAGAAAAAAGGATACAAATACTAGAGCATTAGGGTTAGGGTTCTTTTAATTTAGGTTTCTTTTATACTAATTTAAATCATAACCCTAATATCAAAATTGATTTAATTTAGCTAGGTTATCTAAAAAGATCTTAAAATTAGAAGTATGTAACTCTAAACTATTTCACAAAAATTGGAATTAGTGTAAACTAGGGGTTGAAGCAATATTCAAAATAAGTCAAGTTCACCATATGATTTGAACTTCTATGGTTTTACTATGTAAATATTATGTTTAGATTAAAGGGATGAGATGTCTAAATCAATTAATTAATATGAAATAATTAAGCACTAATTTTTATGGTTTTGATTTATTTTAAATTTCTAAAAATAATAGTAAATATGCATAAATATAGACTTATCTATAATGTGGATATTGCATATGATCTGTGTTTTAAAAATTTGATTCTAGACAGTGCCTAGTGTCATCAACTAGATCCCAAGTTTGTTGATTAGATAGTAACAACCCACCTAGATAGCAGTGTCCTACTAATGAAGGGTCCTCAAAGTGGTTGTAGTGTTGTCTTTATAGGACTATTCCTATTTTATAATAGAACCTAGGCCTATGTTTATAGTTCTTGTTCTTATACACATGAAATTTGTAACTTTGTGTTGTGCCTAGATAACGTAAATTAGTATGAAAAACCTAATCCTCCTTACAAGTATGGCATAACCAACAAATGTCTATTTGTTACTAGGATGGGTTGGACATCCTCAACACCCCACTCTAAATAGAGTTTCCTACATATTAATACTCTGAGGAGGGGTCAAGCTCGATGTAGTTTTACCACCTAGTGTTTGGTGTAAGTGCAAGTGAATGAGAGAATGAGAGTGGTATTAAATATATTGGGTATGCTTGAGCTTTGAAATATATGAAATCTTGGATTAAAAATGATATATATGGTAGTATGTATAGATAGTATAGAATAAGTATCAAATACCTTAATTTTGCTCAACTTATCTTTTACTTGAATAAGCTTTTGCATCTATTTTTAATCTAGTGAATAGAGGTCAAATAGTCTTATATTTATAGATATATGTATCTTATGTAGATAATAAAATGGAATCAAGCTGACCTTAGGAAGGGAACCTATTTGGAAAATTATCCATTCAAGAGAGTTAGGGAAAAGGACAATACTCTCTAGTTGGGGACACTAACACCATATTGCTATATTGTCCTTAATGGAGCACTAATGTCCACCTATTAGACTGTAATTAAACATGGGTTAGGATATATGAATTTTATCTTGGGACTATGTTATAACTAACTATAACTATCTATTACATTCATAATGACTATAAAAAGTGAGGAAAATAATATAAGATAGGTCTAGGGCTAAGATAGGAATAGGCTAACTCAAGAGACACTGTTAGAATCTAAATACCACTTTTAGGTGATTACATAATGATAAAGAAATAAGATATTTAGTTTTGGTGTTAGTACAAATTTAGATCTAGGAAATGTTAGGAGTAGTCTAGAAGAATATTTTAAAACATTTGCCAAATTATGGATTGTCTCTTTACTCTCAAACAATTATATTTATTAGGGATGGTTATGTCGACACTAGTGTTTAGATGAGATGTAAGTGTTAAGTATAGAATAGATGTTGAAACATGATGTAACCACCTATATGTTTCTACATTTGTTTTTGAATTCACTTTGGTGGATCCGTATATAGGTCATGGACTATCAATCCTTAACAAAATATGAAAATGTTAGTTCTTCATATTTATAATAGATTTTATAAAAATGGGGTAGTGAGAACATGGTGTCGAGATGTCCTAAAGGCCTCTCTATCAATGAGCACTGCCTACATATCCAATTCTCTAAAGAAGGACTCAAACTTATGTAATTCTATCATATGTGTCAGCTTCCTTTTGAATAATGAACTATGTGATAAGTAAGTATAATAGTGACCTAAATTGTACCTTAGCAAATATAAATTTTTAATTGGTGCTTTATCACTTAAAAATGTAAATGAAATATTAATATAACTAATATATAAATATGAAAAAATAGGGGAAAATTGCTCACATGTATGCTTGGTATAGTGCTAGGTGAGGAATGAATGAGTTTTCATATTATACATATACCAATCCATTTCTATAATGTCTTGCATAATATCACTTGGTCTAAACAATAAGATACATTTCATTTTCAAATTAGATAAGTTTAAGGAATTGGACACTTGTATTGGGTAATGACACTTATATAGACATAGGCATCTAATTGGGATGCTAGTTTATAGGAAGTAAAAAATAAGGTACTAGTTGAGAGCATGCATAGGTGGAAGATAAACAAATTTTAAGAATTTTAGGAAAGATAGAATTCATGGGTCATCAACATAATAATGTTTAAACTAAGAGATAATTCAATGGTCATTACAGATAATAGATGTGATATGAAGGTAGAAAATGTATTAAACTAAGAGGAGCAAACAACCAAGGTCTATGTTTTCCAAGTGTACAAGACTGATGTGCTATATAATTCATAAATAGCATATACATTTTACCCAATTCAATCTAGTAATCATATTTTTGTTTTAAAGGAAATGAATACATACTTGGGTTTTTATAACACCTCTTTCCTTTACTTGATTCTAACTTGAGTGCTTTGATAGTGACCAAATTACCACCAAGTTCCTTTTGAAGTACATAATCAATGCGTATAATTTAAAAATGTAATCATTGAATTGATTTTAATTCAAACAAATCAATGTTTATGAATACACCTATGTATTGATGCAATTATCTTGCCTTTCGATAATTTCATTTGAAATATGTATTGCTATAAATCATTAATATCGATATTAGGAAAATATAAATCTATAAATTACACATACCTAAGGAGAGAGAGAGAGAGAGAGAGAGAGAGAGAGAGAGAGAGAGAGAGAGAGAGAGAGAGAGAGAGAGAGAGAGAGAGAGAGAGAGAGAGAGAGAGAGAGAGAGAGAGGTCACCTACTCTCAACCTTGGAGAAAAAATGGATTGCCACCTGAAAGTTGAGACTAGCTCAACCATGTGACGCCATCATACTTATAACCTTGTGAGTATTAGTGAACCAAGTAAACTCATACTATCAAACTAGTGAAGCTAGATAATAAAATCAAGTCTGACATGAAAAATTTGAAAGATTGATCAATTTAATCAAATAAACCATACCAAATATATAATCAACTACTACATTATAATATCTTGATATAGTTCATAATAGTGTGATATTGTGGGTGGTGAGAGTCCTTAAAAGTGTTATTAATGTGAAACTAATTTTACTTTATAATATTAGGTTCAAATTTCATAACATATGCACCTTAAATATGTCTCATGGTAAAACTGTTTGTGAAAATGGTACCAATGTATAAAATTATGCCATAAATGTGTATCTAAATCATATAACTATGTGGTTGGGTTAATTTAGAAACTATGTAAGTATGGATAACATCCATCAAAAGCATGCCCCTAGTATAATCTAAAACTAAAAACTTATATAAGTGATCATGTGGAGGACATTTTTCTAAACATGCCCTCACTTTTATTTGGACATGTTGAATATTGAGTAAGGGTGGGAAAGATATGTCCAAAACATTCCCCCACTGAATATAAAATTGTGAATATGTTAAATGCAAGCCTATATGACCCTCTCCCACTAAATATGAAACTATGAATGTTTTAAATTAATGCCTATAAGACATGTCCCCACTAATATCTCCTCCCTTTAAGATGATGGAATAAGATAAACAAAAGACTAGGAATGAAACTTGTAGCATATATAAGGACATGTCTAGGTATATGTATCATTAAAGTATATTTAATGCGATCACATTAATGACTAATATGTATGATAAATATCATGGAAACATATAGATAATAATATTACAAGCTCGATAATCAACTAAGAATACACACAAGAGAACTCAAAATCATGTCAATAATCAATGGTCAAAGGAGACTACAAACATGGGGCATGTTCAAATGTTTCACAATTGAATGGATAGGACTTAATCAAATGTCCAAAAAATCAATAATGACATATTAAAATGTCCACAAAACAAGCAATAAAAAATTTAAATGTCAAATAGGCAAAACAAAGGCACAATGGCCATAAAAAATAGAACATATTCAAAGTATCAATTAATATAACAATAGTAAAGCAAGACATGGAAGGAAGTGCATAAATGAGAACATAAGAAACCAACATAGACATATCACAGTACCCCATGCATCAAATGTGATAAAAATAATTTAAATTATAGATCATATCTAGTACACTACAATATATATAAGCAAGGATAAATGCATATATAATTATATGTTATCTCAATCATGATAATCTAGAATGACCATGGAATGATATAAAATGGACATATCATGATCATTGAAGTGGATGACCTTGATGTCCTAGTGACATGAGTAGAGGGATGTCCAAATATCCAAAAAAGAATAGATCATGTAATTTTGTATGATTTTTTCAAACTCAAAAAGAAGTGTGAAGCCCATGTGTATGTAGAAGTTAATAATATTCTATCTATGAACATGGAACTAACACAAAGATGCCAAGGATTCAATAAAATATGTAGATGATCAAAATATTTTTTGTTTTTTGAATTTTCTTATTATTATATATATATTTGGAATATGTGAATATATTAAACTATGATCTCATTTAAATTATGCTCATATATATCTCCTCAGTATGAAATTGGTGTAAAAAACTAGTGATGTTTCCAAGGAGCATGTATAGGTGGAATATTTGTCACTCTAGTATATGGGATGTTATGTGTATGTATAATGGGTATCTATGTTCATAGTGTGATGGGGGAGGATGTGCATTATATACAATTTTCATTTACACATCATTCTTATAATGTTCCTACAAAGGGGTTTTAAATATATTTTGTCTATGGTGATCAACACATTGTGAACCTAGTCTTCTTTGGAGGATTCTCAAATATAATCCTTTGATAAATAAGGTCTTTGATTTTATACTTGAATGTAAAACATTTTATTAATATAATGACTTGGCCCTTATTTATAATAATATTAGTCATTCACATCACATCCTTTGGTTAGAGGTTGACTCATGTCAACCTTTATAGGATGAGGGAGAGATATAAGATGATGGTATAATAGTTGCAGACTAATGAAGTGATAGACTCATGTAAGTGTTTAAATTATCTCTTGGGTGCATTAGATAAAAAAAACCATTTAGGCTAATGTGAAACTTTATTAACTGTGGTGTTTCTTTCTTTCTTATGATCATTAGATTTTACCTTATAAATTATTTTGATTGTGAACTTCATATTGGATGTAGATGTGGTTAGTGTGTTCACTACATATTTATGTTTTTTCAATAAGATAAATTTCATTTCACGGACTTGAAAAACATGGCACAATTCATTAAATAATTTAAATTTCTTGAAAATGATGGAATCGTGTACATTATAAATTAAAATTAATTTAATGTTGTCTTGAAATTATTTATTTTTTAGAATATTAGTCATTTTATCCACCATTGTCATGTACCTCAAGATATATTCATTGATAGGGTCATTGGTTCCTTGTTTGATATTTACAATTTGGGCATAAGAGATGTTTTAAGTATTGTTATTATAGAAGTGTTGAAAAAAATTATCTACAATAGGTTTCAATGCTTTTAAGATTGCAAAGGTAAATCATAAAACCACAACAAAGAATAGTTGTTGAGGATATTATGGAAACAATTTGGTCAAAAGCCTATCAAAGGAGGAATAGTCAAGGCATGCCACATACAAATATCAAATATGCTACTCAAGATTTCCCTTTCCATCATAATATGGCAACTTAAATTTAATAAAACTAATTGGCAAAGGGTGAAAATATATCTCAAGTGTAAGAGGGTTATAAAACATATCTTGAGAATAAATGGCATGAGGAGAATTTAAAGCCCTTTTTCCAATGTTTGTAACATTGTTCTCCAAGGTATTTATAATTTGAAGGAGAATTTGAATTATATAACCAATAAGGTTTATATTACAAGGTTGATTAGTCACCAATGGATATTTACATATGGTTTGGGTAGTAATAGGAATTCGAATTGGTACTCGAGTTAAAATAATTGGTAATTCCAAGGCAGATTTTACAATACATATCCAGTGTCTCCATTAGAATTATGAAGTGGAAATTTTCTCAATGGGACAGTTGTTGTTATATTTGGATGACCTCTATCTCAAATAACATGATCAATATATAGACCTACATGGTCATTTATGCTTTTTGAATTTTTAGTTTATAATATGGTTTTTTAGATTTCACAAAGATCTTCAAGGTTTTAACATGTACAACCATGAAAAATTGTAATAAATCAAAATTTCTCATTGTCTATTTATTCATGTTCATTGGTTTCATTATATTCATGGTTTTAATTTTTAGAATCTTCCCCTATGGTAACTTCATCAAAATGTTTCTCATTATCAACATGGGTATCATTATGGACCATGGGATTAGGTTCCTCATTGGTTCGATACATATTATGTGGTAGGAAGGGAAGATCAATGTGTTCAATAGGCACATATCCCAATTTAGAGATATGCTTAGGTTACATGAAAAATATTATAAAAATAAAATGAAAAAATATACAAATATAAATCCTTAACTAGCTAGAAACCCCAAGAATCAAAAAAATTTGCATTCATACAAATCAAGTTCATGACACTTTTTGCCCTAAATTTTTATGTGTTTCATACTATATAGTATATATATGGTTAAAATATATAAATGAATATGTAAAATGGTGAAAAAATATCTATTTTAGGTTTATTAATTTTAAAACATGGAAAAAAACATATACTAAATTTATTATGATGCAATATGTTAAAAATGAAAGGCAAAATTATGCTAAATATTGAAATGGTAATGAAATAAGATACTTATTTAGATCATATTCTAATACATATCTAGATCAAGAAAATTTAGGAATAATACTAGAAGAATGCTCTATAATAGTCACCAATTTCTTAATTAAGTGCCTTTATAATTGTAAAAACATGTAACATCCTAGGATAATTTGTTCGATCCTAGTGTCTGAATTAGATGTAGGTATCCATTACAGAATAAATAATTAAATAATATACAATTACCTAGATGCTTCTAGTTTTTTAGTCACCTTTGCTATGGTACACTCAGATTTGGGCCATGGATTGTTTCTCCTTATTAAATGATCAAAACACTTATTGTTCATGTTTATAGTCACTATGGAAAAAATTGGGTTAGTGAGCACACTATGTCAAGTTACCTCGAAGACTCCTCTATCAATGAGAAATGCACTTTGAAGAGGGTTTTAGACTCATGTATTTATCTCTTATGTATTTCCTTGTGTGTGAATCATCCATTGTGTGATAATCAAGTGTAATAGTGACCTAGATTGTAACTTCGAAAATATAGCTCTTAGGTTGCTTATTTATTACATAAGACATATATTTATGTTTTCCCTATGACTAATATGGATATAGGATAAAATAGGGAAGCTTTACTCAATTTAATTCTTGGTATAATGCTTTTGAAAAGTTGCCTTGGTCTATGCTAGGTGAGAAATGAAAGAGGGTTGATATTATATTTATACCAATCCCTTTGGAGAATATCTTGCATAATACAACTTAGGTAGACCATTATGATACACTTCATCTATAAATCAAATGACATTAGGGAATAATATACTTTCATTAGGTAAGGATGCTTATAGTGACATAGGTATTTTATTAGGACACAAATATGTAGGAATCAGAAAATCAGGTATAGGTCTATAACTTGTTGAAGTGGAATATAAGTAGGTTTTAAGCATTTTGGGTAAGATAAAAGGATTCAGTCATCAACATAAGACTATTTTAAACTAATATATAGGCTAAAGGGCATAAGACAGATCACATATGAGACTTGTAAAATTAGGAAAGGTCTATAACTGAGAGGAACAACCAATGTCTGATTTTTCCAAGTGTACAACACTCAGGTGCTATATAAATCATAAATAACATCTACATCCCCTTCCCCCCATCAATATAATAATTAAATTTTTAATTTAAAGGAGAGGAATCCATAACTAAGTGTGTGTAACATAACTTAACTTTGATTGATTCTAACTTGAGTGATTTTATGGTGATTAACCTACAACCAAGAGTGAGGTCAATTATATAATCAATTGATATCATTTGAAATTTAAAGCATTAAATTGATTGAAATTTAAATATTAGGATTACACCTATGTATTGATGAAATCTTCTTATCTTTTGGAAAATTTACTTGAAATATTTATCATTATAAATCACTAAAATTGATATTGGGATAAGTATAAATATGGAGAGTGCATATATTTAAGGAGATAGAGAGGTAGAGAGATAGGGGAGTACCTACACCCAACCTTGGAGAAAAATGGATTGCCACCTACTATTTGAGACAAGCTCAACCATGGAACCTCATCATACTTATAACCTAGTGAGTGTGAGTGAACTAAGTCACCTCACACTATCAAATTAGTGGGGTTGGATGATAAAATCAAATCAAATCTAGAATCTTGGCAACAATAAGTGATTTAAGAATATAAAACATACCCAAAAGTGAGCCAATTTTTACATTAAATTGTCTCAATATAGTTTTCTAAATTACAACCTCATGGATGACGACAGTCCCTAATATTTTTCTAAATATAAAATGTATTTGGTTATATAATATTAAGTCATATTTCATAACATATGCACCTTAAATAAGTGTCATGCAAAACTATGTATACAAATGATACCAATGTGTATAACTCTATTAATTTTTTTCTCTAAACCATATAAATATATGCTTTGGTGAATTTGGAAACTCTGTAAGTGTGGAGAACATGCATCCAAAACATGTATTCATTATAATTTGAAACTGAAGACTGATATAAGTGATAATTAGTATGATATTTTTTCAAACATTCCCCCACACTAATTTTGAGATGTGGAATATTGTGTAACTATGGAGAATATGTTTCTAAAATATTCCCCCACTGAATATGAAAATGTGAATGTGTGGAACCCATGCCTATATGACATGCCTCCACTAAGTATGAAACTATGAATGTGTGGAATCGATACCTTTATAACATTCCCCAACTGGAATTACCCCACTTTGAGAAAATATAATATTAAAAACTAGTAGGTACCTCACCTGAAAAGGATAAAATAGCCATATGACTGTGAATGAACCACGTAGCATATAGAAGGACATGTGTAAGTAAATGTATCATTGAAGCACATCTAATGTGATCACATTAAGGCCTAATATACATGATAAATATCATGTAAATATATAAATAATAATAATAATAATAATAATAATAATAATAATAATAATAATAATAATAATAATAATAATAATAAGATTAAAAAGTGACCAAACATTAATACAATAAAACACAAAATCAACTCACCAATCAATGGTATAATGAGATTACAAATAAGGGATATATTCAAATGACACAAAATTAAATGGAAAAGACCTTTTCAAATGTCCATAAAAGTAAGAATGACATTAAAATTTCCACACAACAATCACTGATATATTATAATGTAAAATATGCAAATAAAATGGGTAGGGTCCATACACAATAGAGCATATTCAACTACTTAACAAGTAAGAAAATAGCAAGGCAAGACACTCAAAGAAGTCCATATATGGGAACATAATCCACCAATATACACATATCATAGTATCCCATTGATCAAATGTGTTAGAAAAAAATGTCATGGGCATAGCATATCAAGTACATTGTGAAAGATATAATATTGAATAAAGGCATGCTTAAATAAATATTAGTTAAAAGATGATAATTTAAAGTGACCATAAAATTATATAACTTGGATGTTTCATGATCATAGAATTAGATGCCCCTAATGCCTTGGTGAGATGTGTATAGGTAAAAACTAACATCCAAAAGTGAATAGATCGTGTATCTATGTATGATTGTATCACATTCAAATATATTGTGAAACACATGTATATGAAGAAGTAATTTATATGTTATCTGTCAACATATAAGTAACATGTAGATGCCAAGGAGATAATAGAATATGTAGATGCCAAAAATATTTTTGATTTTTTGCTCGGTATATATTAGGAATATGTGAAGAGATTACTTTATGATTACATTTAAAGGATTCTCATAGACATCTCACCACTATGAACCTAGTGTAATAGATTGATGATCATGTTGATTAAAAGTTATAAGTGAAATATCTATCACTGTAGTATCTGGGATGATCGGCATATGTATAATGAGAAGTTATTGTCTTGAAGAAATAGTAGGAATAATAGAGTAGGAATTTTTGGAACCCATTATTAAGTTTTTTGTGGTTTATTTGTAACATTAGTAATAGTAACATGTGTAGGTTATTTGTATATCTTACTATGGTGTGTAGTAGATGGTGAGTACATAGAACCCACTATGAGTCTTTGATGTAATGATTTCTCAATTACTTGGTACCTAATAGAGGGGATTGGCATTGATTATAATTTTATAATAGATTTTCCTTACTAAGATTGATAATTTATTTAATGGGTATAAACTTCTCTTTCTCAAGATGGTGTTCATATAATACTCTAAAAACTATAATTACCTAAGGGGCATGCCTTTATTTAACACACTCATGCACTATAAAAGGTAAACACAAAGTGTATGTATCCAAGGTCATCTTCATAACATATCGAACACACCCGTGTTTTGTATAAATTATTAACTAGTTACCAGATGTGTAAGACACACCTATAATGGTAAGTCAATCTCACCAAAAACCTATTATGAGGTCCCATCAAATTCTCTTACTAATTTGGTAGAAGGGTGTAAATCATGATGAGTATATTTCAAGTGCGTAAGTAATGTCCGTGAGTAATCATTATCAGTTGAACCATTATCAATAATAACACTACATAGAGGATGGTGATCACGGTATGTTTGGATGAATAAGTAATGAATATTAGAGTCATCATCCTTAATCTCACTATCATAAAATATAATATGTCTCTAAACCATTGGAGGTTTATGTTGTGTATAAGTACCAATAATCCCATAGAGTGGGTTCTTGTAGTGTGATGGGTCAGGATGTGCATTATATACCATTTATACTTATGCATCCTTCTTAGAATGGTATTTCAAATGGTTTTTAAATACTTCTATTTCTTTTGATCATGAGTTTTGAACCTGATTCCTTTGGAGGATAATCAAAATATAATCCTTTGGTCTTCGATAATGTCTTGGTTTTTCGGATTCAAGGTAAAACATTTATTTATAGAATGCTCTAGTCCCTAGTGATAAACATAATAATCAGTCACCCTACATCCTTTGAATAGAGGTTTAAATTATATCTAACCTCTATCAGATGAGCGAGAAGTATAAGATGAAACTCTACTAGCCATGGGTGTTATGAAATGATAAACTCAAGTAAGTGTTTAAATTATCTCCCTATTGTATTAGATAAAATTGATTAGGCTACTATGAAACTATATTGATTGTGATGATTATTTATTTTTTTAGATCAAAATGTTTTACCTTATAACTTGGTTTGATTGTTAACTTGGTATTAGATGTAGATGTAGTTAGTGTGTTTGTTACATACTTAAGTTTGTTCAATGAGATAAGTTTCATTTCATGGTCCTAAATAACATGCCACAAATAATCAAAGGATTTAAATTTTTTTGAAACTAAGGAATCATGTAAAGTAGTAAGTAAACATTGTTTGAATATGTCTTGAAGTTATTTATCTGCCATAGGATTGATCATTTTACCAATAATTATATTTTACTTCAAGACATATTTATTCATAGGTTCATTGGTTCCTTGTTTGATTTTTACAATTTGGACTTATCATAACTTTTTGGTAATGTTAATATAGAAGTGTTGCAAAAAATAACCTCCCAAATATTTGAATGCTTTCATAGATTAGAGAGGTAAATCATAAAACCATTTCAAATCATAGTCTTTGAGGCTCCATGGAAATAATTTGTTTGAAATCCTATCATTGGAGGAATAATCAAAGCATGCCACACAGAAATATTTTACATGATTCTCAGGATCACCCTTGCCATCATAAAATGGAAATTTAGGAGCAAGAAAATTAGTTAAAAAAGGGTGAAAATATATTCTCATGTACGAGGGGATTATGTAACACATCTTGAGAATGAATAGCATGATGAGACTTCAAATCCTTTTGTTAAATGTTTTTAACCTTATCCTCTAAGGTATTTATAACTTGAAGGAGAGTTTGAACTACATATCCATTAGGGTTTAAATTAGTAAGCTAATTAGTCATCAATGGATACGTACAAATGGTTTGAGTCTTAATTATCATTGAAACTAGTATTTGAGTTTAAATAATAGGTAATTCCATGGTACATGTAGAAATAGTGTTTTTAGGAAGAAAATGTCAAAACACATATCTGATACTGCTATTAGAAGTATGAAGTGGTAATGTCCTCAAGGAGAGGGTTATTCTTATATGGGGAAGACCCATACCTTGAATAACATGATAAATACATGGTCCTTCTTGGTCATCTATGTTTTTTGAGTGTTTAGTATCAAATATGGTTCTTAGGATTTCATCAATATATTAGGGGTTTTAATGAATATGTTCATGAAAAAATGCTATAGCTTACACTTATTGATGATGTATTTATTCATGTTCATATATTTCATTGGATTAATGCTTTTCATTTAACTAATCTTCCTCTATTTTAACTTCATCATCATGTTGTTCATTCTCAACATGGGTATCATCAGAGACCATGTGATTAGGTTCGTAATTCATTTGAGACATATTAGGTGGTAGGAGTGGAATCTCAATGTGTTAGATAGGCACACCTTCTAGTATAAGACTACGCCTAAGTTTTAATAAAAGAAATATAAGTAAAAAATAAAAAAGTAGATCGATCTAGAGCTTTAGTTGACTAAAAAACCCAAGAATCGTAAAAAAACTCGCATTCATATGAATTGGGTTCACCAAATTTTGAACCATAAATTTGGATGTAGATCCTAATAGGAGGATATATATGATTATGAATATATAGATGAATAAGCATAAGGGTGATAAATAGATTTATAACATGCCACTTAATTATAAAACATAGAATATATAATAAATTTATTATACTGAAATATGATAAAAATAAAAAGTAAAACTATGGTAGATATTGTAATGATAATGAAAAAATATACTTATCTTGTTATAATGGTAACAAAAATCTATATCTAGAACATGCAAGAATCAGCCTAGAAGAATGTTATGGACTAGTCACCAAATTATGGACTAAGTACCTTTGTAGTCACAGACACTTAAGTTAGCCTTGGACAGTTGTAATGATGCTAGTGTCTCTATCAAATTTAAGTTATAGTATAAAATAAATTTTTAAAAAGTATGTAATCACCTTGATGCTTCTAGGTTTATCATTGCCTTCACTCTAGTGTATTCAAATTTGGGTCATGGACTATTGCTTCTTATAAAATAATCAAAATTATAGTTTTATATCTTCACAATGGTTGTGTTAAAAATCAATTAGTGGGCACATGAAGTTGAGATACCCAAAATTCACCTCTATCAATGAGTGTTACCTAAATATCTAATATTCTGAAGAGGTCATCAAACTCATAATGTTTTCTTATACGTGTTAACTTGTGTATGAATCATGCAATGTGTGACAAGCATGTAGAATAATGACCATCTTGTAGACTTGGAAAATATAGATCTTGGTCTACTCCTTTAGTGTATTAGATTTGTAGATTTTTTATCCATATGACTGATATGGAAATATAAGAAAATAAGGAAGTTTTGCTCATTTGAATGCTTGATAAAATGCTTTTGATAAGTTACCTTAGTATGTGCTAGGTGAGGAATTAATGAGGGTTATTATATTTATGCCAATCCCTTTGGATAATATATTACAAAATAGAACTTAGGCTAACCATTTGGATACATTTTAGTTATAAATTAGATGATTTTAGGGCACTAGACACTTTCATCAGGTAAGGACATTTACATGTACATAGGTGTCTGACGAGGATGTAAGTGTCTGATAAGCAAAAAAGTAGGTACAGGTTTAGAAATTATAGAGATGGAAGATAAGAAGCTATTAAACATTCTAGGAAGATAAAATCTATGGATCATAAGCATAAGACTGGTCATACTAAGAGATAGGCTAAGGGGCACAAGAGATACCATCTATGAGACTTTTAGAACCAGGAAAAATATAAAACTTACAAGAACAACCAAGGTCTGAGTTTTCAAAGTATACAAGACTGATGTGCTATATAATTAATATCATGTACATGATATTTATCTATCAGAGGATGCCTTTTTTTATAATTGTTTTAATTCATGACAACAACAACCATAATTACAGTCTATAGGTGATTAGAGTGTTAAAAAGATAGGGACATCAATTTTTTAAGCTTTTAAGACATTTGAATCTATAACCCAATGGACAAAGCTCTGTTCATATGAATAATTATACTCCATTAACTACAAATAATAGTAGCTCAGAAAAGAATATATTTTCAAATGCATGTACTTTACATGACTCTTATTTTACCATAGTTTTATGTAAATGTTTCTTCTACACTAAAATTTTTATTCCCTTCAAAAAACTAACTAGACTAGGAAGTTGGATCCATAGTTAACAACAATCCAAAATGGTCCTGCACTTTTCTTCTTGATGCAATCAAAACACTATTTGTGGAAATTGGTTATATCTTTATTGATGAAAAAATGAGAATATGGTGGAACAAGCCATATCTATAAGTGTGTAACATTTGATGAGAACACACCACCAATGGATGATCTAGAATATATATCCATAGTTGTATCTTTAATTTTCAAAGCAATGGATGCCAATGACATCAATGAAATTTGGTAAATATATGATTGGTTATTCTCAGATGATCCATATTGGAAGCCGCCAGAGATGAAATATCTTTTACATTCAATTTCCATGAGAAATCTGGTAATCATTGATTTTTTTGTCTAGATAAAATTAGTTTTATATAACTCCATATATCTAATACATGTTACACATTTTTTTAAAAGAAAATATTGAAACGTATGGAGCTTTGGATACTATTGCATCTAAGCCATTTTAAGATTAAGGAACAAGCCAAAACTCAACAATTGTTGGAGTTGGCATGTGCATGGAGGGTATAAAACAAAATCCAATGGTTTATGATATTATTTTTGAAAATGTATTTCATGGTGATAAGGTGTATCAGGTGAATTTTCTCAAAAATTATGTAGTTTTGGATTTCTTTTGCCTTCCCAAAGTATTTGGGTTGTTGGAGTTTCAATAATACAATAATCTTCATTGGATGGGAAAAAGGATAACAAAGGATGCCTTTATTTCTTGTTCAATTAAAAAATTTAGAGGTTGTGGTTTACAAAGTTGTTCGCAATCAAGCTCAAAGAAGTGATCGAGGACACTGGCAAGGTCAATTGCATGGATATGGTAAGAAAAAGAGGTCTCATGCAATAAATGTGTAGTGGATCAACACATATCCAAAAGGGAGTTATGGGATAAGCATACTAACATTACAAAAGTCTTTTGAAATTCTTTATAGGATAGCATAAAATTATACTAATGGAGATTATAACAAAAACACTGATTTTATAGTGTCATTTCCAGTTGTTGATGCATATTTAATGTCAGTATCAAAAGCTATGATAGAGACCCGCATCCCAAGAAATTGTAAAGGGGAGGAAACAACAAAGATTTCTTTAGTGAGATTAAGTTCATCATTTGAGCAACCACATATATGGTTTTCACGGAAATCATGTCAAGAAAATGTGCGTCCAAAGCAAAATATTTATAGACCTAATAAGAGATATGAACATCCTCCAGGCATCTCATGATATTTTTATACTTGGAACATAGTGAAAGAGTTAAAAATATCTTGCCTAAAAGTTGAATACAACACGAAAATCTTCGAAATCCCTGCCTTAGCTCGAGCTCATTATGTAAAGCTTGAAATGTTCTCACAGCTCATATTCAATGCAAATGGATTACTTTTACATGCAAACGACTCCCTTCCAGCAACTGAAAGGTGGTTTACAACATGCAATGATTTTCAAAACACGATTTTCTCCATTGAGTGGTAGTTCAAGCATGTATTGGCACACATAACAGACTTCAAAAACATATCGGCTGTAGTTTTTAGTGGATTTGTCCATTCTATTTCACATTGCGGATTTCAACATCGTGTTTTGCATGCAAAATGAGGTACCAAAGCCCTCATGCCATTATTTAGACTCCAAAACAAGTCGAAACTTTTCTAACGTGGCCTTCTCATAGTATTTTTACACATGCGTACTCTTTCAATGCATTTTGCATGTAAATGAAACTTGAAAAACATGTAGGGTAGTTTATTGGATCTGAAAATTTATCCAGTGAAGTTCTATGTGGTGTCTCAAGGTCTATTTTGTAGAATCATATTTAACAGACCTTTTCTGTAGTGTTAAATATTCCTCCCAACCCTAAAACTTGATATACAGGCGTAAATTAGCTTCCCATGCCCGGCTTGGTCAATAAACAAACTCCAAAACATCTTCAACAGTTGACAATCAGTGAATGAAGCCTATACAGATCTGGAGACGTTTTTGAAGAATCTTCCAAGTGTAAGTTGATTTGTTGTATGAATACCTATCATGTGTAGTTTCAAAAACATTGGTCCACTCCCGCACTAATATTAGTTTTAGCAGAAAATTTATACATCTGCTAATGCTGAATTCCAATTTCTTGAAGCCGAGAACACAGCTATTGTTTTCCTGTGTCATAACTCGAAGGAATAATACCTATGCAAAAACCTCATATCATTTATAAACAGATCAATGTCTTCAAGAGGTGGCTCGAGAATATAGGTGAGGGTTATATTCACGTGCCATTCCTTCAAAAAGGAGGTTTGTTTGAATTGAATAATTTGGATAATAGTTTTGTAAATGTAAAATTGCTTCCAAAATCCTGAGTGGTTTTGCAAAACGGATTTTGTGCCCTAGAAAGGTTGACCGAAAGTTATTTTGAAAGCTTCTAAATCCAAGAGAAATTTTATCCATATTATAAGTTTATTCGACAGTGGATCTATGGTTTTCATTGATACTGAATAGTTTTCAACGTCAACCAGGAAGCAAAACAGTTTCACGCAACCGTGGGTGGTTTTCGACGGCTCGTGGTAGTTTTGAAGATTTATACAAGCTCAAACCAAAGTGTTAGATAGTATTAAAAGTATTAAAGGCAAAGACAAATGGTTATTAGTCTTAAATCCCAAGAAACAATGTCCTCAACAGTCCCAAAATGCAGCCAATAAGGGGTAAGTGGTTTCATTGTCCCAAAGGAAAAGTTTGACAGTTTCTAGTGGTTTGTGAAGGCTTCAACAACAATTAATGGTCTTAGATCAAGCGAGGGTTAGGTCTAAACACTGTTGAATAGTTTCATTGACACTTGTGTGCATTTAAAATGTCCCAACTGTCCCAAATTCGAAGTAAAAAATGGTGAGCAGTTTCAAAAATTCATTGGCGGTTTTGAGCAGTTTTTGACAGTCGTAAAGGGCTTTAACAGTAATAAATGGTCTCATGTCCTCCTAAACCTGTGATCAGGATTTACCAATGGTTTCCACAATTTTATAGTTCTCATTTTGGTGGTTTCGAATCCTTTTTCATCAGTTTCAATAGTGGGTCAATGGTTGTGCTAACTCCTTGGTGGTTTTGTTAGCAAACAAAGGTAGCGGAGTGGTTTCCAAGGCATGAAAGTGTTTCAATGTTATTGAAATATTTAATGGAAGTTTTAAAAGCCCTTAAGAGCATTTTGAATGGTATCAAATCTTAATGCTTGATTTGGCAGTTTTCAAGCTATGTTCCATTGATACTGTTTAAAATTCTTTTCGCACTCCTTAACTGATTTCAGAAATTAAAATTGCATGGAGTTAAACTTCCTGAAATTCGAACCAGGGTCCTACGCCACATTTTTCAAGGTGTCAACAAGGTGGTAAATAGTTTGTGAAGCTCAAATTAAATGATGACAAATTCAATGGCTTTCAAAGCTGAAATGTGTTTTAAAGCTCGGATTTAATTTTTAAAAAGTTTTAGTCATAATAACTTTATAAACTAATTGGTTTTGCCTAACGTTATAAAGATTAATTCATTGAGAATTAATCCAATGTTATGTCAAAAATTTGTAAAATTCATAAAAGTGCCAACTCAAAATGTAAACTCAAGTTGGTTTGAGTTAGGTTAAAGTCAGGTTGATTTAAGAAGGTAATGTAACCACCTAAGGATCAAATGCCTATAAGAAGGATGGTTACCATTATAAAAAGGTCCATAAATTCATCTACTCAGAGTTAAAAGAGCAAATAATTACTCTATATATTTTTTTCATTTTTGAGGAGTGTTGTAAATTAAATGTAGATAAAATGTATGATGAATAGATTATTTCAAAGTTTTTTATTATTTCTTGTTTGTATAATACATACTATAGTTTGTAAATAAATTAATTAATAAAAAAAATTATATTTTTTGAATTATGTGTAAATTTTTTTAGTTTTGTAAATTTTATGTTGAAAATTTTATTATATAGAATTTGTGATAAATACATTTAATTTGATTTTTTTTTTAAAAAAAACTTTTGGGTAACCATTCATGTCATTTTCCCTATATTGTTATTCATAATATTGAAAGGAGTATTTTTAAATCGGATTGCTTCATAACTCTGTTTGAAAGGAGGAAACAAAATCTTTTGTTCATTTCCAACCAAAAATACATTGGATTTTTATAGAATTTTGTGTCTTTAATCCCCTTTGATAATGCACTTCATTCTTTCATTTGAAGTCTATATTTTTGGCCTTTCTGTAAATATAGGTATCCATTGTTGTAATACCAACTCTTTCCATTAATATCAGTAATCTAAGTGGTTTTTTATGTTTGCTTCGATGTAAGTTTTCCATTGATTTTTCTTCCCATTTTTTCTCCACTCCCATATTTCCCCTTTTCTCCCCTCTTTGTTACCTTTCATACTTTCTATTTGAAAGTATGAAAACCCCAAAAACCCAATCATACAAGGGAGATGCCCATTTCAAATGTAAATAAAAAGTATGCTTAAACTCATAGTCTCTCAAATGTTTCAAGGGTTATGTCAAATCTAGTTGGGCAAGTCACATTGGTAAGCATTGCAATGTAAAATATTACTAACTATTTTTTGTGACTCTACTAGGGATCGAGGTGCTTTATGCACTCGATTGCTAGAAATTTTAAGTAATATCCATTAGAATAGAGGTTGATGACTCTATTGAGATGAATTACCTAGTGCTTATATCTTTATGATTGAATAAATGGTGTTTGTTCATCCCAACCCTGATGTTTTTCATTTCCCATGGGAAAAATGTTTTAAGCTATTGGCCTTGGCCCAACACAATGAGTTACCTTTAGGCTCAAGGAAGAAATTTCAAAAGTTTTGAAGATAAAATTATTGATATGTGGATGTTCATATCCTTGCATTCACAGTGTCCTATAACATGTTGAGATAATGCATGAATATGTTAGATATGAGACTTTTTGTTAAAACACTCGTAGCCCTATTATTGAAGAGTTTTAGCTCTTTGAATATGAGTGAATTAAGAATTGGGGCTCCTTGAAGAACAAGTTTCTGAAAATATTTAAACTAACCATGGATGTGTGTTCAATGTTCTCATATTTATTCCAAACTCAAAATAAAATACATTCTATGAGAGAGTTTATATCACACTTTAACAAATTGTCAAGGCTTATTCTTCAAGCTGATCAACCAAGTCTCCATAATGAGCTTTTTGTATTCATTAGATATCTACATCTAGAAATCAAATTCATCTTGATGAGGAATAAAGTGAATTAAATAAAAGTTGTACAACAAAATCTATTAAATTTTAATATGATATGATCTTGTCTAGAATACTTAAGAAAAAAATTAAAACATGGCACAAATGATTTAAATGGAAAATAAGTAGTGGAACCAAATACAATCAAGATCTTTAAAAATTCAGAAAGTAGATTATAAAATCAAATTGTTTATCAAGCATGTTAAAACTTCAATAAAAAAAAGCGATAAAACTTCCTATTATATATGATTGTTTTACTTTGACACTCATGTAATAAAATGAGTAGTTATAATAATAGATAGTTCAAGAATAAATAAATTAATAATTCACCTTCCCCCTCAACAAGTAAGAGATGGTCCTACCTATTCCACAAGTTTGCTTAAAATTCACAATGCTAAGATAAAAGGAGTTATTTGAGGGACAACTGATTAAACTATAAACATTAAGTTATCATAATGCACCATGTGATGTTTTTCTTTCTAAAGGAAAATATACCATTAAAGTGGTTTCTTGTAAATAATAAGATCCGTTTTATATCATAACATAAAAATGAGTGGTAAAAATAGAACATTTTCCTAGTGTTTCCTTTCCACATTCCACTAAAGATGATTTCCTTAGAAGATATAAATCTAAATAAGTCAAGCCTAGAAACATTAAAGATAATAGTCATGCCAAAGTTGAGCTCAAATAATTTGTGAAGGTGGTGTAAAAAGAATGATGCTTAATATTTATTTCAAGTTAAATAGAAATTGTCAAGGAACAATAAATTGATGAATATGGTGATGATAATTCATACATTAATAAATTTGTGTCTATCATGAGAAGAAATTTATCCAAAAATAAATTCAATCTATTTATTCCATAAGATATTCCTATCGTTGTTCCATTTCTTAAAGAGATATGCAACACACTTCTCTCTTATTTGGATCTTACATCTAACACAAATGCATCTTAAGTGATACAAGAAGATAATGAATAAGTCTCATACTAATCAATACTATTGATAAATCATTGGATAAATTTCAATGATTTCATTTCAAAACCTAAATTAATTTTGATTTATTCATTCATTATCATCTTGGTATGCATGGTAATTTTATGTTCTTATTCCTTTCACCTACTTGTCCAATATTTCTTAATGTGTTCAAGCCTCATAATTAAAATCCATTATTCTAAAATCACAAGTACTTCTCCTAGCCAATTAATGGTTTTATATACTCTTTTTATTTCCTTTAATCACTTAAAAATAGTTTTATCCTCCTATTATAGATTGATTTCCATTCCCATTTTATTTTTCACATGTATTTTTTATTTTCAATTAATGCAACAATTTTTTTATTTCTCTTCTCCTCTCCATGTCTTGGTATTTTTACCTACATATGTTTGTAGATATGTTATATAAATAAATACTCTCAGTAGGAAACACCATAGTTTGTTGTAATCACCTAAAAGTGGTATTTAGATGCTAAGACTACTACTTGAGTTAACCTATTCCTAACTTAGCCATGGACCTATTATACAACCTTTATCACACCTTTCCATCCATTATGTAGACCATATCCATCTCAAATTATCTCAATCATAGTACCAAAACTCCATTTATAGATCCTAAAACATTGTACCCAACATCCTACCAATTAGACACTAACACCATATTGAGGATACTATAGTCACATGGCACTAGTGTCCTCTACTTGGCACTAGTGTCCTTTCCCTAACTCCCTCAAATAGATATATTTTCAAATTTGTACCCTTCCTAAGGTGAGATTAAGCATATTATATCATCCACATAAGCTATAAATCACTATAAATATAACACTATTAGACCTCTATCCACTAAATGAAAGATAAATGTTAAAATCCTATTCAAATAATAAATAGGTTGAGTAAAATCAAGGTTATTAGTCCCTATTATAACCTACATATCAATACTACCATCTATATTTAAGATAATCTCAAATATCAAAGATATCTAAATCTCAAGCACACTCAAAGCGTTTGAGGCCACTATCATTCTAGCATTCACTTGCACTTACAGTAAGCACTAGGTGGAATAACTACATCAAACTTGATTATTCTTCATAGTATTGGTATGTATTCAACTCTCTTCATATTGGGGTGTTGAGGATGTCCAACATATCCTACTAATGAACACACATTTTAAAATCATGCCATACATTCAAGAAGGATTAGGGTTTGCATACAAAATGAGATATTTCAAGCATAATACAAAGTTCCAAATTTTGTTTTTGCTAGAATAGAACCAAAAAATGTAAGAGTGAGTGCTCAAAGAAAATAAGAATAACCCTAAAAAGTGGACACTCGAATGATTTTCAAGAAACTAGATCCACATGGTACTACTATCCAAGTGGGGTGCTACTATTTAGTGAATAATCTAACTTAGGGACCTTGTTGATAACAGTCAAACCTCTATGTAACTCTATTTTCAGCACCCATTTCTTCTACGATAACTTTTTCCAAATAATTCTCTATTTTCACATATTTATTACTATTTTTATAAATTCAAAGAAAGTCAAAATATATTACAAATTAGTGGTTATTTATTGCATACTATTTCAATTATTTAAACAACTCAACCCTTTAATGTAACTTAGTTTTTACACTAAG
>JARHVA010000926.1:500000-502500 GCA_037957365.1 Torreya grandis | reverse complement strand
AGACATACTTAGAGTCTTTTCTAAGCTATTCACATGTCTTGATCCACCAAGCAAGGATGGGAAATGATGGAGTTAAAATTAGATTGAGTTATTGAGCCACCCATAAATGAGGATTTAGAAAGTTATAATCTTAGACCAAGTTGCTCCATAATTTAATCACTATGTACATGCACACAAATAGATTATCACCAAGTTGATGCATTGGTGCAAGTACCTAATGAGGTGTATTCATCCCTTTCCTCTTTCCTGTCTCTGTACTCACATTTACGTAGTTAATTTAATTTTTAATTTTGATAATCTCTTAAGTAAGTACTATTTTTAGAATGTTTCATTACAAGTTATTTTTTTAGATCATGCTTTACATATGTAAATCCAACATCGCATACTCAAACTTAGCTTCATAGGCTTTGCTTTCTAGGTAAGTTCGAGTACTCTTATTTTACCTTTATACTAGTCATTTTCTTTGCTACATTTATGGCATAAAAAGGGGAAAATGTAATCATCTAAAATTGGTATTTAGATTCCAAGAGTGTTACTTGAGACAACATATTCTTATATTATCCCTTAACCTATCCTAGAGGGTTAATCACACTTTTCAATCCATTGTGGAGACCACATACATCTTTAGTCAACTCCAACATAGTCCTAGAATTATATTCCTAGATCTTAACCCATTCTGCTTAGCATCTTGCCACCTAGACAATAATGCCATATTAAGGATAGTAGATCCACATGGATCTAATGTCCCCAACATGGCACTAATGTCTCTTTCCCTAACTCTCTCGTAAAGATATATTTTAAAATATGTACCCTTCCTAAAGTTAGTCTAAACACATTTTCTTATCTACACAAGCTACATATCACTATAAATACAAGACTATTAGACCTATATCCACTAGATAGAAGATAGATGTAAAAATCTTATTAAAATAATAAAAAAGTTGAGTAAAATCAACGTTATTTATTTTTCCCTACTTCTGCATACTATCATCTAAAGCTTTCTTAAGGTCAAATTTCCAAGATTTTGAAACCTCAAGCACACTCAAGGCATTCAATACCACTATAATTTTAAAATTTGCTTGTAATTACACTAAGGACCATGTGGGATAACTACATCTAGCTTGATATCTCCTCATATTATTGGTATGTAGGTAACTCTCTTCATAATGCATTGTTGAGGATGTCTAACCCATCCTACAAATGAACAAACATTTTCATGTCATGTCATACATGCAATGATAATTAGCATTTACATACTAAATCAGATATTCCAATAATAATATAGAGTTAAAAATTTCATGCGTGAAAGAATATAACCCATAAACATAGGTGCATGTGCTCGTAGAAAATGAGAATAATCCTTCAAAGAGGACACTAGTACCATTTTCAAAAAACTAGAGCCACATGGTGCTACTATCCAGGGGGAACTACTATCTAGAGAAGAATTTATCTCAAGGAACCTATTAATAGCACTTAAACCTATTCATAACCTAATTTTTGGCATAACCTAGATCATTTAGTCAATCCCACATCAGGGTTTTATTTATTTAATGTACTTTAATTTTTTGCAAAATAACCCTAATTCAAAACCCTAACCCTAAATAACCCTATAATTTACATTTCCAAAACATTGATTTTAGATCCATATATCTTATTATTTATATTTCATATAATCATTATCATAATGACATAAGGAATTAATAACTTTTGGTTGCAAAGTTTAATACTTTCATTTGCATGCCTATTTCCTTTGATTCAGAATGAACTAAAAAAAGACATAAAAACATATACAGATGATTCTTTATATCAATTGAAATATATGTCATATCTCATAAAATGTTATTTTTATCCTATGTTTAATTATATTAACAATAAAATCCATACACACATAGATGATTTAGCATATAGGCTAACAACTATGTTTCAAGTTTCAATGTAATATCTTATGCACATGTAAGACTTTCCTTCCCCTCCTCATTTCCATGAAGGTGATAGTTACTTTTCCTCCAACCAGGTCCATGTTATCATTCCTCCATGAGATGAAGCATCCTATACCAATGTCATTATTCCCCATACTCAACGGATTCATACCTCTTCCCTATAGGGTGTGTGCCTATATGTTTAGTCAGAAACAACTAGGATTTGTACCTATGAGACTCTATGTGATCAAATTTTTAGTATGAGAAAGATAATTGTAGGTTTACAAAATCATAATTAACTATTACATGAAAATATTACAATATTAGAAGATTAATTTAGAAGACAAAGACCTTTGGTGCACAATAGTGTAAATCATGTATATGCATCTTCACCTAGTCAATTTATGGCAAACAATGTTATATATCAAAATTATAAATCACAATAAAGTACATCTACAACTAGTTATTCAGAAAGCATTCAAAAGTCAATTAAGATTTCTAGTGAGATACTAAATAAAATGACTAAATCTAAGTTGATCAACCTCCCCTTTTTACACCTAGTAAGGAGATCCATATATTAT
>JARHVA010000926.1:437500-497500 GCA_037957365.1 Torreya grandis | reverse complement strand
TTTAATTTTTTTTAACTATCCTATCATTTACATAGATTTATACTACATAGTTATGCATGCTTTCATTTCAATCTTTCCTAGCTGAGACTTATTTGTGTTTCTTATTCTTATTATATTCGAGGACATTTGAATGTGCCATTGCTTTTTGGATCTATGCTATTTCTATTCATCTATTTCTTGGACATGTGCCCATGTCCCTTGTGTGTGCTTTCCTCGTTGTATATCCAAACATTTGAACATGTCCTTCTATGTGACTTTAACACAAATTGCTTGTTTATTGTATATGTGGGCATTTGAACATGTCCTTATATATCTTCTATTCTTAGATTTAGTGACATGTGCCAATGTCCCTTCTATTATGGCCCCTTGGCCTATCTTTATGTGCCTCATGTGTTTTGTTTGTACATTTTCTTGTATGTATCATTACCATGATACTTATTTTATCTTTTTACAGACTAATTTTTAGTGCCATGAGGGACCTCACGCATATAACCTTCCTACTTGGGTGTAGTGATGGCCATCATGCCTTATTACCCCTAGTTAGTTACTCTAATCTGATATTATACATGATCATTACATATAAAATAGCACCCTTATGTAATTCTAGATACAACACACATATTATATTACATACTTATGCTCAAATTCTCTTACATTCCAATGTTATCTTTTCATGTTATATTAGAATATCATGTAAATATCATATATGATCTAGATAATAAAACTAGCATATCTATTTCTTTTGAGGATAGTTCTTACACACATCAATGACTCCCCTCAAAAGAGGGGGGGATTCTCAGGGGTTTGTCATATAGATAATCCTCATACATCATGATTCACATATCATTTTTTGGAAATTAGACACACGTAAGACATAAGAAAATATAGGGACTCATAAAGTAGTTTAGCCATATAGAATTCATACTAGATAAACATTAGCACCTAGATTGGGACACTAATACCATATGCAACTACTATCCACTACATGGCACTAATATCTAGTAACCATAATATAAGCATAGTCTATATTATCCAGAACATTACACCATATATAATATATACTTTCATAGATATAACTATAGGTTTGATAGATAACTTATAATTTTTCTCATTTCCACTAGTTTCAATTTATATTCATACAAGTTACTCAGATTGGTGGCATCATCCATGGTATGATCATCCCCACATTCAATTTTGATACATAAATCTAGTTATTACATACTTAGTATAAAATCAATCTACTCATATATAAGATTGGGGGCATGTGCATGACACATAGTTTCTATATCCTTAGTTACTTAAAATCATGTCCAAGATATTCACATGTCATGATCCACCAGTAGGGGTGCGAAATTATGGAGTCAAAAGTGGAATGAGTTCTTGAGCCACCCACACATGCAGATTTAGCAAGCTATCAACTTAGTCTAAGCTATTTGATAATTTGATCACTATGTAAACAGACACAAACATGTTATTACTAGGTTCATACATTGGTTTGCATGCCCAAGGAGGTGTATTCATTCCTTTCCTATCTCTTTACTTAGCTTTACTCTATTACTTTACTCAGCATAATATTTTTATTTTGATAATCTCTAAAGTAAGGGCTATTTTTTACACATTTCATTATAGGTTATTACTTTGGATCATGCATCACATATGCAGACCTAGTTTCACATACTTATACATAGCAACACAAGCTTCACTTCAAAGGTAAGTCTAGGTATGCTACCTTTTCCTTTTTTTCTAGTCATTTTTCTTTGATGCATTTCTAGTGTAATGGGGATGTGGGGGAAAATGTAATCACATACAAGTGGTATTTGGATGCTAATAATCTTTCTTGAGAAAACATATTCCTCTCTTAGTCATATTCCTATCCTAGGGCCTTTATCACACTTATCTAGCCATTTTTATTTCATTTTTCCATCAATGGTAGCCTTTTCAGTCAATTCAAGAGCTTTGTCAACCCTTTTTTATCACTGACAAGATATGGTACCCTTATGGAGAAAACAAGGGCCCCTATCATTGTTTTTCCATCTTTGTAAAGCGCTACCCACCTAGGGCCTATTTCCACCCTTTAATTCTATTATTTATCCTTTTGGATTTGCATCCTATATTAATATAGGGTTCACTACCCTTGTTTCCTTCAATTTTTTGGATTTTTCCTCTACCACCATGTACAAGTCATGGGAGTGACTAGTGAAAGTCTTGTACCATCAAAAAAAAGTATCAAAACATCAATCCAAGTTCTTATCTCCTGACCTATGTGAAAGTCTAACTATCTCCCTACAATCTATTCCTACAAGTTACACCTCTAGTCTCTCTCTTCGCACATCTAGAACCCTAGACCAACATTCCATTCACATGACCAGAACCTTAATCATTGATATTTTATTTCCTTGTGTTCTTTACATTAATATTATTTTTATCAATATTAATCGGGGCTTTAGGTTATTAATTTTTGTTTACTAATTACCTATAAACATTGGATAACTATAAATAAGGTCAATTGTGTGCATATAGTCCTAAATTATATTTCATTCCTCCAATTATTCCTAATGAGTGCCCTAATTTGTTAAATTAGGTCTGATAATGACCTAAGAACATAAATAATGACAAACAAGGGTATATTACATGTGCAAGGTCCCAAATTAGTATTCATTAATTTGATCACTCTTATTTTATTAAATTTTATCCAATAAGGATATATGAACATATAATACATACAAATAGGTCACAATTATGTGTTTACAACCAAAAATCAACCTTCATTAGTTTAATCACTCCTAATTAGGTCTTTGGTTTCGCAGGGGGGGTCAAAATGGGTGGGAGGATTATGTGCATACAACCTCAAATTGGACTTCATTTATTTTGTCATAATTACTTAGGGACTTGGTTTGTCAAATTTCATATAATAATGACTTACAAACACCAAATAATGGTAAATATGGGCCAATTATGTTCACATAATGCCAAATCATGTCCCATTAATCAAATTTCTAGTAATTATGCCCTTCATTTATTAAATTAAATATAATAATGATATAAAAATAACAATAACAATAAATAGCGGTTATTTTTTTGCTCGTATCTCCAAATCAACATTAATTACTTTGAATGCTTGCACCTAATTAAGGCATTGGTTTATCAAATTTATCTAATAAGGAGCTATTAACACATAATAAAGACAAGATTAAGTCAGTTAAGTGTGTGTTTAACCCCAAGTCAACCTTCATTGTTATGAATATACTTAATCTAGGTTTTAGTTTGTTAAATTTAGTCTAATAACGACCTATGAACATTAAATAATAAAAATTAAGGGTCAATTGTGTGCACCTAATCCTAAATTAGACTTTATTGCTCCAATCACTCTTCATTAAGGCCTAGTTTTCAAAATTTGGCCTGCTAGTAATGTAACAACATTGAATAATGAGACATATGACTCAATTGTGTGTATATAACCTCAAATGAACCTTCATTACTTGAATGGCTAGTCATTAGGGCCTTGGTTTCTAAATTTAAATTTGTTAATGATTTAAAAACATGAAAGGAACATTAAATAATGAAAATTAAGGGTCAATTGTGTGCACATAATCCTAAATTAGCCTTTATTGCTGAAATCACTCTTAATTAGGGCCTAGTTTTCAAATTTTGGCTTACTAATAACGTAACAACATTGAATATTCACACACGACTCGACTATGTGTGTATAACCTCAAATTAACTTTCATTATTTCAATGGCTAGTCATTCGGACCTTCTTTTTTCAATTTCAATTTGTTAGTGATTTATAAACATTATATATATATATATATTATTTCAACGATCTATCAAAAAATTCTTTTTGTTATTGAATATAATATTTGAAAAGTTTAATTGAAAAGGTGACAAAAATTCATATGGCTATTGAATTTTACTCGTGATAACAACGCATCCCAGAGAAATACACGCATTATAACAAGGTCCTGGCACTATCACTTATATTAGTATCTATCTTGATTGATTAAAATTCAAGATAAATTTTATCATTGATGTTTGATTAATTAAATATCAAGATAAGTTTACGCACTACAAATTCTTCCAATGCAAGAATATCAAATTTAATAAATTTAATGAAACATCCCTTATCGAAGAAAATTTGCTCCTTTTTGCGTGCATTACAAGGACACCGTACAGATTGTCAAACTTGTCCCTATTTTGGTCGGCTCCCTGGTCGCTAATTTGAGTAAACAAATTCTGATAGGGTTCATTATTAGTCAAGATAGGCACAAAGCAAAATGATGACATTGTTCGCCTAAAATGGATCCTTCCATAGGCCGGTGGAAAATATCCTGGCAATGAGATATTATTGGTTTGTACACCTGGTCCTGATAATGTATTAACGAGGGGTGAAACTGAAACGTTACCAAACAAAGTCGATATTCAATGAGAGTGGAGAAAACAAACTGGTGGTTCCATGTTTCATATGGGTGGACCATTACCCTCGGATGTATCGCAGTTGCAACAGTAAGAAACCGACCGCAACAGCCTTTTTTTCTTCATTCAAGTTAAGAGGAACCGGGCCGGCCACATTATTTTTGGTTCGCCGAAAGAGATGTATTATGTACATACCTATATGCGGTCAGGTGTTTATAATTTCTTTTGTCTGGTTTGACCCGTCAAAGCAACTTCGGCATATAGAATATGCGAACAGTTTCGTATATCTATTTATCTTAGAGCTGTCGTTAATCTTGAAACGAATGCACGTACACTACAGTGATTTTCATATAGCTGTCTAGTATATATATGCATTCTAAATAATTTGTAAGTGCTCCTTTTTAATGCTTTTCAACGGATTTGTTAAGTTACATTCCCAAATAAACCAAGTTGTAAAAAACTTATAAAAAGAAAGTACGCTATATAATTTTCCTGAACACGTAAACTTAAAGACAGCAAAATGATTTTAGCGTCATAAAAAAATTATTTGACAGGCAAGGGCGGCCATTAAATTCCAAGCCTCGGTTTCAACAAGCTGTTCACTAGTTACTTAATTCATATATATAATGCTCTTACTTTGATTTTAGTTCAGATTCCATAAGGTTATATGAAATATGAGAAGAGTTAGACATTGATACACAATTGACTGTGACTATTGCGTTACACCTTAGGGCAAACATTTGATCAACGTTGGTGAATCTTTTGACCTTTTAATGCTAGAGGGATTTTTTTCTCTGTTTCACGTGACTTTACTTATTATCCTTATGCTGCAGAGTTTGTGTGGTAGACTATGTTTCCTTATGATAGTGATTAAGAGAAGCTGATTTTAGTAAAGATATAAACATCACCATTGGTGTTAAATAATATTGTCCACTTCTTTTTTTTCTTTAGTCTCTACATAGAATAATTAAAGGATATCATTGCATGTTCTAGGAAAAATGGTAATGTCTATATTATTTATGATATAATGATCACCATTTTATTATATGTTGGGAGATTAATTATATGTCACATGTCGTTGTACAACCATAGAGACATCTTAATATTCTAAAATAATTTTACGATACACATGGTTTACAAGAGAACTAGACTAAAATAAAGGTCATGGTTTTCAATACAATTAAATAAAATCACAATAAAGTAATATCACATTGAATTATGGAGTTTGGTTGAAGTTATTTCCTTCTATAATTACATTGGTGTGATTTTAAAAATACCTCCCTTCAATAATTGCTATGTTTAATAAGAGAGATAATACAAAAATTATGTTGCGCTTAGTACACTTGAGAGATAATATTTTGAGATCTAGGTTTAGGACGTCGCATTAAAATAACATATCTTCTAAGCTTTAGTGTTACTAATAGTTTTATATGGATGTTAAAGGGATCTTTTGAATATGGCTTATCATTGTTTCCTCACTTTTCTAAACCTTAATACACAATCAACATGCAGGAAACATTAATAATTACATAATGCTATACAAGGTCTATTAATATGCTTTAGTTATTGCAGAGCTTGTTCCAAATTCTTAGAAAAATAACCAGAATATATATTTCATTTATTTATTTTGTTGTAGGGAGGTGGAAAATTGCTTTTCTTTTTTACCCATTTCAAAAACAAGTTCAGTTAATTGTTTTTATAAAATTTAAATTGGTTTTATGAGATAAAATTCACTAACAAAATTAGCATTTTAGTCTTGTCTTTCTTTTCAAATAGCCAAAAATTGTGCAACATTTCTTTGACATTTTGATTCTAATTCAGATGCATCATTCCTATTTTAAAACCAATAATATAACATACCTTATTGATCTAAATTCTTATTTATTTTCTTGTATTGTATGACATAAATATTACAAAAGAATACAAATATGAAAGGAAACAAAAGATTGAAAACATTGATAAGTTAAAAATGATTCATTAACATTTTAATAATGTCACTTGCTTTTCACACATGATTTCAATATGTTTTTTTAAAGATAACTTTATAATAGGTTTTTAAAAAATAGATTTTTTTGGTCTTATTTTATGATATTTTCTTGTAAATAGAATTCATGTACTTTGATACTTGTGTTCATAAAATCTTGACTATATTTATAATTTTTTGCAAAAATTGTAATATTTTTTAGCTTCACATCTCAATAGGCATATTAAGCTCCTTAGTTGAATGAACTCTTTATATAGTTATTTTGGATAAAAATCATTTAAAAAATATTACTTATTGTAACTAGATTTCTATAAAAATGAAGGGATGAAAATACCTATAATTTCAATCCTAAACATGGATGTTGATCTTAGTACGAAGTATAGATAAGGTTAAAAATATAGAAAGGAATAACCATGAGGGCGATAAAAAGGTATGTAGTAGAAAAATAGTTTCAAAAATCAAATAGAACATATATTGAATTTATTATGTTTAGAAATGTTAAATATGGAAAGCATAACTACGATAAATATTGGAATGTGATTTAACCTTCTAAGGATTTACTATATAAATCTTATGTTTATATTAAAGGGATGAGATGTCTAAATTTGGTAAATAATATACAATAATTAAGAATTAATTTTTTATGAATTTTTAATTATTTTCAATCCATAAAAATAGTAATAAATATGTATAAATATAGACTTATCTAGAAAATAACTATGACATATGATTTACATTCTAAAAACTAGGTTTTGGATAGCTCTGACTATCGCCAATATAGTCCTGAGATATTTTTACTATCTTCACATTAGCAACCCGCTTAGACAATAAAACCATACTATTATGGTGTACTCAAAGTCGTGCTAGTGTCATCTTTGTAGGATTGTTACTATTTTCTTTGATCATCTAGCCCTGTATTTCTGAGTCCTATTCATGCATGCACATAATCTAGAATTTTTTTTGTGCCTAAAAGACATGATTTTCTGTGAAACCCGTAATCCTATTTACATGTATCGAATCAGAAATAAATATGTGTTTGTTATTAATATTAGCTAGACATCCTCAACACCCCACTATGAATATATTTACCTACATACCAATACTCGAAGGATGGATCATGCCTAGTGTAGTTCTCCGAGCTACTACTTAGTGTAACTTAAAGTGAATTCTAGACTGAGAGTGGTATTGAATTCCTTGTGTGTGTTTGAGATTTAAAATATTTAAAATATAGGCTTAGGGATGATGTCAATGGTAGTGTCTACAAGTAGGGCAATATAGGGATTGAATACCTTAAATTTGATCAACTTGTCTTTTCTTTGAACAAGCTTTTGCATCTATTTTCCATATGGTGAATTGAGGTAAAATGGACTTGTATTTATAGAGATCTGTAGTATGTTCAAGTAATAAAATATACTTAGGCCCACCCTAAGAGGCATACACATTGTTAACAATATCTATTTGGGAGAGTTATGGTAAAATATAATAGCTCCTAATAGGGGATACTAGTGCCATGTGGCCTCACTATCCTTAATGTGGCACTAATTTCCACATGGTAGTCTACTAATAAAATTGCTTTAAGATCTGAGAATGTTATCTTAGGAATATGTTTAAATTTATTATATATGTCTGTGGTCTGCATAATGACTAAAAAAAGTGTGGCAAAGTCTCTTCAATAGATCTAGGGATAAGATAGGAATAGACTAATGCAATCTACACTTTTAACATCGAAACATAGATTTTAGGTGATTAAATTTACCCCCTTTTATCCTATTAATTTAGTAAAGCAAAAGGAATACTACAAAGGAAAATAAAGTGTACCTAGACTTACCTTGGAATTTAAGCCTACTATTATGTACATACCTATATACGGTCAGGTGTTTATAATTTCTTTTGTCTGGTTTGACCAGTCAAAGCAACTTCGGCATATAGAATATGCGAACAGTTTCGTATATCTATATATCTTCCCAGACAGCCGGCCATCATTGCTGGGAAACGACGGCGCCGCCGTTAACCTGGCCGACATCCCTCCAGGGATGGACTACCACTGTCTAGGTTTAACAGCCTGCAGATTGCTTGCTCTTCGAAGCTGCAACCGCGCCGTTTGCCGTCTTACCTGAACCTCAGCCCTGTTGGAGATGGATCCACTTTGCCCAAGATGAGTGTCTAGGTGTTTAGCAATTAATATTTGAGAAATATTTTGTATTTAAGTGTCTATTATATTATAGGAATTGTGGTAGTTTATTTTTTGTTTTTTTTTCTTTCATTTGTTGATCATTGTTTTATGCAGTGATCTTAAGTTAAGAGTAAAAGATTGAAAGGTACTCATTCCAACAAAGTTATTGAAATTTTATTCATGACAATACTCAATATAAAGATGATTTTTAAAAGAGACTTCAATTACAAAGATTAAAAATGTGTAATTCTTTTCATGAGATATCTACCCATAAATATGATCTCCCTTAGAGTTGTCAACATAACTCTTTGTTTCATGGTTCAATTTAAGACTCTTTTCATTAACCTTAATTTCAAACACACAAACGAACCAATTGTTCTAACCACTATTATATTCAACAGTCAAAAATTATATAAAAAATATCTCAATACTTACGAATTGTAGGGGAAAAATCTCAAATATCTCACTAACTTAATTCTTGTATTCAATATTTTATATCTTTAAACTATTGCTTATTCTTATCTGAAAAGTACTCTTCTTACAAACCTAATAACCTGCTAAAGATATCATTGGAAATTAATAATATATTCGTATATATATTCATCACAATTTATATGCCCTCTTGAAATTTCATCCTGTTGCCTGTTTTTATGAATTCTCCTGTTATTTACAATTATATTTTTAGTAGCTTTTTTTAAATATAAACTTGGTTTTGTTGGAAAAAATAATTCTCGTTTATTAAGTGCTTATAATAATATCACTAGTTTGTAATTAAACATTAAACCACGTTTTTTCTTGTAAATTCAGATCTTATAATTTTTTTAAGCTGGTCACTCTTTAATGTTGACATTTTATGGTTGTTTTTTCCATTCGCCCACACTATAAGTACGGCCTTACACTTTTTTGTCTAATTTTTATTTATAATCAAAATATAAAACATGTTTATCGTATAGATATGAGTTAGAGCTGTCCTTAATCTTGAAACGAATGCACGTACACTACAGTGATTTTCATATAGCCGTCTAGTATATATATGCATTCTAAATAATTTGTAAGTGCTCCTTTTTAATGCTGTTCAACGGATTTGTTAAGTTACATTCCCAAATAAACCAAGTTGTAAAAAACTTTTAAAAAGAAAGTATGCTATATAATTTTCCTGAACACGTAAACTTAAAGACAGTAAAATGATTTTAGCGTCATAAAAAAATTATTGACAGGCAAGGGCGGCCATTAAATTCCAAGCCCCGGTTCCAACAAGCTGTTCACTAGTTACTTAATTCATATATATAATGCTCTTACTTTGATTTTAGTTCAGATTCCATAAGGTTATATGAAATATGAGAAGAGTTAGACATTGATACACAATTGACTCTGACTATTGCATTACACCTTAGGGCAAACATTTGATCAACGTTGGTGAATCTTTTGACTTTTTAATGCTAGAGGGATTTTTTCCTCTGTTTCACGTGATTTTTTTCTAGTCTCTCTCTTCGCACATCTAGAACCCTAGACCAACATTCGATTCACATGACCGGAACCTTAATCATTGATATTTTATTTCCTTGTGTTCTTTACATTAATATTATTTTTATCAGTATTAATCGGGGCTTTAGGTTATTAATTTTTGTTTACTAATTACCTATAAACATTGGATAACTATAAATAAGGTCAATTGTGTGCATATAGTCCTAAATTAGATTTCATTCCTCCAATTATTCCTAATGAGTGCCCTAATTTGTTAAATTAGGTCTGATAATGACCTAAGAACATAGATAATGACAAACAAGGGTATATTACATGTGCAAGGTCCCAAATTAGTATTCATTAATTTGATCACTCTTAGTTTATTAAATTTTATCCAATAAGGATATATGAACATATAATACATACAAATAGGTCGCAATTATGTGTTTACAACCAAAAATCAACCTTCATTAGTTTAATCACTCCTAATTAGGTCTTTGGTGGCGGGGGGCCGTGGGGGGGGGGGGGGAGGGCGGTCAGAATGGTTGGGAGGATTATGTGCATACAACCTCAAATTGGACTTCATTTATTTTGTCATAATTACTTAGGGCCTTGGTTTGTCAAATTTCATATAATAATGACTTACAAACACCAAATAATGGTAAATATGGGCCAATTATGTTCACATAATGCCAAATCATGTCCCATTATTCAAATTCCTAGTAATTATACCCTTCATTTATTAAATTAAATATAATAATGATATAAAAATAACAATAACAATAAATAGCAGTTAATTTTTTGCTCATATCTCCAAATCAACATTAATTACTTTGAATGCTTGCACCTAATTAAGGCATTGGTTTATCAAATTTATCTAATAAGGAACTATTAACACATAATAAAGACAAGATTAAGTCAGTTAAGTGTGTATTTAACCCCAAGTCAACCTTCATTGTTATGAATATACTTAATTTAGGTTTTGGTTTGTTAAATTTAGTCTAATAACGACCTATGAACATTAAATAATAAAAATTAAGGGTCAATTGTGTTCACCTAATCCTAAATTAGACTTTATTGCTCCAATCACTCTTAATTAAGACCTAGTTTTCAAAATTTGGCCTGCTAGTAATGTAACAACATTGAATAATGAGACATATGACTCAATTGTGTGTATATAACCTCAAATGAACCTTCATTACTTGAATGGCTAGTCATTAGGGCCTTGTTTTCTCAATTTAAATTTGTTAATGATTTACAAACATGAAAGGAACATTAAATAATGAAAATTAAGGGTCAATTGTGTGCACATAATCCTAAATAAGCCTTTATTGCTGAAATCACTCTTAATTAAGGCCTAGTTTTCAAATTTTGGCTTACTAATAACGTAACAACATTGAATATTGACACACAATCGAGTGTGTATAACCTCAAATTAACTTTCATTATTTCAATGGCTAGTCATTAGGAACTTATTTTTTCAATTTCAATTTGTTAGTGATTTATAAAAATGAAATATATATATATATATATATATATATATATATATATATATATATATATTCAACGATCTATCAAAAAATTCTTTTTGTTATTGAATATAATATTTGAAAAGTTTAATTGAAAAGGTGACAAAAATTCATTTGACTATTGAATTTTACCCGTGATAACAACGCATCCTAGAGAAATACACGCATTATAACAAGGTCCTGGCACTATCACTTATATTAGTTAATATCTTGATTGATTAAAATTCAAGATAAATTTTATCATTGATGTTTGATTAGTTAAATATCAAGATAAGTTTACGCACTACAAATTCTTCCAATGCAAGAATATCAAATTTAATAAATTTAATGACACATTCCTTATCGAAGATAATTTGCTCCTTTTTGCGTGCATTACAAGGACACCGTACAGATTGTCAAACTTGTCCCTATTTTGGTCGGCTCCCTGGTCGCTAATTTGAGTAAACAAATTCTGATAAGGTTCATTATTAGTCAAGATAGGCACAAAGCAAAATGATGACATTGTTCGCCTAAAACGGATCCTTCCATAGGCCGGTGGAAAATATCCTGGCAATGAGATATTATTGGTTTGTACACCTGGTCCTGATAATGTATTAACGAGGGGTGAAACTGAAATGTTACCAAACAAAGTCGATATTCAATGAGAGTGGAGAAAACAAACTGGTGGTTGCATGTTTCATATGGGTGGACCATTACCCTCGGATGTATCGCAGTGGCAACAGTGAGGAACCGACCGCAACAGCCTTTTTTTCTTCATTCAAGTTAAGAGGAACCGGGCCGGCCACATTATTTTTGGTTCGCCGAAAGAGGTGTATTATGTACATACCTATATGCGGTCAGGTGTTTATAATTTCTTTTGTCTGGTTTGACCCGTCAAAGCAACTTCGGCATATAGAATATGCGAACAGTTTCGTATATCTATATATCTTAGAGCTGTCGTTAATCTTGAAACGAATGCACGTACACTACAGTGATTTTCATATAGCCGTCTAGTATATATATGCATTCTAAATAATTTGTAAGTGCTCCTTTTTAGTGCTTTTCAACGGATTTGTTAAGTTACATTCCCAAATAAACCAAGTTGTAAAAAACTTATAAAAAGAAAGTACGCTATATAATTTTCCTGAACACGTAAACTTAAAGACAGTAAAAGGATTTTAACGTCATAAAAAAATTATTTGACAGGCAAGGGTGGCCATTAAATTCCAAGCCTCGGTTTCAACAAGCTGTTCACTAGTTACTTAATTCATATATATAATGCTCTTACTTTGATTTTAGTTCAGATTCCATAAGGTTATATGAAATATGAGAAGAGTTAGACATTGATACACAATTGACTGTGACTATTGCATTACACCTTAGGGCAAACATTTGATCAACGTTGGTGAATCTTTTGACCTATTAATGCAAGAGGGACTTTTTTCTCTGTTTCACGTCACTTTACTTATTATCCTTATGCTGCAGAGTTTGTGTGGTAGACTATGTTTCCTTATGATAGTGATTAAGAGAAGCTGATTTTAATAAAGATATAAACAACACCATTGGTGTTAAATAATATTGCCCACTTCTTTTTTTTCTTTAGTCTCTGCATAGAATAATTAAAGGATATCATTGCGTGTTCTAGGAAAAAGGGTAATGTCTATATTATTTATGATATAATGATCACCATTTTATTATATGTTGGGAGATTAATTATATGTCACATGTCATTGTACAACCACAGAGACATCTTAATATTCTAAAATCATTTTACGATACACATGGTTTACAAGAGAACTAAACTAAAATAAAGGTCATGGTTTTCAATACAATTAAATAAAATCACAATAAACTAATATCACATTGAATTATGGAGTTTGGTTGAAGTTATTTCTTTCTATAATTACATTGGTGTGCTTTTAAAAATACCTCCCTTCAATAATTGCTATGTTTAATAAGAGAGATTATACAAAAATTATGTTGCGCTTAGTACACTTGAGAGATAATATTTTGAGATCTAGGTTTAGGATGTCGCATTAAAATAACATATCTTCTAAGCTTTAGTGTTACTAATAGTTTTATATGGATGTTAAAGGGCTCTTTTGAATATGGCTTATCATTGTTTCCTCACTTTTCTAAACCTTAATACACAATCAACATGCAGGAAACATTAATAATTACATAATGCTATACAAGGTCTATTAATATGCTCTAGTTATTGTAGGGCTTGTTCTAAATTCGTAGAAAAATAACCAGAATGTATATTTCATTTATTTACTTTGTTGTAGGGAGGTGGAAAATTGCTTTTCTTTTTTACCCATTTCAAAAACAAGTTCAGTTAATTGTTTTTATAAAATTTAAATTGGTTTTATAAGATAAAATTCACTAACAAAATTAGCATTTTAGTCTTGTCTTTCTTTTCAAATGGCCAAAAATTGTGCAACATGTCTTTGACATTTTGATTCTAATTCAGATGCATCATTGCTATTTTAAAACCAATAATATAACATACCTTATTGGTCTAAATTCTTATTTATTTTCTTGTATTGTATGACATAAATATTACAAAAGAATAAAAATATAAAAGGAAACAAAAGAATGAAAACATTGATAAGTTAAAAATGATTCATTAACATTTTAATAATGTCACTTGCTTTTCACACATGATTTCAATTCATTTTTTTAAGATAACTTTATAATAGGTTTTAAAAAAATAGATTTTTTTGGTCTTATTTTATGATATTTTCTTGTAAATTGAATTAATGTACTTTGATCCTTGTGTTCATAAAATCTTGACTATATTTATAATTTTTTGCAAAAATTGTAATATTTTTTAGCTTCACATCTCAATAGGCATATTAAGCTCCTTAGTTGAATGAACTCCTTATATAGTTATTTTGGAGAAAAATCATTTAAAAAATATTACTTATTGTAACTAGATTTCTAGAAAAATGAAGGGATGAAAATACCTATAATTTCAATCCTAAACTTGGATGTTGATCTTTGTATGAAGTATATATAGATAAGGTTATAAATATAGAAAGGAATAACCATGAGGGCGATAAAAAGGTATGTAGTAGAAAAATTAATTTCAAAACTCAAATAGAACATATATTGAATTTATTATGTTTAGAAATGTTAAAAATGTAAAGTATAACTACGATAAATATTGGAATGTGATTTCACCATCTAGGGATTTACTATATAAATCTTATGTTTATATTAAAGGGATGAGATGTCTAAATTTGGTAAATAATATACAATAATTAAGAACTAATTTTTTATGAAGTTTTAATTATTTTCAATTTATAAAAATAGTAATAAATATGTATAAATATAGACTTATCTAGAAAATAACTATTACATATGATCTACATTCTAAAAACTAGGTTCTGGATAGTTTTGACTATTGCCAATATAGTCCTGAGATATTTTTACTATCTTCACATTAGCAACCCGCTTAGACAATAAAACCATACTATTATGGTGTACTCAAAGTCATGCTAGTGTCATCTTTGTAGGATTGTTACTATTTTCTTTGATCATCTAGCCCTGTATTTCTGAGTCCTATTCATGCATGCACATAATCTAGAATTTTTTTGTGCCTAAAAGACATGATTTTCTGTGAAACCTGTAATCCTATTCACATGTATCAAATCAGAATTAAATATGTATTTGTTATTAATATAAGCTAGACATCCTCAACACCCCACTATGAATATATTTACCTACATACCAATACTTGAAGGATGGATCATGCCTAGTGTAGTTCTCTGAGCTACTGCTTAGTGTAACTTAAAGTGAATTCTAGAATGAGAGTGGTATTGAATTCCTTGTGTGTGTTTGAGATTTAAAATATTTAAAATATAGGCTTAGGGATGATGTCAATGGTAGTGTCTACAAGTAGGGCAATATAGGGATCGAATACCTTAAATTTGATCAACTTGTCTTTTCTTTGAACAGGCTTTTGCATCTATTTTCCATATGGTGAATTGAGGTAAAATGGACTTGTATTTATAGAGATCTGTAGTATGTTCAAGTAATAAAATATACTTAGGCCCACCCTAGGAGGCATACACATTGTTAACAATATCTATTTGGGAGAGTTATGGTAAAATATAATAGCTCCTAATAGGGGATACTAGTGCCATGTGGCCTCACTATCCTTAATGTGGCACTAATTTCCACATGGTAGTCTACTAATAAAATTGCTTTAAGATCTGAGAATGTTATCCTAGGAATATGTTTAAACTTATTATATATGTCTGTGGTCTTCATAATGACTTAAAAAAGTGTGGCAACGTCTCTTCAATAGGTTTAGGGATAAGATAGGAATAGGCTAATGCAATCTACACTTTTAGCATCAAAACACAGATTTTAGGTGATTAAATTTACCCCCTTTTATCCTATTAATTTAGTAAAGCAAAAGGAGTACTACAAAGGAAAATAAAGTGTACCTAGACTTACCTTGGAATTTAAGCCTAATATGTTCAGTCAAAATTTGTGAATATAGGTCTATGTATGTGAAACATGATCCAAAGTAATGACATGTAATGAAACATGCAAAAATTAGTCCCTACTTATATAATTATTAAAATAAAAAGAATTTAATGAATAAAGTAACTAAGTAATGATGAGTAACGAGAGAGGAAAGGAATAAATACACCTTGTTGGGCAAGTGAACCAATACATGAGCCTGGTGATAACTTGTGTGTGTGAGTGTACATAGTGATCATATTGTTGAATATCTTGGACTAAGATGATAGCTTGATTAATCCTTATATGCATGGTTCAATAAATCATTCAAATTTTGAATCCATCATTGACCACCTCTACTAGGTGGGATATGATCTATGAATAACTTTGATAAGACTATAATTATGTCTAACCCTCTCATGTGGGTGGCTTAAGAACTCAAGTAGGCCATGACTCTATCATTTCCCACCCATGTTAAGTATATGCATATATAAATGAACTATAAAAAGTGATGAATTTATTTATCTAGGTAATCTAAATATGTATGTTAGCTTCATAGCCACTCAAGTATATTATGTTACTCTGAGGCACTCGAGAATGCCAACAACTACATAAGGAGTAAGGCATGAATCTGTTGACAACCTAGATGTAATATCAAGTGTACACAATATAAATAATGACATGGAATTTTCCATTCCATATAATAAACCTATGTGTAGATGAGTATATAGAAATTATTTGTCACACACTTGCCCTAAATATGATATCTGATTATACTAATTTTTAACTAGGTATGTAATAACTAATTCTATGTAACTCAACTGAATGTGGGAGTGATCATGTCACATGTAATGCCCTTTAATCTAAGCGAATGGTATGAGTATAAGCTAAAATGAGTATATCTAAGCAATATATGAACACAAGTATCAATCTAGTGACTATATTTGTGCATATCTATACAATACCTAGTGTATCGGTCTGGCTAATCTAGATTGCCCTAAATTTGGGGCTACTGGGTAGTAGTGGCCTGTACTAAAAAAGAGTACCCAATCTAGGCACTAATGTATATCTAATTTGAAATCTAAGTGATTGAATTGATTTTAGAGTCCCTTTTTTTCTTGTGTCTAATTTTTGAAACTGAGCCCATATGCTCAAAATAATTTATGAATATAAATGTAGGAACCTCATCTCTGTGACAAAACCCTAATTCCCTATGTTTTGAGGGTAGGTGAAAAACATATGTAATAACTATCCTCAAGATAACTATCTCTATAAAATGTGTTAGCCAGAGCATATATGTAATATTCTAATATAATATATAAACATAACATCATAATGTAAAAATATCTAAGCATAAATATGTAATGAAATATGTATGTTATAATCTAGCATTACACAAGGCTATCATGATAAATGTAATTAATTTGTATAACATCAAATATGAGTAGCTACCTAGGGGTATGGGGAATGATGTCCATTATGATACCCAATCAGGAAGGCTATATGCATGAGGTCCCTCATGCCATTGAAAAGTGGTGTGTGCCTGATAAGTAAGTACAAGTGTCATGGTGAAGAAGCATAAAAGTCACATAAAAGGATGTCAATAAGCCATAATACAAGGGACATGGGCATGTGTCACTAACTCTCAGAATGAATACATAAAAGGATGTGTTTAAATGTCTATATTTACAAGCAATAAGAAAGTTGGCTTAGAGCCACATAGAAGGACATGTTCAAATGTCCACATATAGAATTGATAAAACACACATAAGGGACATGGGCACATGGCCAAGTCATACAAACATAGAAGTTGCATAGATATAAAAAATAATGGCATATTCAAATGTCCTCAAAGATGGAAGAAGCCTAGGAAACATAGTCAAGTCTAATTTAGGAAAAATAGAAATGAAAGCATGTATAACTATGTATTACAATTCTATTTAAATACTAGGATGCATATATACTGAGTCTAACTAGTGATAGTTCAAAAAAATATGAGAAATGAGTAGAAATGATCAACATCAAGATATGTCAACACATAAACTAGAATGTATAGTATGTAAGGATAGAACTTGGTAGTAGCAACTATGTAGGAGATGCACTTGAGTGGGTAGATGTATGAAATCAATAAACTTGGATCAATGTATATGCCCCCAATGGGTAGATGATAACAAATCTAGATTATTGTAGTGGATCAAATTCTTGTATGTAATTTTTAGGCACTCGATGAGAACAAGTAAAGCATAAGTGTATCATAAAATTAACTATACTAAGATAACTAGCAATATGCAATATCTATAAAGTAGTAGAGATGTAAGCATATCAATGCATGCAATCTATGAATTTCATGTTTTTTTGAGTAATATTTTAATGTTTTATATTTTAAATAGTTATATTATTTTTGTGTTTTATGAGTATACAATTTGAGTACAAGCAAATGAAAATAAACTATGTACAAGAAGTGATAGAGAGAATGAAGTATGTACAAGGGTAGGAACCATACTAATCAATGCATCTCATGGGATAGTCATTATAACTATGACCTATGTCAAATAAGGGAACTATGATTGTATATGTAGTGTGAAAGTGTAGGTGTGTTACCATGATCTATTATGTTGTATGATCTATGTTTGAATCTACATGTGTAGTGTTTCTATGATGTTATGGCACTAATTGTGATGCCCTATGAACTGTAGAGCTCTTAGGGACCCATCTAGTAGAATAAGAAGTTGTAGCTGATGCAGGTTCCCTACTCTAATAACCCCTTAAACATAATAAAATTTATCTTAGTGTAAACTAAGTAGAATAAAATCCCCTACAATCTATGACATGTTGCTGACACAATGATCTCTCTAGTAATGGTCTCTATGGGAGAGTATGCATGCATGTAGATACCATAGGATTATACCTGGCATGTATCGATGAATTTATTAACAAATATGATGTATGCATATCATATGCACTCTATTTCATAATTGATAATTGTGCAATATTTGATAATGGTGTTATAACTATAACTATTATCTTTACTAGAACTATTTGTGGGATGGGTAAAGGATGATAATATAGAAAACCATAAACCTTAACCACATGACTAGTATGTATATACTTTAGGCATTAGTTTACTATAGATTGGATGGATCAAAGCTACTATAATCGTGGCCTACCCAATAATATATTGAATATACTCGCGCTAGCTATTACTAGGAATCAAGTGACTGTGTATTGGTCTAACCTATAATAGAAGTACAATATCCCTAATATATTAGACATTAAAATCATTAAAGATTGTTTCTATGGTTAATATATCTTCTTCTATTTAACTAAAGTATTGTAAGAGTGTCATGGTACACATGCTTATGCATGACCCATTATCAACCATGACACTTTGAATAGGATGCTTGTCTATGTATGCTCATCTGAAGAGTGCATCTAAATTTTTGTCGTCATCCCTAATATCCTACTCTAAAAATGTGATAAGTGGTCTAGGTAGCATTGGAGTGTAATACATGACAATAATATTATGTAGTAGATACATCTCCTATGTAACTATGTGATAGGAATATTATGGGAGGGTGCTTGGTATGTATAGTGAACACCTAATGTTCCCCCTACCTCATTAATTTTATGATTTGGGAGAGGATATGAAAATAAATTTAGTGCCTTAGCCTCTATTTCCTATTATTTTGGTTCTTTTTTGGGTGTGTCCACATAAACAATATTAGCCTCAATGAGATCTTGCATTGTGTGCTTTAGGATAATGAATTTATTTATTGTGTGGCAAGGTGCCTTGTGATACTCACATAATCTATTTGAATCTTAACTCTTTCTAAGAGGTCATGTTGTTTCAACCTCTTCAATGGGAGGGAGAGATATGACATTACATTCCAATAGTTATTATACAACCTGTGATGGTGACTTTGGACGATTATCAAAGACTTTATGTTGATGAGCGTATAAAACCAAGATGAGATATGGCTCAAAAGCTATGTTGACTATGGCATTTTGATCACTTTTGTTTTCTATGGCCATTATCTTGTATAGAGGTTTTTTTGAACTCTTAAGTTGATTCTGATCCATTTGTGTACTTAAGTTTTCCCATTCACAAGAGTTTAACCTCTCTTTCCTTGACTATAACATAAATAGGTAAAAGTAAGAAATTTATTGAACAAGATAGCTTCTTGTAGAGTTTCCACTATGTGATGTTCCAAAGGTGTATGCAAGAGAATATTGGAATCTAAGGCATGTGATGGCCTGGTGGCTCCCTTCTCAAGATGTAACACTTTAAATTGCATAATATGAATCTCAAGCATAAGGGATTGTATACCTATACTGGAGTAACTAAACACAAGTGGTGTAGCTATCATTGATGGTTGAAAAATAGTTTTAGGTTATTATATCTAAGTTAGATGAGTGGGTAACACTAGATGTGTCACGACATTATTAATTAGAGGGGTTGAAGATTGACCATTTTTATTTTATTTTTAATTTCCAATATAGCCTGTAAGATATTTGTATGATCAAGGGGATTTTCCTAAATTCCATATATAAAGCATTGTAATACCCAATCTTTATTGATAATTATGTCATTTTAAAGTGGAAGGAGAGTGTCCTGATTCCCATTGTGTACCTCATATTTCTCTTGGTTTTATTGATCATCTTCAAATCCATTGTTATTAAATTACACATAATTACGGTGTTAAAGACTCATAGCTAAAGTTGTAATAGGTTCCTTGTCCATGGTATATCTTTGGATATAGAGAATTTGAATATGTTTTATAGGATTACCACCTGGTTTAGCATTTAATGGAACCATGATAGCTTTTTTAGATGGCATATAGTAAACAAATTGGACTAGAGTTACTAAAATATAATATATGAATAATGATAAATTAATAGCATCTAATGAAAATAAGATAAAAAGGATCAAACCCTAGAGAATCTAGGGTTAGGGTTTTTTAAATTTAAGGTTACTTTGTACTAATTTAAATCATAACCTGAATATCAAAATTGATTTAATTTAGATAGGTTATCTAAAAAACCATAAAATTAAATGTATGCAACTCTAAATTTTTGCAAAAAAAATAGAATTAATGTAAACTAGGGGTTGAAGCAATATTCAAAATAAGTCAAGTTCACCATATGATTTAACCTTCTATGGTTTTACTATGTAAATCTTATGTTTAGACTAAAGGGACAAGATGCCTAAATTAATTAAATAATACGAAATAATTAAGCATTGATTTTTATGGTTTTGATTTATTTTAAATTTATAAAAATAGGAGTAAATATGCATAAATATATACTTATCTAGAATGTGGCTATCACAAATGATCTAGGTTTTGAAATTTGGATTCTAGATAGTTAACTAGGTCCCATCTTTGTTGATTGGATAGTAGCGGCCCACCTAGTTAGTAGTGTCATATTAATGTAGGGTCCTCAAAGTGGTTATAGTGTTGTCATTATAAAAATATTTCTATTTTCTAAGATAACCTATGCCTATGTTTCTAGGTCTTGTTCATATGTGCATGAAATTTGGAACTTTGTGTTGCACCCAGATAACATAAATTAGTGTGAAAACACTAATCCTCATTTAAAAGTATGGTATTATAAATAAAAGTGTGTTTGTTATTAGGATAGGTTGGACATCCTCAACACCCCACTCTAAACAGAGTTGCCTACATACCAATACTCTGAGGAGTGGTCAAGCTCGATGTAGTTTTCTAACCTAGTGTTTGGTGTAAGCGTAAGTGAATGAGAGAATGAGAGTGGTATTAAATACATTGAGTGTACTTGATCTTTGAAATATATTACATCTAGGATTAATAATTCTATAGATGGTAGTATGTATAAATAATATAGAATAGGGATCAAATACCTTAATTTTGCTCAACTTATCTTTTATTTGAATAATCTTTTGCATCTATTTTTAATCTAGTGAATAGATGTCTAATAGTCTTATAATTATAGATATATGTATCTTATGAAGATAATAACATGTACTCAAGATAACCTTAGGAAGGGAACCCATTTGGAAAATTATCCATTCAAGAGATTTAAGGAAAATGACAATAGTGCCCAGTTGGTGACACTAGCACCATATTGCTATAGTGTCCTTAATATGGAAATAATATCCACCTATTAAACTATAAGGAAAAATGGGTTAGGATCTATGAATGGTTTCTAAGGACTATGTTTGACCTGACTATCAATATCTATTATCTTCACAATGACTATAAAAAGTGAGAAAAAGTATCTAGGATAGGTTTAGGGGTAAGATAGGAATATGCTAACTCAAGAGACACTCTTAGCATCCAAATACAACTTTAATGTGACTAGAAACAATAAAAAAATAAGATAGTTTTGATGCTAATACAAATTTATATCTAAGAAATGTCAGAAGTAATTTAGAATAATGTTTTGGAACATTTTCTAAATTATGGATTAAGTGTCTCTATACTCTCAAACACTTGTATTTATTAGGGATGGTTATGTTGACACTAGTGTTTGGATCAGATGTAATTGTTCAATACAAAATAAATGTTGAAACATGATGCAACTGATTAGATGCTTCTACATTTGTCTTTAAATTCACTTTGGTGTATCCATATATAGGTCATGGAATATCAGTCATTATCAAAATATGAAAATCCTAGTTCTTCATATTTATAAGGGTTTTTATAAAAATGGAGTTGTGAGAATATGGTGTTGAGATGTCCTAAAAGCCTCTCTATTACTAATCATTACCTACATATCTAATTTTTTAAAGAGGTGCTCAAACTTATGTAATTCTACCATATGTGTCAGCTTGATTCTAAATCATGAAATGTGTGATAAGTAAAATAGTGAACTAACTTGTAGCTTAGAAAATATAGCTCCTTAATTGATCCTTTAGTACTTAAAAATGTAGATGTAATTTCGATATTACTAATATAAAATAAGGAAAAAATAGGGAAAAATTGCCCACATGATTACTTGCTATAGTGTTAGGTCAGGAATGAGTGAGGTTTGATATTATACATATACCAATCCATTTCTATAATTTATTTCATAATAGCACTTGGTCCAACTAGTAAGATACTTTTCATTTTCAAATTAGATAATTTTAGAGAACTAGACACTTGTATTGGGTAAGGATACTTATATCGACATAGTCAGCTAACTAGGATGCTATTGTATAAGAAGTAGAAAAGAAGGTATCAGTTGAGAACATGCATAGGTGGAAGATAAAAAAGGTTTTAAATTTTTTTGGAAAGATATAATTCTTGGGTCATAAAAATAAGATATTTTGAATGAAGATATAGTTCAATCATCATTAGATACATTAGATGTGATATGAAGGTATAAAGTGTCTTAAACTAATAGGAACAAACAACCAAGGTCTGATTTTGATAAGTGTACAAGACTGATGTGATATATAATTCATAAATATCATATACATTTCACCCCATTCAATGTAGTAATGATATTTCTAGTTTAAAGGAAAGGAATACGTACTTGGGTTTGTATAACACACCTTGCCTTTAATTGATTCCAACTTGAGTGCTTTTCTATTGACTAAACTACAACCAAGTCCCTGTTAAAGCATATAATCAATGAGTATAATTTAAATCAGCAAGCATTGAATTGATAGAAATTCAAATAAACCAATGTTTATGCATACACCTATGTATCAATTTAATCATCTTGCCTTTTGATAATTTAATTTGAAATATGTGTCATTATGAATCATTAAAATTAATATTAGGATAAATATAAATTTGTTAATTACACATATATATAAGGGGGGGGAGAGAGAGAGAGAGAGAGAGAGAGAGAGAGAGAGAGAGAGAGAGAGAGAGAGAGAGAGAGAGAGAGAGAGAGAGAGAGAGAGAGAGAGAGAGAGAGAGAGAGAGAGAGAGAGAGAGAGAGAGAGAGAGAGGAGAGAGACCTACTCTAAACCTTAGAGAAAAAATGGATTTCCACCTACAAGTTGAGACTAGCTTAACCATGCAACGCCATCATACTTATAACCTTGTGAGTATCAGTGAACCAAGTAAACTCATAATATCAAACTAGTGATTTTGGATAATAAAATCAAGTCCAACATGAAAAATTTGAATGATTGAGTTATTTAAATATAGAAACCATACCAAATATATAATAAACTACTACATTAGATTTGATTTATATAGTTCATAAAAGTATAATATTATGGGTCGTGAGAGTCATTAAAAGTGTTGTTAATATGAAACTCATTTTATTTTATAATATTAGGTTAACATTGCATAGCATATGCACCTTAAATATGTATCAAGATAAAAATGTGTATCAAAATAATACCAATATACATAATTCTTCTATAAGTGGGTATCTAAATTACATAAATGTGTGTTTTGGTTATTTTAGAAACTGTGTAAGTGTGGATAACAACCATCAAAAGAATTCCCCCACAATAATATGAAACTAAAGACTTATATAAGTGATAATGTGGAGGAAATTTTTATAAATATTACCTCACTATTTTTGTACATGTTGAATATTGAGAAAGAGTGGAGAATATCTATCCAAAATATGCCCCTACTGAATCTAAAACTGTGAATATGTTTAAGACACACCTATATAACTTGCCCCCACTAAATATGAAATAATGAATGTTTGAAATAAATTCCTATATGACATGTCCCCACTAATATATCCTCATTTTAAGGTTATGTAATAATAAAAATGTGTGGTTACCTCACCTCAAAAGGATAAGATAAACAAATAACTAGGAATGAACCTTGTAGCATATATAAGGACATGTCTAGGTATATGTATCATTAAAGTACCTAGAATGTGATCATATTAAGGACTAATATGTATGATATATCATGGAAACATATAGATAATAATATTAAAATCTCCAATAACCAACTAAGAACATACACAAGAGCACTCAAAATCAAGTCAATAATCAATGGTAAAAGGAGATTACAAATAAGGGGCATGTTCAAATGTTTCACAATTGAGTGGATAAGACTTATTCAAATGTCCAAAAAATAAAAAATTTCATAATTAAATGTCCATAAAACATGCAATAACATATTTAAATGTCAAATAGGCAAAACAAAGTCACAATGGCTACAGAAAATGGAACATATTCAAAGTATCAACAAACAAAACAATAGTAAAGCAAGAAACTAAAGGAAGTGCATAAATGAGAACATAAGAAACCAACATAACCATATCAAAATATTCTATGGATCAAATGTGATAAAAAAATAATTTAAATTTCATAGCATATCTAGTACACTATGATATATATAAGCATGGATAAAGGCATATCTAAGTACATTTTATCTCAATCATGATAATGTAGAGTCACCATGGAATGATATAACATGGATGTATCATCATCATTGAAGTGGATGACCTTGATGTCCTAGTGACATGAGGAGAGGGACATCCAAATATCCAAAAATTAATATATCATTTATTTGTGTATGCTTATTTCAAAATCAAATAGAAGTGTGAAGCACACGTGTATGTATAAGTAACTAATATTCTATCTATGAAAATTGAACTAACACATAGATGCCAAAGATCTAATGAAATATGTAGATGCACAAAATATTTTTTTGTTTTTTTATTTTCTTTTCCTATATATTTGGAATATGGGAATATATTACAGTATGATCTCATCTACAGCATGCTCATATATATCTCTGCACTATGAAATTGGTGTAATAAACTAGTGATGTTTCCAAGGATCATGTATAGGTGCAATATTTGTCACTTTAGTAAATGGGATGATATGTCTATGTATAATGGGTTCTATGTTCATAGTGTGATGGGGGAGGATGTGGATTATATACCATTTTTAGTTACACATCCTTCTTATAATGTGAAACTTTGTTAACCATGGTGTTTGTTTCTTTCTTATGATCATTAGGTTTTACCTTATAACTTGGTTTGATTATGAACTTCATATTTGATGTAGATGTTCTCAATGTGTTTGCCACATATTTAATTTTTTTTAATGAGATAAATTTCATTTCACAGACTTGCAAAACATGGCACAATCCATCAAATAATTTAATTTTTTTGAAAATTATGGAATTATGTAAATTATAAAGTAAAATTTGTTTAAAGATGTCTTGAAGTTATTTATTTTTTATAAGATTGATCATTTTATCCACACTTGTCTTGTACCTCAAGATATATTCATTGATAGGGTCATTGGTTCCTTGTTTTATATTTTCAATTTGGGCATAGGAGACGTTTTCAATAATGTTAATAGAGAAGTGTTAAAAAAATGATCTACATGAAGTTTCAATGCATTTAAGATTTTAGAGGTAAATCATAAAAACACAAGAAAGAATAGTCTTTGAGGACATTTGGAAATAATTTGGTCAAAATCCTATCAATGGAGGAATAATAAAGGCATGCGACATACAAATATTGAATATGCTACTCAATATTATGATTTACATCATAATATGACAACTTAAATGCAATAAAACTAGTTTCTAAATGGAAAAAATATAACTCAAGTACAACAGGGTTATGAAAGATATCTTGAGAATCAATGGCATGAGGAGACTGTCATACAAAAATTATTGTACATGTAAAGGCAACCATTAAATTCCTTTTGTTATAGAGGGATTTTTTTATCTATTTCACATGACATTACATGTTATCCTTTTGTTGTAGAGTTTGTGTGGTAGACTATGTTTCACCATTAGTGTCTCATTATTTAGTGTATATTATTTTCCATTTACTAACCATGCACCAATTTCATTCAAATACATATTTTTTAGCTTTAGGCATCCAACTATTTACTCTCATACCCAAAATTCTCTCACTTATATTTAGGATTACACATTATTCCATAGTATCCTCACATGATGAATTTTATCATCATATGATGTGAAATAAGAACTTTTCATATGCAAATAAAAATTAAGCGGTATATTAAACATATTCTTAGGTTCAATGCTAACTTATTAAATGGAAATCTTTCCTTCCAAGGAAATCTTCATGTGCCATATCTAACAAAGATACTTTCTGAAATTATGCATCTTCTCTTTATGATATTCAAAACCAAGTCTGAATGTCAGTGGGAAACAAATTGTAGGGTAAGTGTGTCTTCACATATTATATTGTATTGCAATATATTTTCAAACTCAATAAATTCAAATCAACATACTTATAGCATGTAAAAGAAGTTGTTTTTCACCATAATCCAATTCTCATAATAACACACATTGTTGATCTTTTTAATATAGTGAATTTTCATTGATTCTCATTTGCATAGGCATTCCATATCATATGACCCATATTCCAATCAAGGAACCAACATGATCCAAATAGTTATAAAACTATTATGGTTGGTCACACCTTCTAAAAGATATTTTTTATAGTATTGGATAATTTGATTCATAGATTTATAGAGGCCAAAAAATGTTGGACAAAAGGGTAAGTAGGTTTTAGGAAGAAATAATTAAACCATAGACCATATATTGATGCTTAGAAGTATAATATAAGAACCAAGACCACATAAGAATAATGTTCTTTATTTATTATTAATTTCTAGAAGGTATTTTATACTATTTTTATACAACTTCTAATAGAAAAACATTGATATCTATATATTCTATAATATTTGGTTGTTATTTTGATGATAGTGATTATGAGAAGGTGAATTTAGTATATATATAAACAACACCATTGGTGTTAAATATTATTGTCCACTTTTCCTTTTTTTATTCTCTAGATATAATAATTAAAGAATATCATTGCAAGTTCTAGGAAAAAGGGTATTGTCTATATTATTTATTATATAATGATTACCATTTTATTATATGTTGGGAGATTAATTAAATTTCACATGTTATTGTATGACCATAGAGACATCTTAACATTCTAAAATCATATTATGATACACATGGTTTACAAGTGAACTTGACTAAAATAAAGGTCATGGTTTTCAATACAACTAAATAAAATCACAATAAACTAATATCAATTTGAATTATGGAGTTTGGTTGAAGTTATTTCTTGCTATAATTAATTTTTTATGCTTTTAAAAAATACCTTCCATCAATATTATCTATATTTAATAAGAGAGATTATACAAAAGGTATGTTGCACATAGTACACTTGAGAGATAATATTTCTAGATCTAGGTTTAGGATGTCATATTAAAATTACATATCTTCCAAGCTTTAGTGTTAGTGATAGTTATTTATGGTTGTTACATTTATGGACTAGGACTTTATAGTAGCATTTTGGTTTAGGCTGATAGGGTTCTTATGTCCATGTTATCTAATAAAATGAAAGTAAAATAGTCAGTTCCACATGTAATTATTTCCATTGAATTTTGCATCCATCCCATTATTTTTTTTCAATTATTTTGCATGTAACTACTTATATTGAAAGTCTATTTAATAATTTATTCATATTCTCATCACTGAACAAGATAATGTTTGTATATATTTCCCTACTCTAATAGAATGAGCAATAAGAATTATCATGTCCTTACTTTCTTAATTCATTGGTTTCTCTTCATAATAATAATTAACACTTAAAATTTTACAATAAGAAATTAGACAAATCAATGTAGTGTATATACATAGAACTATAAATTATTTTCACTAACACAACTACAAAAAATTATCAATGTTTACACACACCCACCCACACACACGCGCGCGCATGCACGTGCGCGCACACACACACACACACATGTAGAAATGTTTTCCTTGTTCAGTGATATTTATATAGTGTATGAGAAATAAAAATATCATTGTTACTATTTTTTATATTAGATTAAATCCATTTATTCTTTGTTAAACCCATCAAACTATCATCATTTAAACCAATAACAACAAATAACCCAAATGTTATTTCATAGAGAAAAATAAGTCCTCCATATTTAAATATATCATTAGCTATATATCCCAATAAATATTTATAATTAACAGTATATTCTTATGATTACTATAGGAGTGTTAAAATTACTCATGTTCATTAAATAGGGCTTTCGTACAAGTACAAAATCTATTTTTTAGTGTTCATTCAACTAAAACCATTGGATGTGAGTGTCTTTGATCCATTAAAAAATTAATTAAAAGGGGAAAGGCATAAATGTACAATTATGAAATGAGAGATAGACATCAATATGAAATAATTAGTTGCATTGGGTAGCAAATAATCTCTCACCTAAAAATATAAAATTAGGTTTTAAGAGGATAGGTTTATAGCCTCTTAATCTAAATGTCTTGGATGAAAATATGGGACCTCAAAAGAAAATTGACGCATTTGTTCATGATAAATCATATGAATTATAAAACATGATAAGGCTAAACAAAGTTGACTTAGAGTTTCCAAGTAGTTAGCATTAGAGTGAACATGTTGAGATCACACATCTAGGTCAAGAATTATATTCTCAACATAATGAAAACAAGATTGGTGATTAACTTTTTTAAAAATCAATGATTAAAAAATCAAGTTGGAGGGATTCAATTCGATGTGCGACTAACTCTACCCATGCAAGATAACCCTCCTAATTAGATGAAAAAATATGATCTTAATCTTGGTGTAAACTTGAACTTAAACAATGAGGAGGTTAGCCAATCAATACCCTCATAACCATCACTAATTGATGATTAAAATTTTGTCCACTACTGTGTTAAAATCCAAGATGAGGAAAAAAATGATGCAATTATGGATTTGAAGGAAATAGAGATTATAGGTAAAGATTCAAATGAAACTTTTGAGGGTAATGAAGAACACAGAACTCATTCATTTTTTTGAAATCCCGTTTTAAAAGGGCCAAAAATTAATCAAGGTAAAATATTGATGCTTGATAAAGGTTGAGAAATGAATATGAACTTATCACTGTTGATCAATATCTTCAGTTGTTCATGGAGAAAGTGAAAAGGAATAAGGACATTGAAAAATTGGAAAAATAAAAGGCAACATATGTAAGAGAGGAAGGAATTGATTACATATTCTCATGACAATAATTAATTTTTGAATATAGTTTAATTTTATTTCCATGATATTAACATGAATGTATTGAAAAGCACATAACAACTCATCTAAGAATTGATGCAACTACTAATAATCTAAATGCCATTCTCTTGCAAATAAAATGATGTGATTGTCATGCATTATATTAGTTACAAACTAATTAAGATAACATTTTAAAATTTTCATTTTCTAATGAGGGTATTAAAAAAACCTTATTTGTCATTAGAAAACTCCATTTACTCTGATATTAAATATGATGTGAATCCAAATTTACTACTTCTCAACATTCTCACAAATGAAGAAACATTGATTCAAAACCCACATGATCTAGAATGTCATGGTATAATTAATATTTGATATTCTAATTTGATTTAAAATCCCCCAAATGATATATAATTTCATGGTATAAGTAATATTTAATACACTATTTTGAAAGTATAAGAGAACAAATAATTTGGTTCTCTCAGACATGCCTTTGTCTTCAATCTTATTAGGGAGATGATTTTTACTATATTGTATTTTGAAGATTGAATTTTAATAGACTTTCCCTATTAATTATTTATCAATCAATTGCTTTGATTTTTTGGTGTGGATTTACATTTAAAAAAATAATTTATCTATATTTTTTTACTTTTTTAAATTAAGATAAATAATCTATCAATGTGGAAGGATGAGTCTGATGACACTATAAAAAAATATATTAGGTAATGAGATGTTATAATTTTGTATTTTTTATAGTTTCAATTATAATTGTTTATTTTAATGTTCCTTGACCACTTATTCTAGAATATTACATGTCAGCCAGTCAATTATTTTTAACAAGTTAATTTTTGAATTTTAAAAAAAAAAACAATGGTAAAATTGACATTTTTATAGTTATATAGTCCATTTTAGATTTTTTGTATTCAATTCAATTATGCTTATGAAGTCATCATGCATTACAACATGAAAGCAAAGAAATCCTTGTATTCTTTCCAATTAATATGTAAAGGGTAGTTTATTAGAATTAGAGTTACCCTAGTTATGTTATAATTTCATTTTTGTTTTATATTGTTTGGGAGTGCACTATGGAATTGATGAATATCAGTGTATTTTTCATGGTGATGTCAATTTTTGTTATTATTTGGGTGGATAATATCAAATAAAATATGAAATTTGAATTAAAATAATTCAAAAAACCTAAAGGATTATAATGAATATGTATGTTTCTTATATATTCCTTCCTTTAATTATGAACTATAACAATATATAAAAATTAATGTTCTATACATAACCATTATTAGGAGTAACTTTGACAATGCACAAAGGGTGTAAGGATAAGCATAATGTTTATCATATTAGTTGCAAAAGAATTTTTGTTACAAAGTGCCAAAAAACCCTAAAGGATTATTAATGTTTATTGGTCAAAATTCTTATTTATTTTCTTGCATTGTATGACATAAATATCAAAAAAGAATAAAAATGTAAAAGGAAACAAAATAATGGAAACATTGATTAGTTAAAAATGATTCATTAACATTTTAACAATGTCTCTTGCTTTTCTCATATGATTTCAATATGTTTATTTTAGATAACTTGACAATAGGATACAAAAACATAGAGTTTTTATGTCTTATTTTTTGATATTTTCCCCTAAAATGAATTCACGTATTATGAACCTCGTGTTCATAAAAACTTGACTATCTTTATAATTTTTTGCAAAAACTGTAATATTTTTTAGCTTCACATCTCAACAAGCATACTAAGCTCCTTAGTTGAATGAACTCCTTATATAGTTATTTTGGAGAAAATTTATTTCAAAAATATTACTTATTGTAGCTAGATTTCTAGAAAAATGAAGGGATGAAAATGTCTATATTTTTAATCCTAAATTTGGATGTCGATCCTAGTATGAAGTATAGATAAGGTAAAAAATATATAAATGAATAAGCATGAGGGTGAGAAAAAGGTATCTAGTAAGCCAATTAATTTCAAAACTCAGATAGAACATATATTGAATTTATTATGTTTAGATATGTTAAATATAGAAAGTATAACTACTATAAATATTTCAATGTGATTTAACCTTCTAGGGATTTACTATATAAATCTTACATTTATATTAAGGGGATGAGATGTCTAAATATATTAAATAATATATAATAATTAAGAACTAATTTTTATGTATTTTCAATTTATAAAAATAGTAATAAATATTCATAACTATAGACTTATCTAGTAAGGTAACTGTCGTAGATGATCTACATTGTGAAAACTAAATTATGGATAGTTATGACTATTGTCAATATAGTCTTGAGATATTTTTACTTTTGCATTAGCACGATACTTAGATAGTAGCACCATACTACTATAGTTTACTCAAAGTGGTGCTAGTGTCATCCTTATAAGATTGTTCCTATTTTCTTTCACCATCTAGGCCTATGTTTTTGGGTCCTATTCTTGCATGCACAAAATCTAGAATTTTTTGTTGTGCCTAAAATACTTGATTTACGATGACATCTCAAATCCTCTTTATAAGTATTGAATGAGAAATAAATATGTTTTTGTTATTAGGATAGGCTATACATCCTCAACACCCCATTATGAAGAGAGTTGCTTACATACCAATACTCGATGGATGAATCATGCTCGATGTAGTTCTCCCAGCTACTACTTGGTGTAAGTGCAATTGAATACTAGAATGAGAGTGTTATTGAATTCCTTGTGCATTTGTAATCTTTAAAATATTTAAAATATAGGCTTAGGTATGATGTCAATGGTAGGTCAAGAACTAGGGTAAAATAGGGATCAAAAACCTTAATTTGATGAACTTGTCTTTTGTTTGAATAGGCTTTTGCATCTATTTTCCATGTAGTAAATTGAGGTAAAATGGACTTGTATTTATAGAGATCTGTGGTATGTTCAGGTAATAAAATATACTTAGGCCCACCCTAGGAGCTGTACACATTGTTGAAAGTATCTATTTGGAAGATTTATGGTAAAATATAATATCTCCCAATTGGGGATACTAGCACCATGTGGCTGCATTATCCTTAATGTGGCACTAATGTCCACATGGTAGTCTACTAATAAAACTAGATTAGGATTTGAGAATGTTGTCTTAGGACTATGTTTAAACTGACTATATATGTTTTTGGTTTTGCATAATGACTAGAAAAAGTGTGGCAAAGTCTCTTGGATAGGTCTAGGGATAAGCTAAGAATAGGATAACTCAAGAAACACTTTTAGAATCCAAATACCAATTTTATATGGTTACATTTGACCCCTTTTATCCTAGAAATTTATTAAATCAAAATGAATACTACAAATAAAAAATAAGTGTACCTAGACTTACCTTGAAATTTAAGCCTATTTAGTTGAGTCTGAATATGTGAATATAGGCCTGTGTATGTGAAACATGATCCAAAGTAATGACATGCAATGAAACATGAAAAAAATAGTCCCTACTTAAATAATTATAAAAATAAAAAGACTTTGATGAATAAACTAACTGAGTAAAGATGATTAAATAGAGAGGAAAGGAATAAACACATCTTGTTGGGTGAGTGAACCAATACATGAACCTGGTGACAACATGTGTGTGTGTGAGTGTACGTAGTGATAATATTATTAAATAGCTTGGACTGAGCTGAACACTTGATCAATCCTCAAATGCATTGTCCAATAAATAAATCAAAATTTGAACCCATCATTGACCACCTCTACTCGGTAGGTCATGATCTATGAATAGCTTCAATAACACTATAAGTGTGTCTAACCCTCTCATGTGAGTGGCTCAATAACTCACGTAGGCCATGACTCTATCATGCCCACCTATGTTAAGTATATGCATCTATAGCTGAACTATACAAAGTGATGAAAGTATTTATGTAGGTAATCTAACTATGTATGTCAGCTTCATAATAACTCAACTACATTATGTGACTCTGAGCCACTCCATAATGCCAAGAAATAGATATGGATTAATGCATAAATATGGTGAAAACCTCGAATGTGATATTAAGTGTATACAATATTAACAATGACATGGAGTTTGCCATTCCATATAATAAACCTATGTGTAGATGAGTATATGGCAACTATGTGTCACACACATTCCCTAAATCTGATCTCTAATTATACTAATTTTGATCCAAGTATGTAATAAATAAATTTATGTAACTAAAATGAATGTGGGAGTGATCATGTTTCACGTAATTCACCTTAATCTGAGCAAATGGTATGAATCTGAGATAAAATGAGTATATCTAAGTAAAATTAGAACATAACTATCAATATAGTGACTATATCTATGTAGATCTATACAATACCTTGTGTAATCATCTAGCTAATCTAGATTGCCCTAAATTTAGAGATATTAGGTATTAGTGGAATATACTACACAATAGTTCCCAATCTAGGCACTAATGTCTATCTGGTCAGAAATCTAGGTGATTGAATTGCTTTTAGGGTCCCTATTTTTTCTTGTGTTTAATTTTTGGAACTAATCCCATATACTCAAAATAGTCTATGAATATAAATGTAGGAGCCTAATCTCTATGATAAACCCCTATTAATTACCACTATTTTCAAGGTAGTTAAGAAACCTATGTAATAACTATCCTCAAAATAACTCTCTATAAAATGTGTTAGTCAGATCATAAATGTGATATTCTAATATAATATATAGACATAAAATAATAATTTAATAATATCTGAGTGTAAATAGGTAATGTAATATTTATGTTATAATTTAGCATTACACAAGGGTATCATGATAAATGTAATCAATGTGTATAACATCAAATATGAGTAACTACCTAGGGGTATGTGGCATGATGTCCATCATGATACCCAATTAGGAAGGGTATATGCATGAGGTCCCTCATTCTATTGAAAAGTGGTGTGTGTGTGATAAGTGAGTACAAGTGTCACAGGGAAGAAGCATAAAAGAAAACATAAATGCAAACATACAAGGTACACAAAAAGAGGTCAACATGCCACAATACAAGGACATGGACACATGTCACTAAATATGAGAATGGAGACATAAAAGGGAATGTACAAATGCCTATATTTGTAATCAATAAGAGATTTGAATTAGAGACACATAGAAGGGCATATTCAAATGTCCACATATAGAATCGATCAAATGCACTTAAGCGACATGGGTACATGTCCAAGTCATACAAACATAGAAGTTGCATAGATATAAAAATAATGGAATATTCACATTCCCTCAAAGATGGAAGAAACCTAGGAACCAAATTCAAGTATAATCTTAGAAAAATAGAAATTAAAGCATGTATAACTATGTATTACAATTACATTTAAATACTAAGATGCAATATACTGAGTTTAACTAGTGATAGTTGGGAAAAAATATGAGCAATGAGTAGCAATTATCAACATCAGGATATGTCAATGTGTAAACTAGTATGTATAGTATGTAATAATATACCCTGGTAGAAGTAACTATGTAGGAGATCCACTTGAGTAGGTACATGTATGAAATCAATAAACATGGATCAATGTATATGCCCCCAGTGGGTAGATGATAGAAAGTCTAGATTAGTTTAGTGGACCGAATTCCTATATGTAATTTTTAGGTAGTTGATGAGAACAAGTGAAGCATAAGTGTATGATAAAACTAACTATACTAAGATAACTAGCAATATGCAATATCTAGAAATTAGTAGAGATGTAAACATATCAATGTATAAAATCTATGCATTTTGTGTTTTTTTGAGTAATATTTGAATGTTTTTGTATTTTAAATATTTATTTTCTTTTTTCATGACTATACAATCTATGTATAAGAAAATTAAAATAAACTATGTACAAGAAGTGATAGAGAAAATGAATTATGTGCAAGGGTAGGAACCATAGCAATCAATGCATCTCATGGGATAGTCATTATCACTATGACCTATGTTGAATAAGGAAACTATGATTATGCGTGTAGTGTGAAAGGTCAAGTGTGATACCATGATCTATTGTGTTTTATGATCTATGTTTGAATCTACTGGTGTAGTGGATCTATGATGTTATGTCACTAACTATAATGCCCTATGAACTATAGACGTCTTTGGGACCCATCTAGTAGAAGAAGAAGTTGTAGCTGATGTGGGTGCCTTATGATAAGATCCCATAAAACATAATAAAATTGATCTTATTGTAAACTAAGTAGAAAACAATACCCTACAATATATGACATGTCACTGACACATCGATCTCTCTAGTAATGGTCTTTATGGGAGAGTATGCATGCATTTAGATACCATAGGATTAGACCTGACATGTATTGATGAATTTATTAAAAAATATAATGTATGCATATGAGATATACTCTTTCTTATAACTGGTAATTGTCTAATATCTGATAATGGTGCTATAACTATAATTAGTGTCTTTAATAGAACTGTGTGTGGGATGGGTAGAGGATGATCATATGAAAAACCATCAACCTTAACCACCTTACTAGTATGTATATACTTTAGGCACCAGTGTACTATAGATGGGATGTATTGAAGCTACTATAACCATGTCCTACCTAATAATATATTGAACACACTCACTCTAGATATTACTAGGAATCAAGTGACTATATGTATTGGTCCAACCTATAATGGAGACACAATCTCCCTAATAGAGATTTGAACATGGACACTAAAACCACTAATGATTGTGTCTATGGTGAATATATCTTTCTCTGTGTAGCTAAATTATTGTAAGAGTGTCATGGCACACATGCTTATACATGACGTATTATCAACCATGACACTTTGAATAGGATGGTGGTTTATGTATGCTTGTATGAAGAGTGCATGAAAATTTGTGTCATCATCCATAATCTCCTACTTTGAAAATGTGATAAGTGGTCTAGGTACCATTGTATTTTAATACATACCATTAATATTATGTAGTGGATACATCTCCTATGTAATTGTGTGATAGGAATATGGTGGTGGGTGTGCTTGGTATGTATAGTGAACATGTGATGTGACCCCTGACTCATTCATTTTATGATTTTAAAAAGGATATGAAAATATATTTGGTGCCTTATCCTTTATTTTCTAATTTTTTAGTTCCTTTTTGGGTGTGCCCACATAAATAATGTTAGCCCCAATGAGATCTTGCATTGTGTGCTTTAGGATAATGAATCTATTTATTATGTGGCATGGTGCCTTATGATAATCACATAGTGTATTTAAATCTTAAATATTTTTAATAGATCATGATGTACCAACCTATTTAATGGGAGAGAGGGATATGACATTAAAATCCAATAGTTGTTATAGAATCCGTGATGGTGACTCTGGAAGATTAACAACGACTCTATGTTGATGAGTAAATAAAACCAATCTAGGATATGGCTCAAAAGATATGTTTACTATGTCATTTTGATCACTTTTATTTTCAATGGACATTACCTTATATGGTGGTTTTTTGTTAACTCTTAAGTTGATTCTGATCCATTTGTGTACTTAAGTTTGCCCACTGATAAGAGTTTAACCTCTCTTTCCTTGATTATAACATAAATAGATAAAAGTAAGAAATTTATTGAATAAGATAAATTATTGTAGTGTTTTTAGGAGGTTTTGTTTAAATATATCCTGGTGATCTCTATCTACCATGGGGCTAGTTAGTTTTGCTAATATTATTTTGTATCATAATACATAACCTGTGATAGGTTGATTCAAATTTTATTATAACTATGCCACTTATGTATATGATATAATATCATTGATGTTGATAGATAAGTGTGAAACTAACATGTTGGATAAATGATTGAATGTTTTGAGAGATTGATTTGGTAAATAATATAACCATTGTAGGGCATAATATTTGAGATTACATGGAAATAACTTTATATGAATCCAATCATTAGACACATAATCCAAGCATTCTACATGAAAGGATATAATGTGATCCTCTTCTTCACCCTTGCCATCATATAATGTGAGCTTGGGTGCCATGAAACCAAAAGTAAAAGGAGTTGCCACTATGTGATATGTCAAAGGTGCATGCAAGAGAATGTTAGAATATAAGGCATGCGAGCCTATTGTCTCCCTTTTCAAGATGTAACACTTTAGACTCCATAATATTAATCTCATGCCTAAGGGATTGTACATCTATAGTGGAGGAACTAAACATAAGTGGTGTATCTATCATTGATGGTGGAATAATAGTCTTAAGTTATTCTATTTGAGTTGGTTGAGTTGGATACCTTAGATGTGTAATAACATTATTAACTAAAGTGGTTGATGATTGACCATTTTTATTTTATTCTTGATTTCCAATATGGCCTATAAGAGCTTTGTATGATCCAGGGGATGTTCCTAACTTCCATATTTGAGGCATTGTAATACCTAATATTTGTTGATAATTATGTAATTTTTAAGTGTAGGGAGAGTGTCCTGATTCTCAATGTGTACCTCATATTTCTCTTGGTTGGGTTGATCATCTTCTAATTCATTATCATTGAATTACACATAATCAGGGTGTTGAGGATTCATAGCTAAAGTTGTAATAGTTTCCTTGTCCATGTTATATGGTTGGATATAATGAATTTGAATATGTTTATAAGATTACCACCTATTTTAGCATTTATTCTTAATGGAAACATGATAGATTTTTTAGATGGGATATAGTAAACAAATTGGAATAGAGTTAGTAAAATATAATATATATGAATAATGAAAAATCAATAAAATCTAATCAAAATAAGAGAAAAAAGGATACAAATACTAGAGCATCTAGGGTTAGGGTTTTCTAAATTTAGGGTTCTTTTGTACTAATTTAAATCATAACCCTAATATCAAAATTCATTTAATTTAGCTAGGTTATCTAAAAAATCATAAAATTAGAAGTATGCAACTCCAAATTATTTCAAAAAAATTGTAATTACTATAAACTAGGGGTTAAAGCAATATTCAAAATAAGTCAAGTTACACCACATGATTTAACCTTCTATGGTTTTACTATGTAAATATTATGTTTAGAGTAAAGGGATGAGATGTCTAAATTAATTAAATTATATGAAATAATCAAGCACTAATTTTTATGGTTTTTATTTATTTTAAATTTTTAAAAATAGTAGTAAACATACATAAATATAGACTTATCTAGAATGTGGCTATCACAAATGATCTAGGTTTTGAAAATTAGATTCTAGATAGTTTCGAGTCTCATCAACTATGTCGCATGTTTGTTGATTGGATAGTAGTGACCCACCTAGTTAGTAGTGTCATACTATTCTAGGGTCCTCAAGGTGGTTCTAGTGTTGTCATTAAAGGACTATTCTTGTTTTCTAAGAGAACCTACAGCTATGCTTCTAGGTCTTGTTCTTATGCACACAAAATTTGAAACTTTGTGTTGTGCCTAGATAACATAAATTAGTGTGAAAACATTAATCCTTTTTACAAGTATGGTATGAGATATAAATGTGTATTCATTAGTAGGATAGGTTGGACATACTCAACACCCCACTCTAAAGAGAGTTTCCTACATACAAATACTCCAAGGAGGGGTCAAGTTCGATGTAGATTTCCCACCTAGTATTTGGTGTAAGTGCAAGTGAATAAGAGAATGAGAGTGGTATTGAATAAATTGATTGTGCTTGAGATTTAAAATCTAGGATTAGCAATGATATAGATGGTAGTATGTATAAATAGCATAGAATATGGATAAAATAACTTAATTTTGTTCAACTTACCTTTTATTTGAATAAGCTTTTGCATCTATTTTTAATCTAGTGAATAGAGGTCAAATAGTCTTATATTTATAGATATATGTATCTTATGAAGATAATGAAATGTACTCAGGCTGATGTTAGGAAGGGAATCCATTTGGAAAATTATCCATTCAAGAGAGTTATGGAAATGGACAATAGTGCCCGGTTGGGGACATTAACACCATATCATTATAGTGTCCTTAATATGGCAATAATGTTCACATATTAGACTATAAAGAAAAATTGGTTAGGATCTATGAATGTTGTCTTAGGGCTACGTTTGAATTGACTATCACTATCTATTATCTTCATAATGATTGTAAAAAGTGAGGAAAAGAATCTAGGATAGGTTTAGGGATATGATAGGAATAGGCTAACTCAAAAGACACTCTTAGCTTGCAAATACAAATTTTAGGTGATTACATAATAATAAAGAAATAAGATATTTATTTTTGATGCTAATACAAATTTAGATCAAGGAAATATCAGAAGTAGTCTAGAATAATGTTTTGGAATGTTCTCCAAATTATGGATTAAGTGTCTTTGTACTCCCAAACACTTATATTTATTGGGGATGGTTATGTCGACAGTAGTTTTTGGATCATATGTAAGTTTTGAATACAAAATAAATGTTGAAACATGAAACAACCACCTAGATGTTTCTACATTTGTCTTTGAATTCACTTTGGTACATCCATATATATGTCATGGACTATCAGTCCTTATTAAAATATGAAAATCCTAGTTCTTCATCTTTATAATGGTTTTTAGAAAAATGGGGTAGTGAGAACATGGTTTTGATATGTACCAAAGGCCTCTCTATCACTGATCATTACCTACATATCCAATTCTCTAAAGATGGACTTGAACTTATGTAATTCTACCATATGTGTCAGCTTGATTCCAAATCATGAAATGTGTGATAAGTAAGTATAATAGTGACCTAACTTGTACCTTAGAAAATATATATCTTTAATTGATCCTTCAATACATAAAAATATACACATAATGTCAATATGACTAATATAGAAAAAGGAGAAAATAGGGAAATATTGCTCACATGAATACTTGGAATAATGTTAAGTGAGGAATGATTCAAGTTTGATATTATACATATACCAATCCATTTATATAATGTCTTTTAGAATAGCATTTGGTCTAACCAATAAGATACTTTTAATTTTCAAATTAAATAAGTTTAGGGAACTAGACACTTCTATCGGGTAAGGACACTTATATTAACAAGGCATATAACTAGGATGCTAGTGTATATGAAGCAAAAAAGAAGGAATTGATTGAGAACATGCATAGGTGGAAGATAAACAAGTCTTAAGAATTTTAGGAATGATATAATTCTTGGGTCATCAAAATAAGATTTTTTGAACTAATATATAGTTCAATGGCTATTTAATCATATAAACCATACCAAATATGTAACCAACTACTACATAATATTTATTGTATATAGTTCATAGAAGTATACTATGATGGGTGGTGAGAGTCCTTGAAAGTGTTTTTAATATGAAACTCATTTTACTTTACAATATTAGGTTAAAATTGCATAACATATGTACCTTAAATATGTCTCATCCTAAAACTATGTATGAAAATGGTACCATGTATATAATTCTACTACAAATTTGTATCTAAATCATATAATTGTGTGTTTTGGTTAATTTAGAAACTGTGTAAGTGTGGATAACATCCATCAAATGCATTCCCCCAGTATAATCTAAAAGAAAAGACTTATATAAGTCAAAATGTGGAGGACATTTTTTTGAACATGCCCTCACTATTATCTATACATGTTTAATATTGAGAAAGAGTGGAGAATATCTATCCAAAATATTCCCCCATTGAATCTAAAACTGTGAATATGTTAAAGGTACACCTACATGACATGCCCCCACTAAATATGAAACTATGAATGTTTGAAATACATGCCTATATGATAGGTACCCACTAATATGTCCTCATTTTAAGGTGATGGTATAATAAAAATTTGTGGCTACCTCAGGTCAAAAGGATAAGATAAAAAAATAACTGAAAATGAACCTTGTAGCATATATAAGGACATGTCTATGTATATGTATCATTAAAGTACATAGAATGCAATCACATTAAGGACTAGTATGTATGTTAAATATCATGGAAAAATATAGATAATAATAGAAGATCAACAATCAAATAATAAAACACATAAGAGCACTCAAAATCAAGTCAATAATCAATGGTCAAAGGAGACTACAAATAGGGGGCATGTTCAAATGTTTCATAATTGAGTGGATAGGACGTAGTCAAATGTCCAAAAAATTAATAATTACATATTTAAATGTCCATACAACAAGAAATAACATACTTATGTTTCAAATAGGTAAAACAAAGTCACAATGGCCATAAAAAATGGAACATATTGAAACTATCAACAAACAAAACAATAGTAAAGCAAGACAGTAAAGGAAGTGCATAAATGAGAACATAAGAAACCAACATAAGCATATCAGAATACTCCATGGATCAAATGTGATAAAAAATAATTTAAATTACATAGCATATCTATTACACTATGATATATATAAGCATGGGTAAAGGCATATGTAATTACATTTTATCTCAATCACGATAATGTAGAGTGACCATGGAATGATATAACATGGACAATCATGATCATTGAAATGGATGATCTTGATGTCGTAGTGACATGAGTAGAGGGACATCCAAATATCCAAAAATGAATAGATCAAGTATTTGTGTATGATTTTTTTAACTCAAATATAAGTGTGAAGCACACGTGTATGTAGAAGTAACTAATATTCTATCTATGAACATGAAACTAACACATAGATGCCAAGGATCCAATAAAATATGTAGATGCTCAAAATAATTTTTTGTTTTTTTAATTTTTATATTATTTTCTATATATTTGGAATATGTGAATATATTACACTATGACATCATCTAAAGTATGCTCATATATATATATATATATATATATATATATATATATATATATATATATATATATATATATATATATATATATATATATATATATATATATATATATATATATATATATATATATATATATATATGCACTCTAAAATTTGTGTAATGAACTAGTGATGTTTCCAAGGAGCATGCATAGGTGCAATATTTGTCACTCTAGTATATGGGATGATATGTGTATGTATAATGGGTATCTTTGTTCATAGTGTGGTGGGGGAGGATGTACATTATATACCTTTTTTCACTTACATATCCTTCTTATAATGGTTCTACAAAGGGGTTTTAACTATATTTTGTTTATGGTGATTAACACATTGTGAACCTAATCTTTTCTAGAGGATTCTCAAATGTAATAGTTTGGAAAATAAGGTCTTTGATTTTATACTTTAAGGTAAAAAATTTTATTCATATAATGACTTGGTCCTTATTGATAATAATAGTAGTTATTCACATCGCATCCTTTGGGTAGAGGTTGACTCATGTCCACCTCTATAAGATGAGGAAGAGATATAAGATGATGGTATACTAGTTACCATCTAATGAAGTTATAGACTTGTGTTATTTTTTAAATTATATCTTGGGTGCATTAGATAAAACAAACCATTTAATCTAATATGAAACTTTATTAATAGTGGTGTTTCTTTCTTTCTTATGACAATTAGGTTTTACCTTATAACTCTATTTGATTGTGAACTTCATAATGGATGTAGATGTGGTCAGTGTGTTTTATACATATTTATGTTTTTTAAATGAGATAAATTTCATTTAATAGACTTCAAAAACATGGTACAATTCATCATAAAATTTATTTTTTTTGAAAATGATGGAATAATGTAAATTATAAAGTAATTTTTTTTAAAATATGTCTCAAAGTTATTTGTTTTTTATAAGATTGGTCATTTTATCCACCATTGTCATGTAACATAAGATATATTCATTGATAGGGTCATTTGTTCCTTTTTTGATATTTTCAATTTAGGCATAGGAGATGTTTTCAATAATGTCAATAGAGAAGTGTTGAAAAAATGATCTACAAGAGGTTTCAGTGATTTTAAGATAGCAAAGGTAAATCATAAAACCACAACAAATAATAGTATTTGAGGACATTTAGAAATATTGGTCCAAAGCCTATCAATGGAGGAATAATCAAGGCATGCCACATACAATTATCAAATATGTTACTCAAGATTATGCTTGCAATCATAATATGGAAACTTAAATGCAAAAAAACTAGTTTGCAAAGCATGAATCTATATATATATATATATATATATATATATATATATATATATATATATATATATCAACTATAAGAGGGTTATGAAACATATCTTGAGAATCAATGGCATGAGGAGACTATAATAAAAAAATTATTTGATAGGCAAGGGTGGCCATTAAATTCCATCCCCACTTCTAACAAGTTGTTCACTAGCTACTTAATTCATGTTAATGACATTATTAATGCTCTTACTTTGATTTTAGTTCAGATTCCTTAAGGTTAAAATAAATAGGGGAAAACTTTTATATTGATACACAATAGACTCTGAATATTACATTATACCTTATGGCAAAAATTTGATCATCCTTGGTGAATCTTATGACCTTTTAATACTAGAGGGATATTTTTCTCTATTTCACAAGACATTACTTGTTACCCTTTCACTACGGAGTTTGTGTGGTAGACTATGTTTCACCATTAATGTCTCATTATTTAGTGTATATTATTTTTTCTTTACCAACCATTCACCAATTTCATTCAAATGCATATTCTCTAGCTTTAGGCATCCAACTATTTCCCTTCATACCCACCATTATCTCACTTGTATTTAGGATTACACATTATTCCATAGCATCCTCACATGATGAAGTTTATCATCATATCCTATGAAATAAGAATTTTTTATATTTAAATAAAAATTAAGAGGTATATTAAAAATATGCTTAGGTTCAATGCTAACTTCTTAAATGGAAATCTTTCCTTCCAAATAAATCTTCATGTGCCATATCTAACAAAGATACTTTCTGCAATTATGCATCTTCTCTTTATGATATTCAAAACCATGTTTTAACATCATTGGGAAACAAATTATAGGGTAAGCATATCTTCACATATTATATTGTATTTCAATCTATTTTCAAACTCAAGAAATTCAAATCAACATACTTATAACACTTAAAAGAAGATTTCTTTCACCATAATCCACCTCTCATAGTAACACACATTGTTGATCTGTTTAATATAGTGTATTTTCATTGATTCTCATCTTAATAGCATCCCATATCATATGACCCATATACAAACTAGGGAACCAACATGATCTGAATAGTTATAAGACCATTATGGCTGGTCACACCTTGAGAAAGATATTTTTTATAGTATTTGATAATTTGATTGATAGACTTACAGATCCCAACAAACATTGGGAAAAAGGGTAAGTAGGTTCTAGGAAAGAATAATTATACCATAAACCATTTACTGATGTCTAGATCTATAATCGCAGAACCAAGACCACATAAACATAATGTTCATTATTTATTATTAATTTATGGAAGGTATTTTATACTATTTTTATGCAACATCTAATATAAAAACATCGATATCTATTGATTCTAGAATATTTGGTTGTTATTTTGATGATAGTGATTATGATAAGGTGATTTTTAAAAAGATATAAATAACACCTTTGGTGTTAAATAATATTGTCCACCTTTTTTTTTTTAAGTCTTTGCATAGAATAATTAAAGGATATCATTGCAAGTTCTAGGAAAAAGGGTAATGTCTATATTATTTATTATATAATGATTAACATTTTATTATATGTTGGGAGACTAATTACATGTCACATGTTACTGTGAGACCACATTGACATCCTAACATTCTAAAATCATATTATGATACACATGGTTTATAAGTGAACTTAACTAAAATAAAGGTCATAATTTTCAATACAACTAAATAAAATCACAATAAACTAATATCACTTTGAATTATGGAGTTTGGTTGAAGTTATTTCCTCTTATAATTACTTTGGTGTGCTTTTAAAAATACCTCCCTTGAATGTTCTCTATATTTAATAAGAGAGATTATACAAAATGTATGTTGCACTTAGTACACTTGAGAGATAATATTTCTAGATCTATGTTTAGGATGCCATATTAAAATTACATATCTTCCAAGCTTTAGTGTTACTAATAGTTCTTTATGGATGTAATATTTATGGAATAGGACTTTATAATAATAGTTTGGGTTAGGCCAATAAACTTTTTATGTCCTTGTTATCTAATAAAATGGAAGTAAAATAGTTAGTTCCACATGTAATTATTTTCATTGAATTTTGCATCCATCCAATTAATTTTTTAGTTATTTTCCATGTAACTACTTGTATTTCAAGAGTATTTAATAATTTATTCATCTTCTCATCACTGAATAAAATTATGTTTGTATATATTTTCCAACTCTAATAGAATGAGCATTAAGAATTATATAGTCCTTGATTTCGTAATTCATTATTTTATATTCATAATGATATTAAAACCTACAAATTTACAAGAAGAAATTAGACAAATCAATGTGGTTTGTATACATAAAATTAGAAATTATTTTTGTTAACACAACTACAAGAAACTATCAAAGTGTAAACGCACACACACACACACACACACACACACACACACACACACACACACACACACACACACACACACACACACACACACACACACACACACACACACACACACACACACACACACACACACACACGAATAAATATATTTTTTATTTAATGATATTGATATAGTGTATGAGAAGGAAAAATATCATTGTTGATTTTTTTATAGTACATTAAAGCCATTTGAACTTTGTTAAACCCTTCAAACTGTCATCATTTAAACCAATAGCCATAAACAACCCAAATGTTTTTTCATAGAGAAAATATTAAATTCTCCAAATTAAAATATATCATTAGCTATATATCCCAAAAATATTTATAATTAACACTATATTCTTATGATTATTATGGGAGTGTTAAAATTGCTCATGTTCATTCAATGGGGCTTTCATATATGTATAAAATCTATTTTTGAGTGTTCATTCAACTACAACCATTAGATGTGAGTGTCTTTGAGCCACTAAAAAATTATTTCAAGGATGAATGGAAGAAATGTATAATTATGAAATGGGAAATAGACATCAACATGGAAGAATTAGTTGTATTGGGGAGTAAATAATCTCTCACTTGAAAACATAAAATCAGGTTTTAAGAGGATGGTTTTATAACATCTTAATCCAAATGTCTTGGATGAAAATATGGGACCTCAAAGGAAATTTGACACATTTGTTCAAGATGAATCATATGTAGTAGAAAACATGATAAGGCTAAACAAAGTTGAATTAGATTTTCCAAGTAGTTAGCATTAGAGTGAACATGTTAAGATCACACATCTAGGTCAAGAATTGTATTCTCAACATAATGAGAAAACATTGGTGATTATCTTTTTAAAAAATCAATGATTAAAATATCATGTTGGAGGGAGTCAATTCAATGTGCCACTAACTCTACCCATGTAAGATAACCCTACTAATTAGATTAAATAATCTGATCTTAATCTCGGTGTAAACTTGAACTTCAACAATGAGGAAGTTAGCCTCTCGATGCCCTCCCTCATAACCAGCACTACTATGTTAAAATACAAGATGAGGAACAACATGATGAAATTATAATTCTGAAGGAAATAGAGATTATAATAAAATAAATAGTCCCTCCTTAAATAATAATGAAAATAAAAAGACTTTGATGAATAAATTAAATGAGTAAAGATGAGTAAAGAGAGAGGAAAAGAATAAATACACCTTTTTGGGTAAGTGAACCAATACATGAACCTAGTGATAACCTATGTGTGTGAGTGTACATAGTGATCATATTATTGAATAGCTTGGACTGAGCTAATAGGTTGATCAATCCTCATATGTATGGTTCAATAAATCAATGAATTTTTGAATCCATCATTGACCACCTCAACTCAGTGCATCATGACCTATGAATAGCTTCAATAAGACTATAAGTGTGTCTAACCATCTCATGTGGGTGACTAAATAACTCAAGTACGCCATGACACTATCATTTCCAACCCATGTTAAGTATATGCATCCATAACTAAACTATACAAAGTGATAAAAGTATTTATCTAGGTAATCTAACTATGTATGTCAATTTTGTAGCCACTAAAGTACATTATGTGACTATGAGCCACTTGAGAATGACAACTACATATGTAGTAAGCCATGAATCTGGTGACAACATGGAAAGTGATCAACTATATATAATATAAAAAATGACAGGGAGTTTTCATTCCATCTAATAAACCTATATGTAGATGAGTATATAGAAACTATATGTCACACACATACCCTAAATTTGATATCTAATTATACTAATTTTAAGCAAAATATATAATAACTAAATATATGTAACTAAATTAAATGTGAGAGTGATCATGTCACACATAATTCCCCTAAATCTAAGCTAAAATGAGTATATCTAAGCAAAATCTAAACATAACTATCAATCTAGCGACTATATTTGTGTAGATTTATACAATAGCTAGTGTTTTGGTATGACTAATACAGATTACCCTAAAGCTAGGGCTACTATGTGGTAGTGGCCTGTACTAAAATATAGTGCCCAATATAGACACTAATGTCTGTCTGGTCTAAAATTGAGGTGATCAAATTGCTCTTAGAGTCTGTATTTTTTCTTGTGTCTCATTTTTGAAACTGAGCCCATATGCTCAAAATAATCTATGAATATAAGTGTAGGAGCCTAATCTCTATGATAAACCCCTATTAATGCCCCATATTTTGAATGTAATTGAAATCCCTATGTAATAACTATCCTCAAAATAACTATATCTATAAATTTTGTTAGCCAGAGCATATATGTGATATTCTAATATAATATACAAACATAACATCATAATGTAAAAGCATCTGAGCATGAATAGGTAATGTAATACTTATGTTAAAATATATAATTACACAAGGGTATCATGATAAATGTAATCAATGTGTATAACATAAAATATATGAGTAGCTAATTAGGGGTATGAGGCATGATGTCCATCATGATACCCAATTAGGAAGGGGATATGCATGAGGTCCCTCATGCCATTGAAAAGTGGTGTGTGTGTGGTAAGTAAGTAAAAGCGTCATGGTGAAGAAGCATACAAGGAAACATAAATATAAATATACAAGGCACACAAAAGGAGGCCAATAGGCCACAATATAAGGGACATTGGCACATGTAACTAAATCTGAGAATCAAGACATAAAAGGACATGTTCAAATGTCCATATTTTCAAGCAATAATAAATTTGGCTTAGAATTACATAGAAGGACATGTTAAAATATTGAAATATAGAATCGATAAAACACACATAAATTAAATGGGCACATGTCCAAGTCATACAAACATAAAAGTTGCATAGATCTAAAAAATGATGGTAAAATCAAATGCCCTCAAAGATGGAAGAATCCTAAGAAACATAGTCAAGTCTAATCTAGGAAAAATAAAAATGAAAGCATATATAACTATGTATTACAATTCTATTTAAATACTAGGATGCATATATACTAAGTCTAACTAGTGATAGTTTAGGTAAAATATGAGAAATGAGTAGCAATGATCAACATCAAGATATGTCAACTTTTGATTTTAACTTTTAGTTTAAAGTTATTGAGATTTGACTACTTTGGATCCATATTTTGGATCGAAACAATTTAAATTTCAACCTTTTAGCTCTAATTTATTCAAATATAAACCTCTTTGGTCCAAATTTCATTTCCAAGTTATGCAAATTTAAACCATATATCTCTAAGAGGTAAGTTCACACTCCCATTTTCATCTTCACTACTTAATAAACTAGTTTTTTAATGGAGTTTAAATAGTTTAGTTGAATTGTACAATGAAGTTAATGTGGTCTTCCTCTTCCATTTTTGGGTCTCTCAATAACAATATTTTTTAAAAGAGTTTATCATCTAATTCATATGGAAATAATATTAAAGGATTTATTATATATGTAATGTTTCCTTTTGATACTACAAATTTATATGGTAGATTGAATAGAAAGTGTGTCATGAATGCCATCCTTTTGGACCTAAAAAGTGTAGGAGTGAGAGACATCATGGTGGATGTGTGGTGGGGTTTTGTCAAGAAGGATGGACCTAGTCATAATGATTTTTGTTGATAAAAATATCTCATAGACATGGTTAGAAAACATGGCTTGAAACTTAAAGATGTTATATAATTTCAATAGTATAAAGGCAATATCAGTGATGCAAGTGAGATTTTCTCATGTATCATTTTATTCTAGTTTCCATTCACATTTATTGTAATTTTAAATCAATTATCATTGATTAATTTTGAGTTGTTAGTATTCTTTTACCAGGATGGGTTTTGAAAGAAGTGGACATGAATCTTGATATAGTGTATTCTGATAAGAAAGGAAGGATAAATCATGGATATATTTCATTGGGGCATGATGCCATTCCTCTAATCAAGTGATGGTTACCCATTTAAGTGTATACATATTATATGGTATGTTTCAAGGAGACATTGAAAGATTTGCTTATAAAATTCTTAGTGGTGTGTTAAATAAGTATCTGCATTAATGACTTGATATAAAAGTATATATTTTTATTTTTCTTCTTGATAAAAAGTTTCCTAGTGTTGTGTAAAATAGAAGTTTATATGATTATTTTTTACCAAAGCAGAGTAAAAAGAGAAAAAAATAAAAGATATTTGATTAGATTAATTCCCTATGGGTACCAATTTGAGTGGTCTAGATGTATATGTAAAGTTAATCTAAATTAAATAATTCATAGTAAATAATGGTAATCTAACGTTTAAAATATATAGTTTTATCAAAAATAACATGTCATCCATTCACTTGATTCATTTTATTACAAATACAAATGGCATGTGTTTTGTGTAGTGAAAACTTATTATTTATGCATTTCAAATGTGGGTTTAGAAAATTTTCTCAATGTGAGTATTTAGGGGAACAAAATGAGGCTTGTGCAATTATAAGGATCCCACATAATTCAAAACACACATTATTCTATAGACATTCATTTGGGTTAAACCTAATCTTTATTAGTGATGGCAGATCATCACCCTTAGAACTACTACATTATTACATCTACATGATTTACATACCCTTTACTAAATACAATTTCCTTTCTAAAGTAAAACACTTTACAAACTCAGGCATCTAGACTACTCCCCCTAGTCTAATTATCCATGTTTATTAGTCATTGAACTAGGTGAGATCCATTAGGTATAAAATGCTTACTAATTATTTTTAATATTATTTAAACCAAGTTGGTATGCATACCCTAATTAAATCAAACTAAGTAGGTAATGATTTTTTTAAAATTAGTTATGGAAAGTGTGATTTTTTAGTTTCTATTATTGATTCCAATTAGGGTAGTCAATTAGGACTTTTCCCAACCAAAATGCCTTCATAATTAATTGAATATTCTAGATTAAAGATATTTTGTAATATTTAAATTATTCCCAACAAAATCAATCTTTAAGTATGAGCATCCAACGCAAATTTCTAATGTTTTAGTTTCTTAAATATTCTTATCCTATAATAGTTAATATTGTTGTAAATATTGTGCAGATAGAACCTTACTACAATTGGTCCTCAACATAATCCACATGGATCTTATAACTATGGGAATATAATTACCTCATAGAACATTAAAATTTCAAATTTAACTCCTATGATACAATAAATTTACTCTTTACTGTTGTTATACTTAGTCACATATGAGAAATCCAACATCGTATCCATTTTTTTTGACATGGAAACAATCTAGACTTTAGGGAAATTGTATCAATAGTGTAAAAGTATATATTCATATTTTAAATTAACTATTGTTTTCTATTGAAAATTATGATGCTATAGCTATAAAAAAATGCTATTTCATTGTATCAATCAAAAGAAAATAAGTTAATAAAATATGTGAAGCATCATATAATTTACAACCTTAGTAGCTAAGAATCCTAATGAAATTTTAAAAAAAATTGTTTTCTTGGTGATAAGTTTATGCATTAGAAGCAATAATCCAAGTATTTAATATCATTGTGTTTTTAAAGAATCACTCAACTTATGTTTCAAGTTATTCCTTTGAACAAGTCATTTTCATTGTGACATGTATTGTAGTTGTTTAATCTCATATATTCAAACCCTATACTAGATCGCCCTATATCCTTGTTTTCTTCTTGGATTATCTTCTTGCATAGTAGATTTGCCTAATTCATTTTGTATAGATAGTCATAATTATTTTGACTCATTTTGGTGATCTGTTCATTGTTGGAAAAAAAATATATAGAATTTCTATTTATAGAGTTTATATTTTATTCTAAGGGTAGAGGGAGAATTCATTACTAGTTTGGGGATGAATGGATATAAATTAAAACACTCTATTATTTCTTCCCATTTTGTAAAATTATACTTGACATTCACTTAAAACTATTAATTTATAAATTTGAATACTAATAATGCATTGCAATTTTCATAAGTCTACAACTTATATTTTATGCACTGTATGTCATATCCCTTTTCCTAATTTCTTTTGTCAAAATAAAAAAAGAAGATAATTTGTGTTAGAAACTATGATGTTATTGCATGGAACTCAATATTATAGATTTTTGAGTATTTTATAAATATATATATTTAGTAAATTGTAAATGATGATGTATGGAAAGTTATATCTAGTAATTTCTACTCAAAACAAATAAGCTAGTTCAAATGTCATTATCATGTATCTTACCATATTTTTGGTTATGCCAGGTGACTTATATTTTAGTATATTTCTCCTAATACTTGTATACAAATTGACATTTTTTGTTTATCTTACCTTCTATATGCCTACTTTATCATGTGTTTATAAACTCTTATGTTTTCATTAATAGTTTATAGAATATGAGCTATATGTATTTGTTTTCAATGGGATAAACTATTATATTTATAATGATCCCTTCATTTTTTATTAATAGTCTCTTCACTATTTATTAATTGTACTTTCATTAATTAATAATGTTCCCTTTAGTTTTTATGATTATTCTCTTCATTGATTATAAATGGTACCTTCAGTGTTTTTTAATGACTTGTATGTTTTTATTAGGTCCTTTTATTTTGAATTAATGATATGTAACGTTTTCATTATCTTTTTTTATTTTTTATAAATGATATGTAGGTTATTTTTATTATGTAAATTTTATACATATTTACATATTGCATTTGAAAAACAAAAACTATTCAAGTAATGGCCCCATTCTCATAAACAATTGGACCTATATATGTTATTCTTTGGTCATAATAAACAAAATGAAGTGTAAATGATGTTTCAAAGTAGAAATATTAGTGAGGTTTTATTATGAAGTCTAATTTACTAAAAACTCATCCTTTTAGGTTAACAAGACCTTCCACCAATTAAATGTCAAATTTGGAATAATGAGGTGTCATTTTGTAGAAGATGTGGGACACCAAAGTTAGGGTTTCAACTACTAGTCCCCTTTCCCCAATTTTTCTTATAAATTATAAAAGAATACTTAAAGTTCATAATAAATATATATTTGAATACTTATAAATCTTAATCACCACTTTTTTTAATTTTTTTAGTCATAAAATAAGATGATTTTTTTGTAGATTCTATTATGTGAAAATTTTAATTTTTAGCAAATAATTGAAACACCTAAGGAATTATAATAAGTAAATAATATTTATTTAATTTATTTTCATGGAATCTCCATGGAAGTTATGTTTTATTTATTTTATTTACTTCTGTATATTATAAGTGTGCTTCTTTTTGCTAGTTACATATGATGCTTATAAGAAACGAATTAGATTTTATATTTAGCATAATGCTTTAAATCATCATTTAAGTTCCATAATTTACATGTATCAAATATAAATAAATTTAAATAGAGAATACATTTTAAAAAAAAAAAAAAATTGAAAGTTTATATGTTTATTTGATCTTAATTGTTAAAATCCATTTAGAGTTTTTGTTATTTTTCCATTTTTTTTTTAATACTAAAGGACCCTTTTGAATTTAGTTATAAATTTTCCTCGCTTTACCAAACCTTATTACATAGTCAACATGGAGTCTAATTGAAAAATTAAATAATGTTAAACAAGTTATGTTAATATTGTTTAGTTCTGATTATGTAAGCTCACCTTTAATAGGTGTGGTTAGTAGACCATATACATACGGAGGTTTGGGTCTCCTCCTAACCATGAATAGGTCACTAAAAAAATTACCTTATTGAAAGAGGTAAGAAAAATGAAAGGCCATAATGGACCAAAAAATGTAAGAATAATAATAACCACATTTCACTAGTATAGGAACCAATTAGTTTTAGCTTGACCAAAAACCAACCTAGGCTAATGGAGAAAGGCCCAAATATCAAATAGAAGATGTAACCTAGGTAAAAGGGGGACCTAGGTCCCCAATAAGAATTTATAATTCAAGAGGGAACCCCTTAGGGATTTAGGAAACATTTAATTGAAAAACATCCCACTAAACAAAAATAGTACTAATAGGAAAAAATAGGCATCCTTGATGGAGCTAGCCAAATATAAAGATACCAAAGAGAGACCAAGTAGAATAGAAAAATAACTAGACCTATGGGAGTGTTTTATTAAAAAATCATTAGCATGTCCCTAAAGCTGAACTCACTCCCAAAATGACAAATAAAGATCCAACAAAGAACCCTAATCAAGTGGCAGATAGAATGCATCACCCCAAGACCACATTTTAATAAAACATAGGTTACATAAATATATAATCCCAAAAAGAGTGGTCAAATTCAATTTTAAATACCAAGGAAATGATGAAAAACTAAAAAAGAATAGAAAAACAAAATGAAATAAAAATAAAAAAGGAATTCAAAATGTAAATTAAAAATTAAGGTGGTAGGTCTTGGAAATCCTACCCAGTGGTTCCAAACCAACATCTATTCCAAATAATTCAACCCCTATTCAAAACATGACTGCCATGGACCCATTGTAAACAATAACAAATCAAAATGAAACTTGACTAGTGTAAATCAAAGAGAAACTTAGCATAAAGGAGTTCAACCATTTGAGGATTAGAACCTTTGACCACATATGTATTCATTAGCTTTAAACATGTATAGAGGGATGTCATACCCTTTTACTATTATTTTCACCAAAGATAATTGTATTTTTTCTCATCTTTCATGCATTATTTCTCTTTGATCATTTTGTGGTAGGTCGATACATTTCAAAAAAGTTGATTAGGGAGGAGGAGACACATCCTTACAAGCACACAAATTTGAAGTCTGACGGTAAGCTAACTTTGTATCCAAAACAACTTTAAGCTTGTTAAATGGTCCTAATTTGGAGAAGTTAGTTAATATGATTTATTTAATAGATATCTTATTCTTAATTCTCTAAAAATAACAAGAAGGTATGTTTGATTTATTTATTTTATTATAGGGAACTAAAAAAACTACTTTAATTTTTCCCCATTTCAAACAATGTTCACTTTCTAATCTTGTGAGATAAAATGCACTAACATAATTCTCATTATAGTTTTATGTGTCTTTTGAAATGTATCAAAATTATACAACATTTCTTTGACACTTTGATTCTAATTATGATGCATTATTCATATTTAAAAACCATGAATATAACATAACTGCTTGGTCTAAATGTTTATTTATTTTTATTGCATTGTATGACTTAGATATGACAAAATAATATAAATGTGAAATGAAATAAAATAATGAAAATATTGATGAGTTAAAAATGATTCATTAACATTTTAACAGTGTCTCTTGCTTTCTATATATAATCTAGATATGTTTTTTTTTTGATAACTTTACAATAAGATACATCAACCTAGAGGTTTTATGTCTTATTTTATGATATTTTTACCTACAATGACTCCATGTCCTTTAAATGTGGTGTTCATAAAATCTTGACTATCTTAAAATTTTTTTTGCTAAAATTGTAATATTTTTAACTTCACATCTCAACAAGGATATTAAGTTGATTAGTTCAATGCACTCATTTAATAATTATTTTGGAAAACATATATTTTAAAACATTAATCATTATAATAATATTATAAATATGTTTAATAATAAATTTGGATGTTTATCCTACTGTGGAGTATAGATAAGGTTAAGAATAAAGAAATGAATAATAATAAGGGTGATAAAAAATATCTATAATAAGACAATTATATTCAAAACATAGATAGAACATGTATTGATTTTTTTATGTTTAAATATGATAAAAATAGAATGTATATCTATGATAAATATTGTAATGATAAATAAATAATATACTTAGCTAGTTTTGATTCTAATACAAATGTGGATGTGGAACGTGCTAGAAGCAGTCTAGAAGAATGTTTTGGAATAGTCACCAAATTATGGATTAAGTGGCTTTGTATTCGTAAACACTTATATTAACCATATATGTTTATGTCAACATTAGTTTTTAGTCAATTATAGGTGTTCAATATGTAATAAATTGTTAAACATGATATGACCAACTAGATGTTTCTTAGTTTGTATTTTTCTTCACTTTAGTGAATACAAGTTTAGTTGACAGACTGTCACTCCTTGTCAAATGAATAAAACTATAATTATTCATATTCATAGTGATTTTAAAAAGAAATAGTTAGTGAAAACATGGTTTCAAGTTTCCCCAAAGGTCTCTCTGTCAATGACCATTGAGTACATTACCAATAGTGTAAAGAGGGCCTTATAATTATTTATCTCTACCCCATGTGTTTTCTTGTGTGTGAATCATCTAATGTGTGATTAGAAATTATAAAAATGACCTAACTTGTAACTTAGAAAATATAAATCTTTGATTTATCTTTCAATACTTCATACATGTAAATGTAATTTCCCCATGACTAATATGGAAACATAAGAAAAAAGGGTAAGATTTGGTCATTTGAATTCTTGATACAATTATTTTTATAAGTTACCTTCATCTATACAATGTTAGAAATAAATGAGGGTTGATTTTATATTTATACCAATCCCTTTCTATAAAATCTTACCTAATATCACTCAGACCAACCATTAAGATATATTTCATTTTAAAAACAGTTGACTTTAGGGAATTGGATAATTACACATGGTAAGGACACTTTCATTAACATAGGTTTTTGAATGGAATGTAAACATCCAAAATGCAAAAATGTATGTACTAGTGTTTAACATGTAGAGGTGGAAGATAAACAAGTTCTAGGCAGTTTGGGCAAGATAAAAACCTATGGTCATAAATATAATATTGGTCAAACTAATAGATAGTGCAAATTGCACAAGAAACATTAGATGTGTTACTTATGAAATAAATAAATTTCTTAAAATAAGAAGAATAAACAACCAAGGTATAATATTGCCATGTGTACAAGACTGAGGTGTTATATAATTCAAAATTATGATATAAATTCCCCACCTTTAATCTAGAAATGGAATTTATAGTTTAAAATAAACAAATGTGTATATAGGTGTCTCTAACACACTTTGCCATTTCTTGAGTCTAACATGAGTGCTTTTCTAGTGACTAAACTACAATTAAGAACATGTTACAGTATATAATTAGTCCATATAATATGAAATTGAAGTCATTGACATAATTTAAATTTAAAGAGAGAAATGTTTATGAGTACACCTATATATCGATGGAACCATCTTGACTTTTGATAATTTCATTTGAAAGATGTATCATTATGAATTATTGAAATTAAGATTATGAAAAATATAAATTTGAAAAGTTCATATATCTATGAAGAGAGAGAGAGAGAGAGAGAGAGAGAGAGAGAGAGAGAGAGAGAGAGAGAGAGAGAGAGAGAGAGAGAGAGAGAGAGAGGAGGGGGGGGGAGGGGGGGGATGGCACCTAACCAAAACCTTGGATAAAAATGGATTACCACCTAGAAGTCAATATTAGCTCAACTATGTAACCCCATCATACTTATAACCTTGTGAGTGTTAGTGTACCATGTAAACTCACACTATCAAAATAGTTAAGTTTTCTAACCTGGGGGGAGGGAACCTAGCCCTAAATTTGGAGAAAAAATGGATTACTACCTAGAAGTTGAGATTATTTCAACCATGCAACCCCATCATAGTTATAACCTTATGAGTGTCAGTGTACCATGTAAACTCACACTATAAAAATTGTGAAGTTGGATGATACAATCATGTCCAACATGAGAAATTGGAAATAGCAGGTGATTTAAGCATTTCAACTATACTAAAAATTGACCAACTAATCCAGTAGATTGGTATAATACAGTTTGTAAAATTCCAACATTATGGGTGGTAGGAGTCCCAAGAGTGTTTTAAATCTAAAACTAATTTTATTTTATATTTTTAGGTTCTCATTACATAGGATATGCACCTTACATATGTGTCATGCTAAAAAAAATTATACAATAGTATCGATGTATAAAATTTTTCTACAAATATGTCTTTGAATCATATAATATGTGCTTTAGAAAATTCAAAAATTGTGTAAGTATGGAGAACATGATTTCAAATCATGCCCACACTATAATCTAATGCACTAGAATGATATATCTCCTTATGTGTAAGAAATGTTTCTAAATTCCCCCTATATAATTTGGAGATGCTAAATATTGGGTAAGTGTTGAGAACATTTTTCTTAAAACATTCCCCCAATCAATTTGAGATTGCAAGTGTGTAGAATGCATTCCTATATGACATACCGACACTAAATATAAATTTATTAATATCTGGAATCCATGCCTCTATGACATGACCCCAACAATATACCTCAGTTTTTAGGTGACAAAGGAATAAAAAATGGTAGCTACCTAACCTCAAAAACATAAGATAACTAGATAACTTTAAATGAACCATGTAGCATATAGAAGGACATGTATAGGTAAGCGTATCATTTAAGTGCATATAATTTGATCTAATTAATACATAATATGTTGATAAATATCATGAAAACAAATATATAACAATAATAAAACATCAACAAATAACCAAGCACACACACAAGAGCACTAATAAGCAAGTTAATAATCATTAGTCTAAGGATATCTCAAAAAAGGGGCATGTTCAAATGTTATACAATTGAATGGAGAGGACATATTCAAATGTGAACAAAATAAATAATGACATATTCAAATGTCAAATAAGTAAAAAAAAGGCACGATAGTCATAGGCAATGGAGCATATTCAAATTCTCAACAAACAAGACAATATCAAGCAAAGACACTCAAATAAGTGCATAAAGGAGAACATAAGCAACCAACATAATCATATCATAGTAGCCTATAGATAAAATTTGTTATTAAAAAAATTCTAATAAATATCACATTAATAATCCTTTGAAATATTTAAGCATGTATAAAGGCTTGTGTAAGTACATATTATCTCAAACATAGTAATGTAATGTGACCATACAATCATATAGTCTAGATGTATCATGATCATAGAGGTGGATGACACCAATGTATTCATGATGTGATTAGAGGGATAAAATAACATAAAAAAGTACATGTCTCATGTATATGTGTATTCATGTATTATGATCAAATAGAAACCTAAAGCATATGTATATGTAGAAGAAACTAATACGGTATCCATAAACATAGAATTAACACATAGATGCCAACGATCTAATAGAATATGTATATGATGAAAATATATTTTAAATTTTTGTATTTTTTTATGTTTTTTCTATGTAGTTTGAATATGTGAAGATACTACCCTATGATAACATCTGAATTATGCTCATAGATACCTCCCCACTGCAAACATGGTGTACAAAATTGGTGACAGTTCTAAATAGCATGTATAGGTTGAATATATGTCACTATAGCATCTAGGATGCTCTACATATGTATAATGGGATTCTATGGTCATGACTAAATAGTAGGAGTAATAGGATTCAGATTTTTTGGAAACCATATTTGCTTATTTTGTGGTTTATTTCGAACAATGGTAATATGAACATGTGTAGGTGCTCTAAATATCTAAATATGGTGTGTAGTAGATGAGGAGTTTGTGGAACCCACTTTGGATCTCTAATGTAATGGTTTCTCAAGTACTAACCACCTAGTAGAGGGGATTTTATGTTGCTTATGTTTTTTATGGTGGATTAGCCTTAGTAGTCTTGATAAATAACTACCTTGCTATAGATTTATCTTGTTCCAGATGATT
>JARHVA010000926.1:372500-430000 GCA_037957365.1 Torreya grandis | reverse complement strand
TCAAAACTTAGATTGAACATATATTAAATTTATTATGTTTAGATATGCTAAAAATGGAAAGTATAACTATGATTAATAATCTAATGATAATGAAATAAGATACTTACCTAGTTATAATGCTAATAAATATATGGATCTAGAACATGCTAGCAGTAGTCTAGAATAATGTTTTGGAATAGACACCAAATTCTAGATTAAGTGCCTTTGTAGTATAAAACACTTGTATTAACCATGGATGATTATGTTGATGCTAATGTCTGAATTGGATATAGGTGTTGAGTATGAAATAATCACTAAAACATGATGTGGGTACCTTGATGATTCTAAGTTTATATTTTCCTTCATCTTGGTGCATTCATATCTTATTCATGGACTATCACTCTTTTTTAAATGATCAAAATTCTAGTTCTTCATATTCATAGTGGTTGTTAGAAAAATTGGTTAGTGGGAACATGGTGTCTAGCTATCTCAAATGCCTCTCTATTAATGAGTGTTTCCTACATAGACAATACTCTAAAGAGGGCATAATAATTTTTTAGTTCCACCGTACGTGTTGGTTTGTGTTTGAATCATGCATTGTGTGATAAACAAGTAGAATAGTGACCTAACTTGTTACATGTAAAATATAAATCCTACACTTATCCTTTGATAGTTCAAACATATAGATGTAATGTCACTATGATTGAAATGGACATAGTAAAAATAGGAAACCTTTGTTCAATTTAATGTTTGATATAATACTTTCGATAAGTTGCCTTTGTATGTACAAAATGAGGAATGAATGAGGGTTGATGTTATATTTATACCAATCCCCTTATAAAATATATCACATAATATAACTCAAGATGATCATTAATATATATTTCATTTTCAAATTAGATAACTTTAGGGAATTCGATACTTACGACAGGAAAGGACACTTGCATTTATTTAGGTGTTTGACTCAAAAATAAGTTTCTAGAAAGAAGAAAACTAGGTAATTAGTTAAAACTTGTAGAGGTGGAAGATAAACAAGTTTTAAGCATTATAGGTAAGATAAAAATGTGGCATCATCAACATAATATTGGTCAAACTAAGAGATAGTTCAAGATGCATAAGATAAAGTAGATATGTTACTTACAAAATAAGAAATGTCTAAAATTGAGAGGAAAAAACACCCAAGGTTTGAGTTTCCCAAATTTACAAGATAAAGGTGCTAAATAATTAATAAATATCATACACATTCCCCACTTTAATATCGTAATATAATTTATAGTTTAAATGAAAGGAATGTGTAACTGGGTGTGTATAACACACCTTGCCTTTGATTGAGTCCAACATGAGTAGTTTGTTAGTGACTAAACTATAATTAATATCATGTAACAATATATAATCAGTGTATATAATATGAAATTAAAAGCTTTTAAATTATTTAAATTTAAGGAGAGAAAGTTTTATGAGTATACCTATGTATCGATGCAACCATCTTGCCTTTTGATAATTTTATTTGAAAGATGTATCACTTTGAATCATTGAGATTGAGATTAGGATAATATAAATCTATAAAACACACAAATATATAAGGAGAGGGAGAGATATAATGATAGTGAGATATAGAGATAAAGATATAAGGGCACTTGCCCCCAACCTTGGACAATAAATGGATTACCACCTTGAAGTTGAGACTAGTTCAACCCCATCAAATTTATAATGTTGTGAGTGTTAGTGAAACAAGTAAACTCATACTATAAAACTAAATATTTTGGATGATAAAATCAATTCCAACATGAAAACTTGGAAATATTTAGTGATTTAATAATCTCAACCATACCAAAAGGTAAACCAAATATTGCACTAGATTGACTAGATATAGTTTGTAAAAGTCTAACATGGTGGGTAGTAGCAGTCTATGAAAGTGTTTTGAATATAAAAATGATTTGAGTTTTGAAATATTAGGTGCACCTTACATATAATATTCACCATATATACGTATCATTCTTAAATTATGTATAAAAATAGTACTGATGTGTATAATTCTATCACAAATGTGTATCTGAATCATATAAATTTATACTTTAGCCAATTTAGAAACTGTGTAATTATAGAGAAAATGATTCCAAAGCATGCCCCCACTATCGTATAAAATTAAATATTGATATATGTGTTAATCTATATAATATGTTTCTAAACATGCACCCATTATAATCAGGGGATGTTGAAAACTATGTAAGTGTGGACAATAAGTTTTAAGAACATGCCCTCACTAAATATGAAACTCTGAATGTGTGGAAGACATGTTGACATTACATGCCCCTACTTAATATGAAACTATGAATGTGTGGATTCCATGAATCTATGACATGACCCCATTGATATTCCCCATATTTAAGGTGACAAAGAATATAAACTAGTATTTACCTCACCTCAAAAGGATAACATAACCAGATATCTATGAATGAAACATATAACAAATAGAAGGACATGTTTAGGTAAATGTATCATTGAATTTCATAGAATATGATCACATTAAGGCCTTAAATAACTGATAAATATGATGAAAACATATTTATAATAATAGTACAAGTTTAACAACCCACTAGGCACACACACAAGAGGACTCAAAATCAAGTCAACAATCAATGGTCCAAGGAGATTGTAAATAAGGGGAATGTTCAAATGTTGCACAATTAAATGGATGGGACTTATTCAAATGTCTATATAATAAGAAATAAAATATTCAAATGTCAAATAGGCAAACAAAAGATATGGGACCACAAACAATGGATCATATTCAAATTCTCAACAAACAAGATAATAACATGGTAAGACACTCAATGAAGTGCATAAATAAGAACATAATAAACTAACATAAGCATATCATATTAGCGCATGGATAAAATGTGTTAGAAAAAAATTTCAATTACATAAAATATCAAATACATTTCAAAATATATAATCATGGATAAAGTAATCTGTATGTACATATTATCTCAAATATGATAATGTAAATTTGCCATAGAATGATATAACTTAGATATATTGTGATCATAGATGTGGATTCCGCAAACATCCTAATGATGAGATTAGAGGTACAAAGAAACATCTAAAAGTGCATTGATCAATTATTTATGTACACTTATATCCCACTCAAATATAATTATAAATCACGTGTGTGTATAAGTAACTGATATGTTATCCATCAACATGGAAGTAACACATTAATGCCAAGTATCTAATAGAATATGTAGATGATGAAAATATTTTTAGTTTTTTATAATTTAGATTTTTTTCTATATATTTATTTTATGTAAAGATACTACCCCTTGATCACATCTAAAGTATGACCATATATATCTACCAACTATGAGCTTAGTTTAATAAACATGTGGAATTTCCAAAAATCAATTATACGTTCAATATCTATCACTACAATATTTAGGATGTTTTTCATATATATAATGGGACTCTATGGTTGTAAATAAACAGTAGGAGTAATTAGAGTAGGATTTTATGGAACCCATAATTAATATTTTTATTGTTTCTTTGTAACAACATAATATGAACATTTTTAGGTGCTTTAGACATATGAATATGGTTTTTATTAGATGAGGAGTTTGTGGAACCCAATGTGTATCTTTTATGTACTAGTTTCTCAAGTACTAGCCACCTAGTGCAAGGGATTGCATGTTGATTAACCTTTTATGGTAGATTATCCTTAGTAGGATTTATAATTAACTAACTCAATAAAAAAAATTATTATTCAATTGGATGATCATATGGAACCCCAAAAATATAGTTACCAGACTAGCATGAATGTATTTAATGAAACAACAAATTGTATAAGGTACCGCTTCAAGTGTGTGTATGGAAGTTCATCCAAATAACATGTCAGAGACACATATGGAATGTATAAATTGAAAGGTATTAACCATATGTTTGGCATATAAATGTAAAGGTAGGTCAATCTTACCAAGAACCTTTTGTGAGGACTCACCAAATGCTCTAATTGATCTAGTAGAAGGGTTTAAACCATGATGAGTATAACCCAAGTGCATAAGTAATGTCATGATGTAAATATTCTCACTTACACCATTATAAATAAAAATACTACATATAGTATGGTGATCAAGGTATGATCAAATTAATAAAGAATAATATTGGAGTCATCATCCTTAATCTCACTATCATCAAAATTAATAGAATGTATTTAAACCATAAGAGGTTTATACCATGTATAGGTACCAATAGTCCCATCTAGTGGGTTCTCATAATGTGATGTGGGAGGATGTGAATTATATACCATTTTCACTTTCACTTCTTTATTATAATGCTATTATAAATGATTGTTAAATATCTTTTTCTTTTTGTGATCACTAGGTTGTGAACCTAATTCCTTTGGAGAATAATTCAATGTAATCCTTTAATCAATTAGGTACTGGATTTTATGCTTCAAGGTAAAACATATGTTCATATAATGACCTAATCCTTCTTGATAATCATAATAATCATTCACATCACATCTTTTGCGTAGAGGCCAACTAATATCAACCTCTATAGGATGAAGGTGAGATATAAGATGACACTCTACTATTTATAATTTAATGAAGTGGGAGACTCAATTAAGCATGTAAATTATGTCATTGGCGAATTAGGTAAAACAAAATGATTATGATAATTTGAATTTATATTAACCATGATGGTTATTTCCTTTTGGGTTCAGGAGGGTTTACCTTATAACTTGGTTATAGTTTGAACTTGATATTGATGTAGATGTTGTAAGTGTGTTTATAACATACTTAAGTTTCTTTAATGAGATAAGTTTAATTTCATTATTATAAAAACATGGCACAATTTACCAAATTATTCATTTATTTTTTAAATGATGGAATCAAGTAAATTAGAAATCAAAATTTGTTTAAATATGTCTTGAAGTTATTTATTTTCCATAGGATTCATCATTCCATCTAGTATTGTCTTGTACCCTAAGACATATTCATCGATAGGTTGATTAGTTCCTTGTTTGATTTTTCCAATTTAGTCATAGGAAAAAAAAATAGTAATGTTAATATCCAATTGTTTCTAAAATTAATCTGCAATAGTTTTGAATGATTTAAGGATTAGAGAGGTAAATACTATAACCACCTCAAAGCATAGTATTTGAGGCTCCCTAGAAATAATTTGGTTAAAATACCATCATTAGAAGAATAATTAATGCATGACACATATAAAGATCGAATATACTATAGAAGATCACTCTTACCATCATAAAATTATAACTTCAGTGAAACAAAATTAGTTGGCAAATTGTGTAATGATATATCAAGTACAAGAGGGTTATGAAAAAAATCTTAAGAATCAATGGCTTGATGAGACTTTAAAATAAAAAATCAATGTTTATAAACTTGTTCTCCAAGGTTTTTATAACTTTAAATAGAGTTTGAACTATATACCCATTGGGTTTATATTAAAAATCTATTTAGTCACCAACAAAGATGTACACAGGGTTTGAGTAGTAATAGCAATTGAAACTAGTATATCATTTGAAATAACTAGTAATTCCATGTTATATTTAGTAATAGATTTTTTAGGAAACAAAAGTTAAAATACGTATCTCATGTCCCTATTAGAATTATGAAGTGGTAATGTGTTCAAGGGGATAATTGTTGGTATATAGGGATGACTTGTATCTAGAATAACATGATTAATAGATGGAATTAATTGGTCATTTATGTTTATTTATTTTTTAGTTTACAATTTGGTTTTTATTATTTCACTAAGATCTTTAGGATTTTGATGAATACATTTGTGAAACATTGCAATAGATTGATCTTGCTCATTATCTATTTATTCATGTTCATTTCTTTCATTACATTCATGATCTTCATTTTTTGAATATTCCTCTATGGTAAATTCATCAACATGTTGCTCATTATCAACATGGATATCATCATAGACCATGGGATTATGTTCCTCATTGGTTTGAGAAATCATATGTGCTATGTGTGAAGGTTAAGTGTGTCTAATATGCATACCTCCTAATCTAAGGCTATGTTTAGGTTGTGTGGATAATAATATAAGTAAAAAATGAAAAAGTGCATCAATCTCAAATAGTAACTACTTGGAAAGATCAAGAATCAAAAAAAGTTTCATTCATATAAATCGGGTTCACCAAATGATTCAGCCTAGATTTAGATGTGGATCATATTATAGAGTATATAGAGGGTTAAAAATATAAAATTGAATAAGTGCAAGGGTGACAAACACATATATGGTAGGCCAATTAGTTTCAAAACTCCAATAAAACATATATTGAATTTATTATGATGAAATATGCTAAAATTTGAAGTTACAACTATGTTAAATATTGAAATGATAATGAAACAGATACTTAACTAGTTTCGATGCTAATACATATTTGGATCAAGAACATGAATTAAAAAAAATAGAAGAAGGTTCTATAATAGTCTCCAAATCTTCTGTATGTTCCTTTGTATTTTTAATAACTCACATCATTCTAGGATAGTTGTGTCAACACTAGTTTTTGGATTAGACATAGGTATCCTTTACATAAAAACTATTGAAATAGGATGAGACTACTTGAATTATTTTTGGGTTGTCATTACATTCATTATGAAGCATTTATATTTAGTTCATGTAATGTTGTTCATTATCAAATGATCAAAACCCTTACTCTATATATTCATAGTGGCTATGGCAAAGATGTGTTAGTTGGCACAAGGTGTTTCACTTCGCGAAAGACTCTTTTATCAATTAGCACAACCTACATAGGCAAATAATCTGAAGAGGGCCTCAAATTCATGTATTTGTCCCCTATATGTTGGCTTGTGTGTGAATATTTTAATGTATGAAAATCAAGTACAATAATGACCTTTCTTCTAACTTAGAAAATATAGATCTTATGCTACTACTTTAGTATTTTAGACCTGTATATGTGTTGTCCCTATGACTAGTATTAAAATAGGAGAAGATAGGGAAGCATTTCTCACTTGAATGATTTATAGAATGAATCTAATAAGGTCCCTTGGTCTATATGAGGTGAGTAATGAATGAGGGTTAAAATTATATTTATACCAAAACCTTTATAGAATATATTTCATAATAACACTTAGGTCAACCATGAATATATGTTTTATTTTCAAATGAGATGAATTTATGGCACTAGCCACTTACAAAAGGTAAGGAAACTTATGTTGACATATGCATTTGACTAGGACCCAAGTGTCTAGGAAGCAACAAAGTAGGTATAGGTCCAAAACCTATAAAGGTGTAAGATAAGCAAGTTTTAAGAATTTCAAGAAAGATAAAAGGCATGCGTCATCAACATAAGAGTATTTCGACTAAGATATAGTCCAAGGGGCATAAGAGAGTGTATATGTGAGACTTACAAAAGTAGGAAAAGTCTATAACTGAGATGAAAAAATAAGGTCTAAGTTTTCCAAGTGTACAAGACTTAGGTGCTATATAAATCATAAATAACATTGATATTTCCCCATTTAATATAATAAAGTAATTTATAGTTTAAATTAAAGAATGCATACTTGGGTATGTATAACACACCTTTCCTTTATTTGAGTCCAACTTAAGTACATTAGTATTTTCATAACCAAGATCATGTTAAATTATATAACCAATTCATATAATCTAAAATTAAAATAATTGAAATGATTGAAATTGAAAGAGAGCAATGTTTAGAGCACACATGTGTATTGATGCAACCTTCTTGACTTTTTGAAAATCTATTTGAAATATGTATCATTATGAATCATTAGAATTAATATTATGATAAATTTAAATCTATAAAGTGTATGTATTTAAGGAGATATAAAGGGAGAGATATATAAGGGTATCTTTCCCCAACCTTGGAGGAAAAAAAGATTACCACCTGGTAATTGAGACTAGATCAACCATATAATCCCATTTTACTTATAACCTAGTGAGTATGACTGAACCAAGTCAATGCACACTATAAAAATGGTGAGGATATATTATCAAATCAATTACAACCTAAAAACTTGGAAATATTGAGTGATATAATATCCTCAACCATAAAAAAATGTGATTCAACTATCGCAGTAGATTGACTCAATATAGTTCATAAAAGTCCAACCTAGTGGGTTGTGATAGTCCCTAAAAGTGTTCTAGAATATTACAAAAAATTTCATTTTGAAATATTAGGTCATATTGAATATCATATGCACCTTATATATGTCTCATCCTAAATATACTTACTAAAATGATAACAATGTATATAATTTCCTCATAAATTTGTATCTAAACCATATTACTATCCATGTTGACTGGTCATTAAACTAGGTGAGATCCACGTTTTAGTATCTTAAATATTTTTTCCCTTTAGTAGTTAATATTTTTATACATGTTGTACCAATTGAAACTTATTACAAGTGGTCCTCAACCCAATCCACATGGATCTTACCACTATGGGAATATAAGTACCTCATGGACCATCAAAATTACAAATTCATCTTCCATGATATAGGAAATTTACACTTTACAGTGGTTATACCTGGTTAGATATGATAAATCCAACATCATATTCATTTTTTTTACATGTAAAAATCTATAATTTACATAAATTATATCAATACATTAAAAGTATATTTTCAATTTTTTAATAACTTTTTTTAGTTTTTTTTAATGTTGAAAGTTATGATGTTTCTAATGATTAAAAAATATTATTACATAGTCTGAAACAAAGGAAAAAAATCTAATTAAACAAGTGAAACATCATATATTTTGTGACCCATGTAACTAAAAATCCTAATCAATTTCAAAAATTTATTTTTCTGGTAATAATTTTATGCATTGGAATCAATTATCTAAGCACTCAATGTCTCCTTGTTTTTTAAGAATCATTCCTCTTCTATTTTCAAGTTATTCATTTTAACGAGACATTTTCATTGTCAAAAGTATTGTATTTTTTAAATCTCATATATTATTTTGTGGTTGCAAGGATATGGTGTGAGTTATTTCATCTTTCATGTTGGTGATCTATTCATTTATGGAACTTTTTAATATAGCATTGTTATTTACAGAGTCTAAGTTTTTCTATAAGGGCAGAGGGAGGAGTCATTACTAGGTTGGGGCTAAATGGATATATATCATAATACTAAATGATTTTCTTACCATTTTGTAAAATTATACATAATACTAAATGTATCTTGACATTAAATTAAAACTTTTTATTCATAAATTTGAATACTAATAATAAATTACCACTTTGACAAGTCCATAACTTATATTTTATGCACTGTATGTCATATCCCTTTTAACAATTTCTTATGTAAAAATAGGAAAAGATAATTTGTGATTGATGGAGCTTTATATTTTATATTTCTAAGTATTCACTAAATAACTATATTTTTTAAAATATAAATTAATGTATGGGAAATTATATTTGGTAATTTCAACATAAAAAATAAGTTATATTAGATGTTATTATCATGGATATAAGCATATTTTTGGTTATGCTAGGTGAGTTTTAGTTTAGTGTATTTATACTTATACCTATATATGAATTGACATATTTTTTTTATTTTACGTACCATATGCCTACCTAATCATGTGTTAAGAAAGTCTCATGTTTTTGTTGATAGTTTACAAAATAAGAGCTATCTGTATTTGTTTGCAATGGGATGAACTATTATGTTTATCATGGTCCCTTAATTTTTATTAATATTCCTTTCATAGTTTATTAATGGTCCCTTCACTATTTATTAATTTTCCCTATAGTGTTTATGATTGGTTTCTTCATTATTTATAAATGGTCTCTTTAGTGTTTATTAATGATATGTATGTTTTTTTATTATCTCATTTTATTTTGTATCAATGATATGTAGGTTTTCATGATGTTCTTTTATTTTTTATTAATTATATGTAGTTTTTTTTTAATTTTTTTAATTTCCTTTATCTACATATTTACACATCACATTAAAAATAATGAATACAAATGTATTCAATTAATGGCCCCATTCTCATAAATAATTGGACATATATATGTTATTCTTTGGTCATACTAAAAAAAAGTGAAGTGTAAATGAAATGTCAATGTAGAAATGCTAGTGTGTTTTATGATGAAGTCTTATTGTTTTAAAACACAACTTTTATGGTTAAGAAGATCTTTCACCAACTAATTGTCAAGTTTGATATAATCAAGTGGCATTTTGTAGAGGTTGTGGGACCCCAAAGTTAGGCATCCTAAGTACTGGTCCGCTTCCCCTATTTTTCCTAAAAATTAGAAATAAATACTAAAATTTCATAATAAATATATATTTGAATAAATATAAATATTACTCACCACTTGTTATAAATTTTTTAGTTGTAAAATTTAATTTTTTTTTTGTAGATTGTATTATATGAAAAAAATAGTAGATAAAAAAAAACCTAAAGAGTTATAATAAGTAAATAAGATTTATTTAATTTTTTTCTTTATGGACTCACCATAGAAGCTGTATTTGCTCAATTTTTTTTACTTTAGCATACTAGAAGTGCACTTTTTTTTGTTACTTACATATAATACTTTAAAAATAATACATTGGATTTTATATTTAAAAAATTGTTTTAAATCATCCTTTAAGGTCCCTACTTTACATGTATTGAATATAAATCAATTGAAGTAAATAAGATATTACCAAAGATAAAAAGTAAATTTCTAAGTGTTTATTTGATCTTAATTAATAAAATTGCTTTAGTTTATCGATTGCATTTTGCAATTTCTAGGATGTTAAAGGACAATTTTGAATTTGGATTATCATTTTTTATTCACTTTTCTAAACCTTACTACAAAGTCAACATGGAGGAAATATGAGAAATTACATAATGCTAAACAAGGTCTGTTAATATACTTCAGCTGCTAGAGAGATTATTCTAAATTCTCTAAAGAATAACCATAATGTAAGTTTCATTTATTTACTTTATTGTAGTGAAGTGGAAAATTGCTTCACTCTTTTACCAATTTAAAAAATAGATCACTTGATTCTTTTACTAAATTATAAATTGGTGTTATGATATAAAATACACTAACAAAACTAACATTTAGTCTTTTGTTTCTTTTGAAATAGCCAAAAATTGTGCAAAATTTCTTTAACACTTCGATTCTAATTATGATGTATCATTTGTATTTTAAAACCAATAATATAACATACCTTCTTGGTCTAAATGATTATTTATTTTCCTAAATTTTAGGACTTAGATATGACAGAAGAATAAAAATGTGAAAGGAAATAAAAGAATGAAAACATTGATGAGTTTAAAATGATTTGTTATCATTTTAGTAATGTCTCTAACATTTTTCATATGATTTAGATATGTTTTTTTTGATAAATTCACAATAGGAGATAAAAAAAATAGAGGTTTTCAATATTATTTTATTATATTTTCCCCAAAATGACTTCATGTATTTTGAACTTGGTTTTCATAAAAACTTTACTATCTTGACAATTTTTTGAAAAAATTGTAGAAAATTTTAGGTTCACGTCTGAAAAAGCATATAAAGCTCCTTAGCTAACTGAAATCATTATAGAGTTATTTTGGGGAACATTTATTTAAAAAAATATTACTTATTATAGCTATATTTTTCTAAAAACTAATTGATCAAAATACATATATGTTTAATCCTAAATTTGGATGTCTTTCCTACTATGGAGTGTAGACAAGGTTACGAATATAGAAATGATTAAGCACAAGGGTGATAAAATGATATATATTAGGAAAAATAATTTCAAAACACATAGAGAACATATATTTAATTTATTATGTTTAGATATTCTAAAAATAGAAAGTATAGGTATGATAAATATTGTAGTGTTGTTTAACCTTCTAGGGATTTACTGTATAAATCCTATGTTTAAATTAAAGGATAGAGATGTCTACATAAGTTAAGTGATATGAAATGATTAAGAAATAATTTGTTATGTATTTTGACTTATTTTGAGTTTATAAAAATAGTAATAAATATTCATAAAGATATTCCTATCTATAAAGTTACAATCATGGATGATCTTGGTTCTCAAAACTAAGTTATGAACATTTTTGAGTGTTGTCAACATCATCCTAGGATTTGTTTACTCTATGGATAGTAGCACCCCACATATATATTAATTGCATATTATTTAATTGTACTAAAAGTGTTTCTAGTGTTCTCTTTGTAGGACTATTCCTATTTTTGGGAGCATCTAGGCCTATATTTCTAGGTCCTATTCCTACATGTAAAAAATATAGAACTCTGTGTTGTGCCTAGAAAACATGACTTATTGTGAAAACCCCAATAATTATTATATGTGTGGCTTGGTAAATGGATTTATGTTTTTGATTAAGATAGGATAGAGATCCTAAACACCTAACCATGAATAGATTTTCCTACATACCAGTACTTTGACGAGGGATCATGCTCAATGTAGTTTTCCTAGCTAGTGCTTGGTGCAAGTGTAAGTGAATAGTAGAATGAGAGTGGTGTTAAATTCCTTGAGTGTTCTTGAGGTTTGAGATATTTAAAATATGGGATTATGGATATTTTATATGGTAATATCTATAAGTAAGGCAGAATAGGGATCAAATACCTTAATTTTTCTCAACTTATGTTTTGTTTGAATAGGCTTTTGCATCTATTTTCCATCTAGTGACTAGAGGTTAAATAGACTTATATTTATAGATATGCTTTTTTAAACCTTACTACATAGTCAACATGGATGAAATATGATAAATTACATAATGCTAACCAAGGTCTGTTAATATACTTTAGCTGCTAGAGAGATTATTCTAAATTCTCTGAAGAATAACCATAATGTAATTTTCGGTTATTTACTTTATTGTAGTGAAGTGGAAAATTGCTTCACTCTTTTACCAATTTAGAAAATAGTTCACTTGATTCTTTTACTAAATTATAAATTGGTCTTATGATATAAAATACACTAACAAAACTAACATTTAGTCTTTTGTTTCTTTGGAAATGGCCAAAAATTGTGCAAAATTTCTTTAACACTTTGATTCTAATTATGATGCATCATTTGTATTTTAAAACCAATAATATAACATACCTTCTTGGTCTAAATGATTATTTATTTTCCTAAATTTTAGGATGAATATATGATAGAAGAATAGAAATGTGAAAGGAAATAAAAGAATGAAAACATTGATGAGTTTAAAATGATTTGTTATCATTTTAGTAATGTCTCTTACTTTTTTCATATGATTTAGATATGTTTTTTTGGATAACTTCACAATAGGAGATAACAACATAGAGGTTTTGAGTATTATTTTATTATATTTTCCCCAAAAGTGACTTCATGTATTTTCAACTTGGTTTTCATAAAAACTTTACTATCTTGACAGTTTTTTGAAAAAAATGTAGAAAATTTTAGGTTCACGTCTCAAAAGGCATATAAAGCTCCTTAGATAAATGAAATTATTATAGATTTATTTCGGGGAACATTTGTTTAAAAAAATAATACTTATTATAACTATATTTTTATAAAAACAAATTGATCAAAATACATATATGTTTAATCCTAAATTTGGATGTCGTTCCTACTATGGAGTGTAGACAAGGTTAAGAATATAGAAATGAATAAGCACAAGGGTGATAAAAATATATATAGTAGGAAAAATAATTTCAAAACTCATAGAGAACATATATTTAATTTATTATGTTTAGATATGCTAAAAATGGAAAGTATAGGTATGATAAATATTGCAATGTTGTTTAACCTTCTAGGGATTTACTATATAAATCCTATGTTTAAATTAAAGGATAGAGATGTCTACATAAGTTAAGTGATATGAAATAATTTGTTATGTATTTTTACTTCTTTTGGGTTTATAAAAATAGTAATAAATATTCATAAATATACACTTATCTATAAAGTTACAATCATGGATGATCTTAGGTTCTCAAAACTGGGTTATGGACAGTTTTGAGTGTTGTCAACATCGTCCTAGGATTTGTTTACTCTCTGGATAGTAACACCCCACATATATATTAATTAAATATTGTCTTAGTGTCCTAAAAGTGGTTTTAGTGTTCTCTTTATAGTACTATTCCTATTTTTGGGAGCATCTAGGCCTATATTTCTAGGTCCTATTCCTACATGTAAAAACATGACTAAGTGTGAAAACCCCAATAATTATTATATGTGTGGCTTGGGAAATAAATTTTTGTTTTTGATTAATATAGGATAGAGATCCTAAAAAACTAACCATGAAGAGAGTTGCCTACATACAAGTGCTTTGAGGAGGGATCATGCTCAATGTAGTTTTCCCAGCTATTGCTTGGTGCAAGTGTAAGTGAATAGTAGAATGAGAGTGGTGTTAAATTCCTTGAGTGTTCTTCAGGATTGAGATATTTAAAATATGGAATTATGGATATTTTATATGTTAATATGTATAATTAAGGCAAAATAGGGATCAAATACCTTAATTTTTCTCAACTTATGTTTTGTTTGAATAGGATTTTGCATCTACTTTCCATCTAGTGACTAGAGATTAAATAGACTTATATTTATAGATATACTTTTCTAAACCTTACTACATAGTCAACATGGAGGAAATATGTGAAATTACATAATGCTAAACAAGGTCTTTTAATATACTTTAGCTGCTAGAGAGATTATTCTAAATTCTCTAAAGAATAGCCATAATGTAAGTTTAAATTATTTACTTTATTGTAGTGAAGTGGAAAATTGCTTCACTCTTTTACCAATTTAAAAAATAGTTGACTTGATTCTTTTACTAAATTATAAATTAGTCTTATGATATAAAATACACTAACAAAACTAACATTTAGTCTTTTGTTTCTTTTGAAATGGCCAAAAATTGTTCAAAATTTCTTTAACACTTTGATTCTAATTATGATGCATCATTTGTATTTTAAAACCAATAATATAACAAACCATCTTGGTATAAATGACTATTTATTTTCCTAAATTTTATGACTTAGATATGAATGAAGAATAGAAATGTGAAAGGAAATAAAATAATGAAAACATTGATGAGTTTAAAATGATTTGTTATCATTTTAGTAATGTCTCTTACTTTTTTCATATGATTTAGATTTTTTTTTTGGATAACATCACAATATGAGATAACAACATAGAGGTTTTGAGTATTTTTTTATTATATTTTCCCCAAAATTGACTTCATGTATTTTCAACTTGGTTTTCATAAAAACTTTACTATCTTGACAATTTTTTGAAAAAATTGTAGAAAATTTTAGGTTCACATCTGAAAAGGCATATAAAGCTCCTTAGCTAAATGAAATCATTATAGAGTTATTTTGGGGAACATTTGTTTAAAAAAATATTACTTATTATAACTATATTTTTATAAAAACCAATTGATCAAAATACATATATGTTTAATCCTAAATTTGGATGTCGTTCCTACTATGGAGTGTAAACAAGGTTAAGAATATAGAAATGAATAAGCACAAGGGTGATAAAAAGATATATAGTAGGAAAAATAATTTCAAAACTCACAGAGAACATATATTTAATTTACTATGTTTAGATATGCTAAAAATGAAAAGTATAGGTATGATAAATATTGCATTGTTGTTTAACCTGCTAGGGATTTACTGTATAAATCCTATGTTTAAATTAAAGGATAGAGATGTCTACATAAGTTAAGTGAGATGAAATAATTAAGAAATAATTTGTTATGTATTTTGAATTCTTTTGAGTTTATAAAAATAGTATTAAATATTCATAAAGATATACCTATCTATAAAGTTACAATCATGGATGATCTTAGGTTTTCAAAACTGGGTTATGAACAGTTTTGAGTGTTGTCAACATCGTCCTAGGATTTTTTTACTTTCTGGATAGTAGCACCCCACATATATATTAATTGAATATCATTTTAGTGTCCTAAAAGTGGTTCTAGTGCCCTCTTTGTAGGACTATTCCTATTTTTGGGAGCATCTAGGCCCATATTTATAGGTCCTATTCCTACATGTAAAAATATAGAACTCTATGTTGTGCCTAGAAAACATGACTTAGTGTGAAAACCTGAATAATTCTTATATGTGTGGCTTGGGAAATAAATTTGTGTTTTTTATTAAGATAGGATAGAGATCCTAAACACCTAACCATGAAGAGAGTTGCCTACAGACCAATACTTTGAGGAGGGATCATGCTCAATGTAGTTTTCCCAGCTAGTGCTTGGTGCAAGTGTAAGTGAATAGTAGAATGAGAGTGGTGTTAAAATCCTTGAGTGTTATTGAGGTTTGAACTATTTAAAATATGGGATTATGGATATTTTTTATGGTAATATGTATAAGTAAGGCAGAATAGCGATCAAATACCTTGATTTTTCTCAACTTATGTTTTTTTTAATAGGCTTTTGCATCTATTTTCCATCTAGTGACTAGAGGTTAAATAGACTTGTATTTATAGATATATGTAGTTTATGAATGGAAAAATTTCAATAGGCCAATATTAGGAGAGGCACACATTATGAAAAGTGTCCATTTCAGAGAGTTATGAAAAATGACAATAACACCCAGTTAGGGACACTAATACAATATGGATACATTATCCTTAATGTGGCACTAATGTCCACCTAATAGAATACTAGGAAAATTAGGGTAGAATATAAGAATGTTATATTGTGATTGTGTTTACTATAGCTATATGTGGTCTTCACAATGACTAGAAAAAGTGTGGTAAAGGCTCTAGGATATGTCCAGCGCTAAACTAGGAATAAAATAATCTAAATGATACTCTTAACATCCAAATAACATATTTCTATAATTACATTTCCCCATGTTTATGATATAAATTAAATAAATAAAAATGACTAATATAAAGGAAAAATAAGCATGCCTAGACCTACCTTCGATGTGAAGCTCATTCAGATGAGTCTGAGTATGTGAATTTGGGTCTGTGTATGTGAAACACTATCTAAAGTAGTGACCTATAATGAAACATGAAAAAATTAGTCCTTACTTTAAATATTATCAAAATTAAAAGACTATGCCAAATAATTCAAATAAGTAAATTTGATTAAAGAGAGTGGAAGAGAATGAATACACCTTATTGGGTACATGAACCAATGCATGAACCTGGTGAAAACCTATGTGTGTGAGTGTACATAGTGATCATATCATTGAATAAATTAGACTAATATAATAAATTTCTCAGTTCTCATATGGGTTGCTCGATAACTCAATCTAATTTTGACTCCATCACTGCCCACCTCTACTCGATGGGTCATGATCTATGAATAGCTTGGATAAGACTATAAATTTGTCTAACATTCTCATGTGGGTAGATCAAGAACTCAATTAGGCCATGAATATATCATTTCACACAAATTTGATGTATATGCATCTATAACCAAATTTTACAAAGTGATGAAAATATCTATCTAGGTATATCCTACTATGTATGTCACCTTTGTGCTCAATTGGGTACATTATGCAGTTCTAGGCCACTCAATAATGCTAGCCACTATAAACGGTGTAAGGAATGAATTTGGTGACAACATGAAATGTCATATAATGTATATACAATGCATATAATGACATAAAGTTTACTAGTCTAATGAATCAACCTATGTCTAGTTGAGTATATGAAAAATATGTGTTTTACACATGCCCCCAATCTAATATCTTAGAATACTGATTATAAATTATGTAATAAATGAATCTATGTAGTTTAATTGAATGTGGGAGAGATCATGCCACAAATGATGTCCCCAAATTTGAGTAAATGGTATGAATTTAAGCATGAATGAGTATATATAAACCAAATCAAAACATAAATATCAAACTTGTGACTGTATCTATGTAAATCTATATGGTGCCTAATGTACTAGTCTAGATAATCTAGACTGACCTAAAGCTAGGGATACTAGATATTAGTACCTTGTACTATAAATTAGCACCCTATCATTCTAGTGTCCCAATTTGGGTGGTTGATTTCATTTTTGAGTCCCTATATTTTACTATGTCTACTCTGTATCTAATTTCTAAAATTTTACCCATGTGCTCAAAATAATTTGTGAATAGAATTTATATGACAAAACCCTATGAATGCCCATTATTTTGAGGGTAGTTTTGAAACCTATGTAAGAACTATCCTCAAATAAGGTATCTCTATAAAATGTGTTAGATAGAGCATATATGTGATATTCTAATATAATGTACAAACATAACATCATAATGTAAAATTATCATAAAATAAGTATGTAATGTAATATTTATGTTATAATATAGAATTGAACAAGGGTGTCAAGATATATGTAATCAATTTATATAACAAAAAATATGAGTAGCTACCTAGGGGATGGGGCATGATGTCCATCACAACACCCAATTAGGAGGGTTAGATGCATGAGGTTCCTCATGGAATAAAAACCTTGTGTGTGTGTGTGTGTGTGTGTGTGTGTGTGTGTGTGTGTGTGTGTGTGTGTGTGTGTGTGCACGTGTGCATGTGACAAGCATGTACAAGTGTCAAGGTGAAGAAGCATACAAGTAACCATACATAAAAACATATAATCCACACAAAAGTAGGACATGGGGCCACAATATAAGGGACACATGCACATGTCACTAAATCTTAGAATGAATACATACAAGGAAATGTTAAAATGTACATGAATGCAAGAAATAAACAATTTTGATTAGAGCCACATAGAAGGAAATATTCAAATGTCCACATATATAATTATGAAAGCACACAAAACGGATATGGGCACATGTCTAATGCATACAAACATAGAAATGGCATATAACCAAATAACATTGTCATATTCAAATTCCATTGAAGATGGAATAAGCATATGAAACACAATCAAGTCTAATCTAATAATACTATGAATTAAATCATGTATAACTATGTAGTACAAATATATGTAAATACTAGGAAGGATATATACTAAGGCTAACTAGTGAAAGTTGGAAAAAAACCTGATGAATGAGTATCAATGATCAACATCAAGATATTTCAATGCATAAACTAGAAAGTATTGTAAGGATAAAAAATTGTAGTAGAAACTATGTAGGATATGCGCTTAAGTGGGTAGATGTATAAACTTAATAAACTTAGATTACTGTATATGCCCCTAATTGGTAGATGATAGTAGGTTTGGATCATTGTAGTGGACTGGAACCCTGTATGTAATCTTTAAACACTCGATCAGAACAAGTGAATCATATGTGTATGACAAAATTGACTATACCAAGATAGCTAGAAATATACAATACTTGGAAAATAATAGAGATATAAACATAACAATGCATATAATTTATATTTGTTTGGTTTTTTGTGTAATATTTGATTTTTTTTTATTTTGAGATGTTATATTATTTTTATGTTTTTTGAGTATATAAGCTCTATAAAAATAAATGAAAATAAACTATGTATAAAAAGTGAGAAAGAGAATGAACTATATACAAGGGTAGGAACCATACTAACCAATCAGTCTCATTGGAGAGTCATTATCACCATGACCTGTGTTAAATAGGGGAACTATGATCATGTGTGCATTGTGAAAAGGAATCTATGATCCCATGATCTATTTTCTTGTATGAGTTGTGTCTTAATATACTTGTGTAGTTCTTCTATGATGATGTGACACTAAATGTGATGCCCTTTGAATTATAAGGGTCTTAGAGACCCATATGGTAGAAGAAAAAGTTATGGGTCATGTATTTTCCCTATGTTGAGAATGCCTAGAGCCCAATAAAGTTGTTCTTGGTGTAAACTGAGTAGATGAAGGTTCCCTAAAATCAATAATTTATCATTGACATAGGGGTCTCACTAGTAATGGTCTTTGTGAGAGAGTATGTGTATGTGTAGATATTATAGGAGTATACCTAGCCTATACTGATGACTCTATTGAACATTGTTATGTATGCATTAGATATATAATCTTTGATGTAACTTATAATCATGAAATATCTGATAATGGTGTTATAACTATAACTAGTGTCTATGATGGAAACTATGCTAGAACTACCTATGGGATGGGTAGAGGATACTCATATGGGACACCCTTAACCATAACCACTTGATTAACATGTATATACTTCAATAATTAGTGTACTATAGATGGGGTGGCTCAGAAATAATGTAACCATGGACTGCCTAATAATATATTGAATACACCTCCACTAAGTATTATTAGGAATTGAGTGACTATGTGTGCTAGTCCAACCTATAATGGAATCACAATATCCCTGATGGAGATTTAAATGTGGCCACAAAAAACTAGTAATGATCGTATATATGGGTAATATATACTACTCTATGTATCCCATACATTATAAGAGTATCATGGTGCATATGCTTATATTTAACCTATTGTCAAACATAACATTGTGAATAAGATGGTGGTTTATTTATGCTTGTATGAACAATGCATAAAAATTTATGTCATTCAAAATATTCTAATTTAAAAATGTTATAAGTGGTCTAGGTGTCACTGTAGTGTGATACATTCCAATAATGTTATGTACTGGATGTGATAGGAATCCGAACGTGGGTGTGCCTAGTATATATATTGAACACCTTATGTGTCCCCTACCTCATTCATTATATACTTTAGTAAATGATTTTAAAATATATTTAATGCCTTATCCTCTTTTTCCTATTGTTTTTGTGACTTTTTTAGTTTTCCCAAATCAATATTATTATCCTCAATGAGTTATTTTATCTTGTGATTTATGATAATGCATCTATTTACTGTGTCTCCTGGTTCTCTATGATACTAGCATAATGCATTTGAATCATAACTCTTTGGAAGAGGCTATGTCATATCAATCTATTAAATGTGAGGGACATATATGACATTACATTCCATAAGTTTGTATAAAACTTGTGCTAGTGACTCTAGATTATTAGTGAATACTCTACGTTAAGGATTGAATAATATCAATCTAGGAGATGGAATAGAAGCTACATTTCTTGTGGCCTTTTGATAAATTTTATTTTCTATGGACCTTACCTTGTATGGAGTTTTGTTTCAAATATTAATAATTTATTATGATCTATTTGTGTACTTTAGTTTTCCCATTGATAACAACTTAACCTCTCTTTCCTTGACTATGGCACAAATCAATAAATGTAATAAATTTCTTGAATAAGATATATTGTGTAGTGTTAGAAAGAGACTTTATTTAAATATATCCTAAAGCTATCTATCTTTCATGGGGATAGTCAATTTTTCTAATATTATCTTGTATTGTAAAACATCATCTGTGATAGGATTATTTAACTTTTACTTTAATTGTGCCACTTATGCATATGATATATTATCAGTGATGTTGATATATAAGTGTGATAAGAACATTTCAATTATAGGATTAAATTCCATGATAAATTTATTTGGTAAATCATATAACCATATTAGGGCATAATCCTTGAGGTTGCATGGAAATAACTTCATAAGAAGCCAATCATTAGACACATAATCCAATCATGTTGCATGAATGGCTCTAATGTGTTTCTCTAGGTCACCTTTTCCATAATATAATGTGAGCTTGGGTACCATGAAACTAAATGGAAAAGGAGTTGTCACGATGTGATGTGTCAAAGGTGTATACAAGAGAATGTTGAAATCTAAGGCTTGTGATGGCGTAGTGGCTCCCTCCTTGAGAAGTAACACCTTAGACTATAGAGTATTAATAGAATGCATAAGGGATTATACATCTAGAGTGGAGGAAATAGACATAAATCTTGTAGATATTTCTTATGGTTGAATTAAAATATTAGGTTGTGTTATCTAAGTTGGTTGACCTATCCCCACTAGAAGTGTAACAACATTATTAACTGGAGGGGTTGACAATTAACCATTTTTTGTTAAATTCTTGATTTCCAATATGGCCTATAGGATTTGATAATGGTCAAGGGGTTGTTCTTAAATTTTATATCTAAATCCTTGAAATACCTCATCTTTTTTCACAATTATGTCATTATTTTAATGTGGAGGGAGAGTTTCAAGATTATTAATGTCTACCTCATCTTACTCTTGGTTGTATTTTTCATCTAAGGAATCATTGTCATTAAATTCCACATAATCAGTGTGTGAAGGTTTCATATCTCAAGTTCTAATATGTCATTTTTCCTTGTTATGCATTAAGATAGTATGAATCCAAATATGATCTATAGGATTACCACCCAGTATAGCACTTCTTAATGGAAGAGAGATAGCTTTTTTAGATGGCATATAGTAAACAAATTGGAATAGAGACACTAAAATAGAATATATAAATTGTAAAAAATTAATAGAATCTAATGAAAAGAAGATAAAAAATGATATAAACCCTAAGAACATCTAGGGTTAGTGTTTTTTAAATTTAGGGTTCTTTTGCAACAATTTAAATTATATTCAAATAGATTGAAACCCTAATATGAAAATTGATATAATTTAATTATGTTGTCTAAAAAAATCATAAAATTTAGAAGTATGTAACCCTAAATTATTCCAAAAAAAGGAATCAATGCAAACTAGAGTTTGAAGTAATATTCAAAATTAGTCAGGTTTACCAAAAGTTTTTACTTTCTAGGGTTTTACTATGAAAATCCTATGTTTAGATTAAAGGGATGAGATGTATAAATCAATTAAATAATATGCAATAATTAATCACTAATTATTTATTTATTGTAACTTCTTTTGAATTTATAACTAAAAGTAATAAATATGTACAAATATAGACTTATCTAAAAAGTGACTATCACAAATGATCTAGGTTATGAAAACTAGATTATGGATAGTTGTAAGAGTTGTCAACCAAGTCCTGGGATCTATTTTCTAACTGTATAGTAGAACCCAACATGGACATTAGATATATACTTATATAGTGTCCTCAAAGTGACACTAACATTTTATTTTGATGATTATTCCTATTTTATGGGACCACCTATGCCTATGTTTCTAGGTCTTGTTTGTGGACACACAAAGTTTGGAAATTTGTTTTTTATTGAAAAACCTAAGTTGGTGTGAAAACCCTAATCCTCCTTAAAATTATGGAATGGGAAATAAATGTGTGTTCATTATTAGGATAGGATGTACATCCTCAACACCTCACTATGAATAGAATTTATTACAAACTAATACTTTGAGGAGGGATCAATCCCGATGTAGTTCTCCCACCTATTGCTTGGTACAATTTTAAGTGAATTCTAGAATGAGAGTGATCATGAATTCATTGAGTGTTATTGATCCTTAAAATCTTCGAAATTTGGGATTAGGGCTTCTATAGATGGTAGTATGTATAACTAGGGAAGAATAGGGAACAAATACTTTAATTTTACTCACTTTACCTTTTTTTTAATAATCTTTTGCATCTATTTTCAATCTAGTGAAAAAAGATCAAATAGTTTTATATTTATAGAGATATATATCTTATAGAGATGAAAAAATGTGTTTAGGTTGACTTTAGGAGGGGCACACATTTGTAAAAGTATCAATTTGGTAGATTTAGGTTAAAAGACAATAATGCCTAGTTAGGACACTAGTGCTATATGGCTACAGTGCCCTTAATGTGGTGCTAATGTCTGCCTGGTATACTAATGGGAAAACTAGGTTAATATTTCAGAATGTTGTCTTGTGACTAAGTTTAACCTAATTGTAGTTATCTATGGTCTGCACAATTATTCTAAAAAGTGTGTAAAAAGATATAGGATAGGTATAGGGCTAATCTAGGAATAGGCTAACTCAAGTGACACTCTTAGCATCCAAATACCACTTTTAGGGAATTAATAAATGATAAATAAATAGGATGTTTATCTTTTTTTGATGATAATATAGATCTAGATCTAGGACATGACAAAAGTAGTCTAGAATAATGTTGTGGAATATTCACTAAATTATGTATTAAATTCCTCTATAATATCAAACACTTACATTGAACATGAATGATTATGTTGACATTAGTGTCTAGATCAAATACATTTGTTCAGTACAAAATAAATGTTGAAACATGATGTAGCTACATGGATGTTTATGCATTTACATTTGACTTCACTTTGCTGCACTCATATCTAGGTCATGGACTCTCACTCCTTGTAAAATGATTAAAACCCTAGTTCTTCATATTTATAATGGCTTTTAGAAAAAATGGGTAGTGGGAACATGGTGTTGAGCTTCCCTATATTCCTCTTTATCAATTAGTGTTGCCTACATGGTAAATACTCTAAATAGGGCCTCAGACTTATGTAGTTATACCCTATGTGTCATCTTGTTTTTGAATCATGAAATATATGATAAGTAAGTACAATAGTGACCCAGCTTATAGCTTAGAAAATATAGATCTTTGATTTATCCTTCAGTATTTAGACATGTAGATGTACTGTTAATATGACTGATATAGAAAAAAAGAGAAATAGGGAAGATTTCCTCACTTGAATAATTGATAGATTTCTATGTGAGTAATTAATGAGGTTTTATATTATACCTATACAAATCCATTTATAGAATGTCTCTCATAATATCACTTTGGCCAACCATTAAGATACATTTCATTTTTAAATTAGACAACTTTAGTGCACTGGACACTTGTGTTGGGTAAGAAAACTTTTTTGGGGTAAGAACACTTGTGTTATGTAAGAAAACTTATATAAATATAGGCATCTAACTGGGATGCAGGTGTCTAGGAATTATAAAACTATGTACTAGTTGAGAATGTGTATAGATACAAGAAAAAACAAGTTTTAATATTTTTGGTAAATATATAAGGCTTGGATCATCAACATAGTATTTTTTGAGCTAAGATATAGTAAAATGGGCATAAGATACAATAAATATAATACAAAGGTAGTAAACGTCTTAAACTAGGAGGAACAAACAACCAAAGTTTGGGTTTTTCAAGTGTACAAGACTAATGTACTATATAATACATAAATGTTATATACATTTCACCCCCTTTAATCTATTAATGATATTTTTAGTTTAAAGGAAAGGAATGTGTTCATGGGTATGTATAACACAGCTTGACTTTTCTTGAGTCCAACTTTACTGATTTAATAATGACTAAACTATAACCAATTGCATATTAAAGTATATAATTAATGAATATAATCTAAAATTTAAAGAATTAAAATGATTGAAATTCAAACATAGAAAGGCTTATGACTACACCTATGTATCTATCCAATCATGTTTCCTTTTAACAATTTAATTGAAAATATGTATCATTATGATTCATTAAAATTGATATTATGACAAATATAAATATATAAATTACATATATCTAAGGAGTGAGAGAGAGAGAGAGATAGAGAGATAGAGAGAGAGGAGGGAACCTACCCATAACCTTAGCTAAGAAATGGATTACCACCTGGATGTTGAGACTATCTCAATCATGTGACTCCATCATACTAATAACCTTGTGAGTATCAGTGAACCTAGTAAAATCACACTATCAATCTAGGGAAGTTGGATGATAAAATCAAGTCCAACATGAAATTTTTTAAATATTGAGTCATTTAATCACCTCAACCATACCAAATAAATAATTAAATACTACATTATATTGGCTAGATATAGTTTTTAAAAGTATAATATGGTCAATGGTGGCAGTCCTTGAAAGTGTTATTAATATGAAATTGATTTTATTTTATAATGTTAGGTTCACAATGCATAGCATATGCACCTTAGATATGTCTTATGTTAAATATGTGTATGAAAAAATTATACCCATGTATAGAATTATTCTACAAATGCGTATCTAAATCATATAACCTTGTGTTTTGGCCAATTTAGAAAATTTATAAGTGTGGATAACATGAATCAAAATTATGTCCCCACTATAATCTAAAACTAAAGACTGATATAAGCGTTCATGTGTAGGTTATGTTTCTAAAAATTCCCCCACTATAATTTGTATATGTGTATTATTGAGTAAGAGTGGAGAACATATTTCCAAAACATGGCCCCACTAAATCTCAAACTATGGATATGTTGAAGGCTTGCCCATATGACATGGCCCTATTGAATATTAAACTAAGAATGTTTTAAATCCATGCCAATATGACATTCCCCCACTAATATTCTCTCCCTTTGAGGTGATGCAAGAATAAAAAATGGTGGTTACCTCACTTCAAAATGATAATATAAACAAATAAGTGAGAATGAACCATGTAACATATAGAAGGAAACATATATGTATATGTATCATTGAAGTGCATAGAATGTGATCAAATTAATACCTAACATGTATGATAAATATCATGAAAACATATAAATAGTAAAAATACAAGATCAACAATCAACCAAGCACACACATAAAGATAACTCAAAATCAAGTCAAAAATCAATGGTACAAGGAGACTACAACCAAGGGGCATGTAAAAATGTTGCATAATCAAATTGATAAGACTTAGTAAAATGTCCACAAAATAAATAATAAGATTATAAAATTTCCATACAATAAGTGATAACATATTTAAATTTAAAATAGGAAAAATAAATACACAATGGCCATAAAATATGGAGCATATTTAAATGATAAACAAACAAGATAATTGGAAAGTAATATGCTCAAGGAAGTGCATAAATGAAAACATAAGAAACTGACATAAATATATCATAGTACCCCATGGATGAAATTTGTTAAAAAAAAATCAAGTACATTGTGATAGATATAATCTTGGATAGAGGTATGTGTAAGAACATATTATCTCAAACATGATAATGTAAAGTGACCATAGAATGATATAACATGGATGTGTCATGATCATTGAAGTGGATAACCTTGATGTCATGGTGATGTGAGTAGAGGGACATACCAACATTCAAAAATGCATATATCATGTATTTTTTTACGCATGTATCACACTCAAATATAAGTGTGTATCACACATGTATGTATATGTAACTAATATGCTATCTATCAACATGGAACTAACACATAGATGCCAAGGATATAATAGGATATGTAGATGTAAAAAATATTTCTTGATTTCTAAATATTTTGAATATGTGAAGACACTACACTAGGATGCTCGAATATATTTCCCCCCTATGAGATTGGTGTAATTAACTAGTGTCATTTCTAAGGAGCATGTATAGGTGAAATATATGTCACTCTAGTATGTGGGATGCTTTATGTGTTTATAATGGGATTCTATGTTCATGAAGAAATTATAGGATTAATAGAAGTATAAGAAATAGTAGGAGTTTGTGTAACCCATCATTGAATGTTTTATGGTTTATTTAGAAAAAAAATTATAATAACATGTATGGTTTCTCTAGATATCTAAATATGGTGTGTAGTAGATGAGGAGTTTGTGAAACACATTGTGGATCTTTGATGAAATTATTTCTCAAGTACTAGCCACCTAGTAGAGGGGATTACATGTTTCTTACCCTTTTTCAATGGATTATCCTCTTTAATCTTGATAATTAACTTACTTGATATAAATTTCTCTTGTTCAATTGGATTATAATATAGAAATTTGAAAACTATACCTGATTAACATGATTGTATTTAACATACCCATGCATTGTATAAGGTATTACCTAAAATATAGGTACCCAATAACATATAAAAGACACCTACAAAACATTTAAATGAAAAATTAATAACCACATGTGTGTGACCCACTTGTAAATGTAAGTCAGTATTAACAAGAACCTTCTTTGGTGTCTCATAAAATGCTCTACCTGATCTGGTATAAGGTTGTAAATCATGATCAATATATCCTAAGTGTGTATGTAATGTCATAGTGTAAACACTATCACTTACATTATTATCAATCAGAATAGTATGTAGAGGCTAGTGATCAAAGGTTGCTCAAATGAATTAAAAAATAAGATTAGATTCCTGATCCTTAATCTCACTATCATCATAAGTAATATAATGTCTCTAAACAATAGGAGATTTATGCCACGTATAGGTACCAATAATCTCATCTAGTGGGCGATCATAGTGTGATGGGTAGGGATGTGTAATACATACCATTTTCACTTTCACATCATTATTATAATGGTATTATAAAGTGTTTTTAAATATATTTTATCTATAGTGATCACCAGGTTATGATCCTAATTTTATTTGGAGGATAATCAAATTTAATCCTTTTATAAGGAAGGTTTAGATTTTATATTCCAAGGTAAAACATATATTTAAAGGATGATTTGGTCCTTGTTGATAATCATATTAGTAATTCACATCACATCCTTTGGTTAGAGGCTGAATCATATCAAACTCTATAGGACGAGGGAGAGATATAAGATGACACTATACTAGTTGAAGACTAGTGAAGTGAGAGACTTAGTTAAATGTGTAAATTATCTCCTTGGTTTATTAGATAAAACAAACCATTCACTCTACTATGAAATTGTATTAACCATAGTGGCTTTATTATATTTAAGGATCATGAGGTTTTACTTTATAACTTAGTTTTATTATGAACTTGGTACTAGATGTATATGTGGTCAAAGTGTTTGCTATATAAGTTTTCTCAATGAGACAAATTTAATTTAATGGACTTGAAAAACATGGCACAATTCATTAAATGATTTAATTTTTTTTAAATTATGGACACATTTAAAGCATAAAATAAAATTTGTTTGAATATGTCTTGAAGTTCTTTATTTTCCAAAAGATTGGTCATTTTATCCAACATTGTCTTATACCTCAAGATATATTCATTGATAGGTTCACTAGTTCCTTGTTTGATATTTATAATTTGGGAATAGGAGACCTTTTCAATAATGTTATTAGAGAAGTGTTGAAAACATTGATCTTCAATAAGTTTGAATGATTTTAGTATTGGATAGGTAAATCATAGAACCACCTCAAATCATAGTCTTTGAGGATCCTTGGAAATAATTTGGTCAAAAGCATATCATTAGAGGAATAATCAGGAAATGCCACATAGAAATATTGATGATGCTACTCAAGATAACCTTGCCATCATAATGTGGTAACTTGAATGCAACAAAACCTATTAGTAAAGGGTACAAGAATATCTCAATTGTAATAGGGTTATGAAACACATATTGAGAATCAATGGCATGGGGAGATTTTAAAGCCTTTTTCAATGTTTGTAACATTATTCTCCAAGGTATTTATAATTTGAGGGAGAGTTTGAACTGTATACCCATTGGGGTTTATATTATAAGGATGAGTAGTCACCAATCAATATTTACACATGAAATTGGTAATAATAGGAATTGAAAATAGTATTTGAGTTCAAGTAACTGGTAATTCCATGGAAAATTTTGTAATACATATCTCATGACCTCATTAAAATCATGAAGTCGTAATGTGCTCAAGGGGAGGGTTGTTGATATATAGGGATGACCTACAACTCAAATAACATGATCAATTTATGGATCTACTTGTTCATTTATGTTTTTTTTTTAATTTTTGGTTTATAATATGGTTTGTACCAAGATATTTGAGGTTTTAATGAATATGACACACTATAACAAATTTCACTAGTTCATTATCTATTTATCCATGTTCATTATTTTTAATATATTTGTGATTTTCATTTTCATAATCTACCTATTTGGTAACTTCATCAACACAATTCTCATTATCAACATGGGTATCATCATGGACCATAAGATTAGGTTACTCATTAGTTTGAGACATAATATGTGGTAGGAAGGGAAGCTCAATGTGTTCAATATACATACCTACCAATCTAGGGATATGCCTAGATTGTATGATAAATAATATATGAATAAAATGAAAAAATATAACAATCTAAAACCTTAACTAACTAGAACCCTAAGAATTAGAAGAAATAGAATTCATAGAAATTAGTTTCACAAAAACTTTCACCCTAAATTTGGATGTGTATCATACTGTATAATATATATAAGGTTTAAAATAAAGAAATGAATAAGCAAAAGGGTGAAAAACATACATATAATAGGACAATTAATTTTGAAACATGAATAGAATGTATACTAAATTTATTATGCTACAACATGTTAAAAATAGAAGGTAAATCTATTCTAAATATTGAATGGTAATGAAATAAGATACTTAGCTAGTTCAGATGCTAATACATATATGGATCTAGAACATTTAGGAATCATGTTTGAATAATATTCTATATTAGTCACAAAATTATTTATTAAGTGCCTCTTTAATCATAGGTACTTGTATCATCTTAGGATGGTTCTATCGTGGCTGGTGTTTGAATTGGATGTAGCTATCCCTTACATAGTAAGTACTAAAATAGGATGCAACTATTTGGATGATTATAGGTTATTATTGCCTTCATTATGGTGTATTCATATTTGGGTTATGGATTGATGCTCTTTATAAAATTATTAAAACCATTATTCTTCATCTTTATAGTGACTATGGAAAAAATGGGTTAGTGACCACATTGTGTCAAGCTTCCCCAAAGACTCCTCTTTAAATGAGAACTACCAACATACATAATACTCTGAAGAGGGTTGTAGACTTAGCTATATATCGTATGTGTTGGCTTGTGTGTGAATCATCCAGTGCATGATAAGCAAGTATAATAGTGACCTAGCTTGTATATTTGTAAATATAGATCTTAGGTTATTTCTTCCATACATAATACCTATATATATCATATCCCTAAGACTGATATAGAAATAAGAGAAAATAGGGAATATTTCTTCACTTACATTCTTGTTAGAATGATTTTGAAAATTTACCTTGGTTTATGCTAGGTGAGGAATGAATGATGGTTGATATTATATTTATGCCAATACCTTTGTATAATATCTTACATAATAACACTTAGGTTGACCAATAGGATACACTTAATTTGCAAATTGGATAACTTAATGTCACATGATACTTGTATTAGGTAAAGATGATTATATTAACATAGGTGTTTTAATGGGACACAAATATGCAGGAAGTATAAAAGTAGGTAAAGGTCTATAGCTTGTAGAGGTGGAAGACAAGTAGGATTTAATCATTTTGGGTAAGATAGAAGGCATGAGTCATCAACATAAGACTATCTTGAACTAAGAGGTGGGGAAAAGGGCATAAAAGAGATTATATGTGAGACTTGTAAAAGTAATAAAGATCTAGAACTCAAAGGAACAACCAAATTCTAATGTTTCTAAGTGTACAAGACTAAAGTGCTATATAAATCATAAATAACATCTACATTCCCACACCCATGTTAATCTAGTAATGAAATTTTTAGTTTAAAGGAGAGGAATGCATACCTAGGTATATATAACATACCTTGCCTTTGCATTAATCCAAATTTAATGTTTTGTATTTTAATAACATATAACCAAGGATAGGTTCAAGTATATAATTAGCTCATATAATCTGAAATTGAAATTATTGAAATTATTGAAATTGAAAGAGAACAAGGTTTAGTAGTACACATTTGTATTGATGAAACCTTATTTACTTTTAGAAAATTTATTTTAAATATTTATCATTATGAATCACTAAAATTGAGATTAGGATAAGTATAAATATGGAAACTACATATATTTAAGGAGATAGAGATCAATAGAGATAAGAGGGTACCTATCCCCACCCTTGATAAAAATGGATTACCACCTAGTATTTGAGATAAGAAGAACCATACAACCTCATCATACTTAAATCCTAGTGAGTTTGAGTGAACCAAGTCACCTCACACTATCAAACTGGTGAGGTTGGATGATATAATCAAGTCCAACTTGAAACCTTCACAATAATGAGCTATTTAATCACCTAAACCATACCCAAAAGTAAACCAAATGTTAGTATATTGGCTCAATATTATTTGTAAAATCCTTAAAAGTGTTATAAATATAAAATTGATTTTGTTATACAATATTAAGTCACATTATATAGCATATGCACCTTAAATATGTGTAATTGTAAAATTATCTATAAAAATGATACTAGTGTATAGAACTCTACTAAAAATTTGTATCTAAACCATATAGCTATGTGTTTCGGCTAGCTCATAAACCATGTACGTGTAGAGACCATGCATCTAAAACAAGTCACCATTATAATCTAAAAATAAAGTATGTTATAAGTGCTCATGTGTAGGATATTATTCTAAACATGCCCCCACTATAATCTATAGATTTTGACTTATTAAGTGTGGAGAACATGTTTAAAATACATGATCCCACTGAATATGAAACTATGAATGTGTTGAAGCCATGCCTATAGGACGTGCCCCCATTAAGTATGAAACTATGAATGTATGGAATCCATGCATCTATGACATTACCCCATTGACATGACCCCACTTTGAGGTGACGAAAGAATAAAAAATTGTAGTTACCTCACTTCAAAAGGATAATATAGCCATATAACTGTGAATGAACCATATAGCATATATAAATACATGTCTAAGTAAATGTATCATTGAAGCACATCAAATGTGATCATATTAAGGCCTAATATACATGAAAAATATCCTAAAAATATGTAGATAATATTAATACAAGATCAATAAACAACTAAACACACATAGAAGATAACTCAAAAGCATGTCAACAATCAATGGTCCAATGAGATTTCAAATAAGTGACATATTCAAATGAAACATAATCAAATAGACAATACCTTTCCAAATGTACACAAAATCATGAATGATATATTCAAATGTACACAACAACTAATAACATATTCTAATTTCAAAAAGGAAAATGAAAGGGGAGGGGTATGTAAATAATAGAGCATATTCAACCACCTAATAAATAATACAATAATAAGGCAAAACACTCAAAGAAGTGAAAATATGAGAACATAATCAACCAACATAAACATATAATAGTATCCCATGGATCAAATGTGTTAGCAAAAAATGTCAATTACATAGAATATCAAGTACACTATGAAAGATACAATCATGAATAATGGCATGTGTAAATATAAATCAGCTCAAATATGATAATGTAAAGTGACCATAAATTGAGATAACCTAGATGTTTCATGATCATAGAGGTCGATGCCCCTAATGTATTTGTGAGATGAGTGGAGGGAAATCCCAACATATAAAAGTGCATAGATAATGTATCTAGGTGTGCTTGTATCACACTCAAATATATTGTGAATCACATGTGTACGTATAAGTAACTAAAATGTTATACATCAACATGGAACTAACACGTAGATGCCAAGGAGATAATATAATATGTACATGCCAAAAATATTTTTTGAATTTTTATTTTTATTTTTATTATTATTTATTATATATTTTAAATGTATGAATAGATTACTCTATGATCACATCTAAAGGATGCACATATATATCTCCCAACTATGAAACTAGTGTAATAAATAGTTGATGCTATTGAGGAAATTTTATAAGTGAAATATATATTAGTATAGTATCTATGATGATTTATGTATGTATAATGGGACCCTATGGTATTGAATAAAAAGTAGGAGTAACAAGGGTAAGAATTCATGAAACCCATTGTTGAATTTCCTATGGTTTATTTGTAACATCAATAATATTAACATGTATAGGTTTTTTGCATATCTTACTATGGTGTGCAATAGATGGTGACTCCATAAAACCCACTTTGAATCCCTAATGTAATGTTTTATCAAGTAATCACTACCTAGTAAAGGGGATTGCCATTGATTACCATTTTACAATGGATTTGCCTTAGTAGGCTTGATGATTTAGTGCTTGGGTATAAATTTGCCTTTCTTAAGAGGATTTTCATATTGAACTCTAGATACTATAATTACCTGATGGGTATGCATGTATTTAACACACCCATACACTATAAAAATTAATGCTTAAAGCGTATATAACCGAGATCATCCCAATAACATATTAAAGACAAAATTATTTACCACATGTATACATATTGTGAACCTAACTCCTTTGGAGGATAATAAAATGTAATCATTTAGTCATCAATAAGGTCTTGGATTTTATGCATCAAGGTAAAACATCTATTCAAAAAATGCCTTGGTGCTTGTGGATAATCACATAAAGAAGTCACATCACATATTTTTGGTAGAGGTCAAATCACATCCACCTTTATAGGATAAAGGATAAATATAAGATGGCATTCTACTAGCCATGGGTTTAATGAAGAGGGAGACTTAGGTAAGCATGTAACTTGTCTCCCTAACACATTAGATAAAATGAACTAATTAGACTACTATGAAATTGTATTAAGTGTGATGATTTTTTCCATTTTTAGCTCAGAAGGTTTTACCTTATAACTTAGTTTGATTGTGAACTTGGAATTAGAGGTAGATGTAGTCAGGGTATTTGTTATATACTTAATCTTTTACAATGAGATAAGTTTCATTTCACAGTCCTAAATAGCATGAAAAAAGCCATTAAAGAATTTAATTTTTTTGGAAACTATGGAATCATGTAAAGTATTAGTAAAAATTTGTTTGAATATGACCTAAAGTTATTTATCTACCATAGGATTGATGATTTTATCCAAGATTATCTTGTACCTCAATAAATATTAATTAATAGATTCATTGGTTCCTTGTTTGATTTTTAGAATTTGGGATTAAGATAAATTTTTGGTAATGTTAATGGAGAAGTGATGCAAAAAAATGACCTCCAAGATATTTTAATGCTTTCATAGATTAGAGAGGTAAATCATATTTTTTGAAGATCCTTGGAAATAGTTTGTTCAAAAGCCTATCATTTGATAAATAATTAAGGCATGCCATATGGAAAGATCAAACATGCTACTTAAGATCACCCTTTTCATCATTATATGGAAACTTAGGTGCCAAAAAACAAGTTGAAAAAGGAAGAAAATATATATTAAGTGTAAGGGAGTTATGCAACACATCTTGGGAATCAATAGCATGAGGATATTTCAAATCATTTTGTTCAATGTTTGTAACCTTATCCTCCAAGGTATTTATAACTTAAAGGAGTGTTTGAAATACAAATAAATTAGGGTTTAAATTATCAAGAGGATTAATCACACATGGATATGTATACTTGGTTTGAGTAGTGATAATCATTGAAACTAATATTTGAGTTGCAACAACTGCTAATTCCATGGTAGATGTAGCAAGTTTTTTTAGGAAAAAAAGGTCAAAATACATATCCCATGACCCCATTATAAGTATAAAGTGGTAATGTGCTTAATGATAGGGTTTTTGGTATATGGGAATGACCCATAGCTTGAATAACATGATCAAAATATGCACCTACTTGGTCATTTATTTTTATTGATTTTTACTATCAAATATGGTTTTTAGCATTTCATCAATATATTTCATGGTTTTAATGAATATGTTCATGAAATAATGCAATAGATTATACTTATTGATGGTCTATTTATTCATGTTCATTATTTTCATTAGATTCATGGTTTTCATTTTAATAACCTTCATTTATGGTAACATCATCATAATTTTGCTCATTCTCAACATGGGTATCATTATGGGCCATGCTATTAGGTTCCTAATTAGTTTGAGACATCTTAGGTGGTGGGAGGGGAATTTCAATGTCTTCTATTGGTTATCAGTTGTACACCTATAGGATTTAGCCTTGTAAACTTGAGAAGATGGAAAACGTAGTTAATAAACCATATCTATGTCATTATAGCTAGTGAAGAGTTTAACATCTGGATGGAATGAACATACATAATGACTAGAAAACATTGACAAAGGCTATGGTTAGTTCCCTAATACTTATGACTCTATCTAAATGAAGGTTAGAGGACCTAAAATGTACCTTTGTCATGAGGAGGGATACTATAATTCAATCTATAGGGAATTATTGGCACACACACAAATGTGACCAAACCATAAACAAACTTGCATAGTCCACTCAGGAAGAGTTGTCATATGGACTAGGAAAATGCTTTCAAAGCAAACACTATCTATTAATGATAGATAGAAGGGTGATTTTGACCTTTATTTCTAAAACATTATTAACAACTAATGGAAAAATGTATGATTATAATGCTAATTTTTAGAAACCAAACACAAACACATTTTTTATTTGTAATATTCATGCATCTATAGGAAAATAACACTTAAAATATTTAACATGTATTATTTGTAGGGGTAGGATAGGTAAGATGTTCTAGTTAGATATAAAAAAGTGGTGGTGGATTTCAATACATGGAACTCCTTTAACTCCCATCATATCACTCATATCAAAATTTTAAAGATTGAAAGACAAGATAATAAAACTATCAAGAATAATTTGCATTCATTTATGCCAATCTAATGCAAACATTCAAATAACCCCTGAAATATCTAAAGCATACACTATAGGAAAAATACTTAGGCACCTTCTCCTATCAACTCCATAAACCCAAGGTGTCCTTAAAATATTATCAAAAAAGCATTCCCAAATATCAATGTAAAAAGGGATTTATAGCCTAGATTCATGCCTAGAATGACTACCATTAACATACATAAAATGAGCTACCCAATCAATACTACATGAATAATGTGCCATTGCACTTTATTGATAAGAAATAGCAAAAATCACATGTATTTTCCATTAACTTGAAAATAAATCTTACATATATCAGTGCTTAGAATATTAAAATGGTGAAATACATAATTGATTTGCTATAAAATATGGGATACATATGCAAAATGCTCTTAGAATTTGATAATGAATATACAAGTGTAATCACCTTAGCAATAGAGGGAAACTTACAAAATAATAATCTTAAAAAAACCAACAACCTATGTAATGAGGACTAGCCCTTTGTACTTATAAAAATTTCTCATCCATAATACTCCTCTTAGATGTTCCATCTGGAAGATGCATTTGAAAATGCTTGAAGACTCACATAATTTTCAAAGTGATTATTCTAGTAGGTATTTTTCCATGTAATGATGAGATTTGATAACAAAATTTGATATGCCTGGCTAGAAATCTTGATTCATTGAGCTTGAGGGAAAATATTCTCCCTAGGTGCAATAAAACTTTTGACTTCTTGTACAACTATTTTGCATTGCTCTATAACTAATTATTTGCCTAACTAGAATCTTTTAGATGACTTGGTTCGATCATTATTGCTATGTAAATCTCCTTGTTTTTTATCTTCTCATTGTATTTTTTCACACTCATTTTTCTTCGATGAAAATCTTTCACCCATGTTGCTTTCCTTTGAAATGGAACTTAGCTCTTTATTTTACCTTTTACTCTTTGAATTTACCCATTCACATCTTATTTTAACTTTTTGATGCCAAACCAAATAATTCTATGTGTGTACTTAACCTTATTTTCCTTTGGTGTGTTTTTAAAACCTAGTTATAATTTTACACTTTTCAGCCTTTGGCAGGATTTTAGGAATTTCATGCACATTTGCATGTTGGTGAGATCTCAGAACCTATTTTCACATTTTCAAAATTTCAAACTAAAATTAGAAAATCAGATTTTGATTTTTTAGATCTAATAAAAACATCAACATTTTTTTATCCTTTGACTTTAGATTTGACTTTTATTGACATGTGACGTAGGTTGCAAGGCTTTTATTGCACATTGCAATTTGAAAGTTAAAATTTGAAAATCAATGTTTCACCCTCACTTAGAAACCATGCCCTGGATATTGAAAAATAATAATTTTCATCATATCATCCTCTATGGAGAATCATCCAATGAATGGAGAGGCACTTTATTGAAACTTTGATCCCAAAAAGAAAATAATCGTAGGGTATATTGTCATAAAGGTCGGCACCTATATAACCCTCTAGAAGTTCACCACTTGATTTGATTAGAATATAATTGACCATATTATGAAAAGACCCATATAATCACTAGATACCCAACTACCTTAGTGAATTGTAATGAATATTTCTTTGTAACAAAACTCATGGCTCAACTAGGGTAAGCACCAACTAGAGTTTCTCCCAAACTTTTCACAATATCAACATAAATCTCTCATGGACTTCTTGATAATGGATTAATTATATGGATAACAAATGCGTAATTTTCATTTATTATCTATTAAATCAAAATACCCATACATAGGTCATTATGATCTAGTTTTGTTTTGTTAGTACTAAAGTATGATCTGTCATTCCACTTTGAATCTCAATCTTAAAAGAAATAAAAACACTCATTTATCACCATTGAAGCTTGTTGCTATCATTGTTATCCATCATTACCTATCCATGGAATTTTTACAGCTTTCATATTTATTAAACATTAGTTATATTATAAATAATAGTAGAATCATTTTGATTAGGTTGATCCTCCATATCTAATGTTGGAAACAACATATATCTAACATAGAAACACCAATCTCATGTCGTTTCCATTTGAATGTAATGTGGAGACAAAAAAATAACACCTGGAGTATTATTTTTAAGTTGATGCTACTCAAAATAATGACACATGCATCTTCTCTTTGGTAGGATTTCAAACTTTTGTAGGCACACTTTACAATGTCATGGTCTCTAATCATTTCATTATAATTTACAAATTACAATTCAAACTTACAATGTCACTTTGATTTTCCACTTCATATCTCTACTAAATTGATTTAAAACATCATTTTACTAGCATGTATGTGGTTGGTCTCAGGTATCTCTTTGTAATTTTCAAATTACAAATACAATGTTGTCTTTTGGCTTTGTATTTCCTCACAAAAGTTATGTTATCTTTTCCTTCGCTGACCTAGACCATCTCTTTTTAAATTTCCATCACATTTAGTGTTTATTATTCTACCTAGGAATTAATTAAAATATGTTACATGATATTTATTATTGGCACGCATATTGTGATCTTTGGAAATTCACTTTCAATTTATAATTTGAATATGTTGCAATGTGATGTTGCATCTCTACCATGGGTCTCTATTGTGGACTTAAGTATGTATACATATCCTAGGTTTTAGGGTCATAAATGCAATTTACAAATCAAAAGTTTTCCTTTTGACATTTTAAATCCATTAAAAACTTATGTGTTTCCTTTTATTTCATAATTATATGCCACTTTGACCATGGATATCTACATGCATGTCAACCTAAAATACTAACATATGATTTTAAGACATTTATGCTTGGACATTAAAACCACCATGTGGAATTTATAAATTATACATCGGCATACTTTTCTATAATATATGTTGTGGGTTTTTAAATTTTAATTCTTTTTACATCTTGCAATTACAATTTTACAAATGAATGTTGTAATCTCCACCAAAATATCCACTTTTCCATTTGAAACAAAATATATTTAGACTTAGAATTTCTTGATAGTTTAGTCATATGTCTATTCCTTCTCTACTTGATTACAGTAAAAAATCTATAATTTACATGTTAAAAGGATAAAAATATTATGCATTAGTCAAATCAAATTTTCACAGGGTTTTCATAAAGCAATTGCAAGCACAAGGTTTTGTTCAGGATGAACAGTTGTGAATTTATTTCAAAGGGAAAATTTTTAAATATTTATTCACTTAATTATTAGGTAGGGCACAAATTTATTTTGGAAATTTTAATAACTAACACTATAAGATGTACACCCATTTTGGGTGTGCAATGAACCTCACAAACAAGACCAAGTGCTAATCTGTTTATGCCACGAAGTCAAAATATTGACAATTTCTTAGCAAACACATTAAAAAAACCAAAAAAAATTAGGTTAGACCAATAAAAATATATCAAGAGGATTTGATAATTATCACATGACTAAATATAATGAAATAACTATACAAAGAAAGCCCTACACAGAAAGGAAACATAACAACAAAACTATACAATGTACATTACTTTACACAAACATAGATTCAATCAAGGAAGTGTTTTAGATGTCTATCATTAACTAAAAATTCTATTATCTAACCATCCAAATATCTTAACAATAAAGTATGTTTCCTAATTCTCCAGTCAATAGAATAAGACCCCATCCATAGGGCATCAATTTTTCCGTGATTGACTTTATCCTCATGTTTGTTATCCCAAAGTAAAACTAGATCTCCTATCTAAAATGTTCTTGGAGTGACCTTTCTATAAAATAACCTTTTGAGCCTTTCCTTTAACTATGTGTTCTCAATAATTTGGTTCATTCTACTTTCATAGTGGTTGATTTCATCATCTTGTTCTAGTTGTTGCATGAAATGATAAGTTGGAAACTATAGATTGATAGGTAAAATAACTTGAGATCCATAAACAAGATCAAAAGGTCTCTTACATGTATATATCTTAGTTGTGATTCTATCATCTCATAAGGCAAATTTAAACTATTCACCCCACTTCTTATTAGCTTATAAAGTTCTTCTAATGATTTTGAGCATCTTCTTATTAATGGATTCTTCTTGCCCATTCCCTTGAGGGTTATAATTGGAAGCATAAGTTAATGTGATCCCATATTATTTTCATAATTCCACCAAATTTTTATCCCTAAATCTCATGTCATTGATAAAAATTACTTTGACAGGCATGCCAAATCTACAAATAATGTGGTTTAATATAAATTCCATGATCACTTGATGTGTGTCTTTTGTAGGGATCACCTCAACCCATCTCTTAAATTACTTAGTTGTAAACAATATCCACTTATGTTCGTCTATTGATGCATCAATGATATCCCCAATGGAATATATTCCCATTGTCTAAGTAGGCCTTCAACCAACACAGGTTGTTGGGGGAGAGAACTAGAAGCTTCTAACCTTCCAACAAAGTACCAGCATTTCTTACATTTTCTAACTTTCTTTGCAACATCCTTGAATATTGATGGATACCAATAATGAGATCTTAGAATTTTATGAGTTGTGACTTTAGGTACAAATTTATTAGCACATACTCCACTATGAAAATATTTGATTAAATTAGTAGTTTCTTCTTCTACCAGGAATCTTAGGGAAACCCCATCTAGATTCTTCCATGCGAGTTCATTTTTAGTCAAGAGATCATTTTGGGATATGAGATTAAGAGTTATCATTTGATTTTTATCCAATTTAGGGGGACATTTTGAACTTTTCAATTAATAAATAATGTCTTTATACCATGAAGATATGCTATCTGACTCAAAGAATCATGAATATTGAAAACAACATTGTTTTCCTCTGCAACTTGTAAATTGGTCTCAGCCATGAGCTTGGCTAATATCATCCATCTCACTATCTTTGTGGTCTAGATCTCCATGTTGCACTCTTTTAACTTGTTGACCAACCTTCACCTCTTGTTTGCTACTTCAATTTGAGTTAAGATGTCTTTGACTATTGTATGTCGGATGCATTAAAAAATATTTGAACTCAGAATGTAATATTTGAATATTTTAAAAACCTTCAATAGGGTAATGCCTTGATATTCCATGATAACTTAATTTAGTTTAGATCTATGTATAGATAAACTAAATAAATCTATGGGCTGCTCATAACCATCATCATTATTTTGCAATAAAACAACAACTATAATACTATGGGATGCAAAATAGAATATTTAAAACTCCATAGTATAGTCAAGACTGGACAAGATATGGGAATAATTCAAGTCTCATTTTATGTCATTGAAATATTGGACAACCTTTTCCTCCCAAGTGATTTTTTGGTCCTTATTTAACATGGAGGTAATAGGAAAAGTGATCTCTAAAAAGTTAGACACAAACCTTATTATAAAATTGATTTTTCTAAAAATGCACTGAATTCCCTTCTTGAATTGTGGGATAGGCATTTTATAAATGGATTACACTCTTTATGTGTAAATATTGACACCATCCTTAGACACTATGTGTCCCAATAACTTATCCTTTTATACTCCAAAGTGACATTTCTTAGGATAGAGGGAAATACTTAACTCCCTAAATCTAAAGAACACTTTCTCTAGATGCTCCAAATGTTATTTTCTATTTTTGGAGTACACTATAATATCATCCTGATACACATTAATAAATTTCCTAATTACCCCTACAAAAGTGACATTTATTTCTCTTTAAAATGTTGAACCAGAATTCATTAACCCAAAAGGAATCCTCATGTAGACATAAGTACCCTAAGGCATTTTAAATGTAGTCTTGGGTCTTTCAAACTCTTTTACCACATCCTGGTTATATACTAAGAAACCCTCTAATGTGGACAACATCTATTATCCTGTAACACTCTATAATAAGTTATCCATATTAGGCAAGGGGTAATTTTCCTTCATAAAATATTTAATAAAATTTTAAAAATCCACACAAAAGTGGATGTCACCATTATTCTTTCTTATAGGGACTAAGTTTTCCACTTATGATGAATACCTAATGTGTTAAATAATCTGACCATCCCTTAATTTATTTAACTCTTCCTACACCTTGGTGTCCAAGATGGGGTTAATAGGTTCTTGCTTTTGCCTAAAAGTTTTTTTTTAGGATATACTGGGATGACATGTTGAAATAAATAATCTCTATATGCTTTCAATTTATAATAAGACTAAGCCAAACATTATTGATACTTCTTTAGCAACTACATGTAGGCTTTCTTCTCTTTTGCACTCAACTGAGTACCAAGCCAAACCCTTCTCATATTTTATTTAGAGCCTAAATTAGATTCAATCACATCTTTTGAGATAAAGAGATCTATATTTATGAATCAGTTTGATCCAAAAAATTATGCATCTAAACTTATAAATCACCTTGGGATGGTGTTTATCTTCAGTTGATTGACATCTTTCCCAAACAAGGTTTATTTCTCATCACAAATTTGAACCATGGATTCTAATTCTATAATTATACTTTGAAATTCTTTTTCACAATTGGAAAACCTTTTAATTTGATCATCATAATAAAAAAAATTCCAATGATGAATGTTTTTTGGGACTTATGGTCTAACAAGTACCTCCACTTGATATTGACAGTATGGTTTCATCTTCACATTTTTAAACTAAGCACCAACCCTAGAAGTTTGTCAACTTTCTAATTTAAATTATTATCATAAAAAAATATTGATAATATCAAATAATTATAACATATCCCATTCAACATTTATATATTATTTTAACCTTTTATTTTTATGGCATAAGCATTTTGTACTTGCTTAACCACTAACTCAAAATCACCCTTTACAATCAGACTTCTAATTCTATGTTCTTGTGTAATTCTCAAACCAAGCAAGAGTGCCTCATATTCCACAATATTATTAGTGCACTCAAAGGATAGATTAAAATAAAACCTAAAATATTTATTATTGGGAGCATGAAATACAACCCCATCTCCATTTCAAAGATTGGAACAAGCCCCATCAAAATTAATTCTCCAAACATCATCACTTCCATTGTTAAGTCTAGCATCAAGAATAACATATTATTCAAAATAATCTATTTTCCCAACAAATTTACCAAGCTCCACGTTAATGTACAGAACCTAATTAAGAGCATGTTTTGGATCTTCAAATACATGTAACATTTTAAGCTCCCTAAAAAGTTTGACCATCTTACCCTTCACAAGAATGGTGCCATAAGATAGGTCCATCTAAACACTACCACCCATTCTAGCATCCCATTTTATAAATAGTAGCATCCCTCACTTGGGAGGACAATACACAACTACCATTTCCATGTTTATAAACTTACCTGGATGAATTGCCAATTACACTACCAATCCTTTATCTTGCCAAACAATAGGTTCCTCTCTTAAATCCATAGCATAACACTTTTAATAATTATATTTTATTTTTAATACATGCTCATTAAATGAACCCAAAGGAATCACATTCAAAGAGGCTCCAGAATAAAACATACAGTTGTGAATAATTAAACCACTAATCATTAGGGTTGTGTAAAATGGGTCTACATCTAGTTGACTCTCTATCAATGTAATCCTAAAATAAACCTTTAAGGCTGGTTCAAAAATCTCATTTGCCTCTTCATTATCATTTGAGGGAATTTGGGGTGATGCAATTTCTTTGGTAGTTGTATTTTCATTAAACTCCAAATACTCCAATGCCCTCCTTCTATGTTTTAGTATTCATAGCAATTAAATGAGTGGAACATTAAATTTTAATTGACTTAATACCTGAGCCATATTGCACACACTATACTTAGGAAGGGGAGTATTATTAGGAAGGGTGATAATACCTTCAATACGAATATAATCATTCAAAGTTAGATGTGAAACAAAATGGGATGAACTAGTATTTATAAAAGCATTTTTCAAGGGCATATTTCATCTTATTTTATTCATACCATTAGGAATACTAGATAACAGAGGTTTTATATTCTTGGTTAGAGAACCTCTCTATTTAATAGTTTATAAATCATGTTCTAGTTTGGAAGAAATGGGGACTTATTTATTTTTCTTGAATTCATTATGTTTATTCCCTACTCTTAAATCTATAGGGGTAGTATATTGAGGAGAATCTCTTTGTTTTTTACTTATCAAATTATACTCTTTTTTTTGGGCATCTATTGCATTAATTAATAGTTGCCTATCCTCAACTAAAGGAACTCCCCCATAATACTTTTTAATCATCATGGATCTTAAAAATTAAAATTCATGATTGGGTAACTGATATGCTTTTGTCATCTTTACATCATAAACAAATTTGGGAGTTGAGACACATACATATTTTAATGTAGTCAAAAATTTATCAATGGTAGTAGCACTCAATAATTCTGTGGAGGGAAACATTTTTCTTTGAAGGATTTGATAGTAAAACATCATAATCTCATCATTTTCAAATGTAGACTCAAGTTCCTCTGCATCTTCATCCATTTTTTCAATAGTATCACAAGGAGGATAGGGGAGGAAGCATGTATCACACCAATCAATATCAATAACATAGTCTATAGTATTAATCTTGGCATTAAACAAATTAAAAACCTCCTTCTCAGCTTTTTTGTTCTAATTTATATCATTTATTTAATCATCGACATGTTTACTTCCTTTATCATTATCTCAATTTTGGAGAGAGGGTTTCCCTTGTGTTTGATTCTGAGTTTGAGTTCTCTCTTAACTAGAAGATTAATGAGGAATCCCTTTCTCATCTCTAGCCAACTTGTATGACATCTCCTTAACAACATTAGCTAAGGTTTTCATAGATTTCTCAAGGCTATAAATCTTATTAGATTGAGGTCTTTTATTATTGGTCAACTTTACATCATCCCATTTGCTCCAAGGCTTAATCATATCCTTTATATTATATATAATTTTGATGTTCGTGATGAATGCCAACCTCATATTTATGGGAGCCTTATTTCTTAAGTAATATGTAGCCTTCTCATCAAATGCATCACATTATTTAATTAAACAAGATATATCACTTGGCCTAATATTATCAATAAACCTTATCAAATTCTTATTTAACCTTGTATTGAAGTCATGCACACACTCATTTGGGGTTCTTATTTATGTTTTTAAATTCTACTAGGAGAAACCTAGGATAAATTCTATTACCCTACTATATTTTTAAAACATTCTTCATTTCTTCCCATGAATCTATGCATTGACATGGAATATAATTTAACCACTAATGTGCATCTTCTAGCATTTTCATAGATGTTTTAATATAGACATCGTTATGCTCAGCTTCATAGTCTTCAATTATAATGTGAAAATCCCTTAAATGCTTATCTCTAATCATTGTGTAATTCCCTTGAAACATAGGGAGTGGATTCCTTACCTCATTTCAAACTTCATTGGTGTAAACCTCCATTTCATCAAAATTAATTGGTCTAAATATAGGATTCCTAAATGAAGGATGTTCATTTTCATCTATATTTCTATGCCTCATGACTATTTTTATGGTAAGTTAAAGGTCAGATGGTAAAATGGTTTGAGGGTGTGAGTGAGGTAGAATTGGGGGATAAAACCTAGGATGAGATTCATCTTTTTGAGAAGTTTTTGGGTAATAAATAATATTATAAGGATTTGAGTTATTAGGAGATCTATGATAATCTTCAACCAAAGGACATCTAGTAAAAAAAATTAGGTATACTAGAGTTGTATAGATTTGTCCTTCAATTGGAATTCAAACATGTCCCCTTATTTTATGATGAACACTTAACTTAGAGACAAAATACTTTGATGAGTCACCTTTAAAGGAGGATCTCATTCCTTCTAATTTTGTAAATAAAATAACAATCAAAACTAAATGAATTAAAGTGGGAACTAAAATTTCAAAACTAGTAAAATGTTAGAGTAACCACTACAGGAAATATTCTAGGATATAATAGATCATTAATATATAGTGATACATTATGAAATTATACTTTCTTATAATTAGTGATGAGATTACGAGACTTTAGACAAAGAACTCTAGAACATAAAAAAATAATAGTCCTCTACAATAATTCATAGCAAAACAAGTGCCAAGGAGTATACCTAGTAATGGTGTCAATAAGGTGTTATATAGTTGATAGATCATAGTAGAAAATAAGACTCAAATAACCTAAAATTTTCAAAAACTTGAGATAAAATGAGTAAATATAACTTAAAACTTCTCAATAGAGGTCAATTGATCAAATCTTTTGATTCCCTAGCAATGGTGCGAAAATAGTGTTGGTTCTTAGTTTTACACATCTAGGATACAACCTGGCACACTTGGGAAGATGGAAAATTTAGATGATAAACCATAGTTATTTCATTTTTATAGGGAAGGGTTTAAAATTTTGGTGTATTGAACATAGACAATGATTGGAAGACATTGAGAGAGGGTATGATTAGTTCTTTGCTACTTCTAGCCCTACCTGAACCAAAGTGAGAGGACCTATGGGTTATCTAGGTAATGAGGAAGGATACCACAATTTAATATCCAAGGAATTATTAGCAAACACACACAAATCTGACCAAATCATAACCAAACTTGCATAATCCACTAAGGAAGAGTTATCACATAGAATGGGCAAATGCTTTCAAATTAGACACAAGCTACTAAAGACACATAGAAGGATGATTTTCACCATCATTTTAAATGAAATTATTGACAACTATGGGCCAAATGGAAGATTATAATGCTAGTTTTCAAGAACCAAATATAAACACATTTTAGATTTACATTATTCATGCATCTGCAGGCAAAAAACACATAAAATATTTAACATGTATTATTTGCAAGGGTAGGATAGGTAGGAGAAGTTAGGTAGATATAAAAAAGTGGTGGTGGATTTTAATATAGTAAAATCCTTTAAATATCATGATATCATTCATTTCAAGATGTAAAATACTGAAAGATAAGATAAGTGGCTATCAAGAATAATTTGCGTTCATTGATTCCAATCTAATGCAAACATTCAAATGACCCATAAAATCTCTAAAGCATACACTACAAGTAAAGACTCATTTAACTTTTGCTTATCAAATTAATAAACCCAGGGCATCCTTAAAAGATTATCAATAAAACATTACCAACTCACAATGCAGAAAGAAATTTATAACCTAGATTAATGCCTATAATGACTACCATTAATAGACATAAGACAAAATACCTATTCAACACTTCATGAAGAATGTTCCATTAAACTTCATTGAAAATAAAGAGAATAAATCACATGTGGATTACATTAACTTAAAATAATTCTTACATACATCAATGTTTTGAATAATAACATGGTGAAATGCATAATGGATTTGCTCTAAAACATTGGAGACATATAAAAAATGCTCTCAAATTTTGCTAATGAATATATAGGTGTAATAATCTGAAAATAGAGAGAGAAAACATAAAAATAATCCTAAAAAAACCAATATCCTATGTAAAGAGGACAATCCCTCTGAACTGATACAATTTTCTTACCTAGAATATTATTCCAAGATGTTGCATCTATAAGATGCCCTTAAACATGCTTAGATAATCTCATGCTTTTCAAAGTGATCATTCTATTAGGTGGTTATCCATGTAATAATAAGGTTTCATAACAAATTTTGACATGCCTAGCTATAAATTTTGATGTAGTTGAGCTTGATGAAAATATTCTCTTTGGGTGAAAAACAAACTTTTTTCTTCTTGTGCAACCATTTTTCCTTTCTCTCCAACTAGTAATTTTCCCAAATGGAAGCTTGTGGATGACTTGGTTAAATCATGATTGATATGAGAACCTCTCTATTTTTTATATTCTCATTGCATTTTTGAGCATGTGCTTTTCTTTGATGAAAGTATTTCACCCATGTTGCCTTCCTTTGAAATGGAACTTAGCTCTTTTTTTTTTACCTTTTGCCTTTTGAATTTTACCATTCACATCTTATTTTTCATTTCTATTGCCTAACCTAATAATTATATGTGCATATTTAACTTTATTTTGTCTTTTTGGGTTTTTAGAACTCAACTACAATTTTACACTTTTTGGCCTCTTGTAGGTTTTTCAAACTTTCATGCAAATTCTCAAGTTGGCAGGATTTTTGAACGTAGCTACAAGTTTGGAAATTGAAATTTTAAAATTGCATTTTTGTGTTTTATCTCTAATAAAAACATATGCTTTATTTAAGCCTTTGTCTTTGCATTTGACTTTTGTTAGCATGTGATGTAGGCTTCAAGGATTTGAGTGCACATTACAATTTGAAAGATAAAAGTTTCAAATCAATGTTACACCCACACATAGAAACTCTACCTTGCATATTGAAAATAATAATTTGCATCATATCCTCCTCTATGGATAATCATCTAATGAATGGAGAGGCACTTTCTTGAAACTTTGATCCCAACAAAAAAAATAATGGTCCTAGCATACCCTATCATAAAGGCCAACACCTACATAACCCTCTAGATATTCATCATTTCAATCTAATTAGAATATAAGTGACCATATTTTGAAAATATCCACCTACTTACTAGGATATCCAACTACCTCCAGAAATGTTATGGAAGTTTTATTTGTAACAAAAATCATGGATCGACTAGGGTAAGCACCAACTAGTGTTTCTCCCAAACTTTTCATAATCTTAACATAATCTTTATTGGATTTACTAATAATGTATTAGTTATATGAAAGATAAATCCATGACCTATATTGATTATTTATTGAATTAAAATATCCATACGTAGGTCATTATGAACTATTTTTATTTTTTTAGTGTTAAAGTATGCTCTTTCATTCCACTTTAAAGCCCAAAGTTGAAAGATGTAAACACACTTATTATCTCCATCCAATCTTGTTGTCATCATTATTTGCCCTCATCACTTAGCCATAGTATTTTTGTACCTTTCATATTTATTCAACATTAGCTCTATTATAAAAAATTGTAGTAATATTTACATTGGCTTGATCCTCCATATTTGATGTTGGTGACAACATATATCCAATACAACAATGCCAATCTCCTATTGTGGCCAGCTGAATGTAATGTGGAGACAAAAAAAATAACACCTAGCATATTGCTTTCAAGTTATTGCTACTCAAAATGATGACACTTGCCTCTTCCCTTTAGTGGGATTTCAAACTTCTATAGAAACACTTTACAATTCCATGGGTTTGAGACCTTTCATTATAATTTGTAAACTTACAATGTTACTTTGATTTTCTACTTCATATCTCCACTAACCTGATTTGAAAAGGTCTATTTGTTGGAATGTGTGTGGCATGTTTCAGGGGTAACTTTATAATTTGTAAATTTTAAATACAAAGTTATATTTTGGCTTTTTATTTATTCCTAAAATCTCTGTTGTCTTTTCTTATGCCATCTTAGATCATCTCTTTTTAACTTTCCAATGCATTTGGTTTTTACTCCTCCACATGGGCATTAATCAAAAAATGTTATGCAAGATTTATTTATTGGCATGTATATCAAAATATTGGGAAACTCACTTGAAATTTTAAAGTTGAATATGTTTCAATGTGGCATTGCATCTCTATTATGGGTCTCTACCATGGACTTAAGTCTTTGCACAGGCGATGGCTTTTAGGGTCTTAAGTGCAATTTGAAAAATGTAAGTTTGTATTTTCCCATTGTAATTCCCTTTAAAAATTTTTCATTTCCTTTTCACTCAAAACATTCTACCACTTTGATAGTGGATCTCCATGTGGTACACACATCAACCTAAGACACTAACATATTATTTTAAGACATTTTTTATTAGACATTAAAACCCCTGCATGGAATTTAGAAATTCTACATGGGCATCCTTTACTAGCATATATGTGGCAATTTTTAGACATTTAAGTGATTTTTTCAACTTGTAATTAAAATTTTGAAAATGAATTTCGTAATATCTACCAAAATCTCCACCTTTCCCTTTCAAATGGGATAAATTTAGACATAGCATTACTTAATACTGTTTCATATCTCTACTCCTTATTAGCTTGATTACACCATAGACCCTATAATGCACATTTTAAAATCATAAAAACATTATGCATTAGTCAAATCAAATCTTCATAGGGTTTTCACAAAGAAACTATAAGAGCAAGGTTTTATTCTAGATGAACACTTGTAGATTTATTTGAAAAGGAAACATTTAAAACCTTCAGACACTTATTTCTTAAGGAAGGAAAAAAATTCTTTGGGTAGATTTGGACTCTAACATGTTTAATAGGCACACCTCCTAATATAGGTTTATGCTTAAGTTTCAAGAAAAATAATATAAGTATAAAATGAAAAGGTAAAATAATCTAAAACTTTAATTGATTAAAAATGCCAAGAATAAAAAAAAACAAGCATTCGTATGAATTGGGTTGAGCAAAATTTGAACCCTAAATTTGGTTGTGGCTACTACTATGGAGTATGTATAAGGATATAAAAATGAATAAGCAAAAGGGTGATAAATATATCTATAGCATGACAATTAATTGTAAAACTTAGAATATAAACTAAGTTTATCATGCTGAGATATGATAAAAAATGGAATGTACAAATATTCTAGATATTACAATGATAATGAGAAAAGATAATTAGGTTGTTCTAATGTTAATATAAATATAGATATAGAACATGAAAGAATCAAACTAGAATAATGTTTTGGAATAGTCACCAAATTCTAGATTAAGTATCTCTGTATTTGCACATAATTAAGTTAGTCTAAGATTATTACATCAATGCTAGTGTCTCGATCAAAACTAGGTTCTAGGACAAAACAACTACTAAAAAAGGATGCAATCATCATAATTATAATAGGTTTGTCATTTACTATTGTCTAGTGCATTCAAATTTGGGTCATGGACTATTGCTCCTTATCAAATGATCAAAATTCTAGTTTTATATATTCATTGTGGTTATGGTAAAATTTGGTTAGTGGGCACATGAAATCAAGATACCCCAAAAGCCATTGTATTAATGAGTGCTACCTAAATATCTATTATTTTGAAGAGGGTATCAAAATCATGAAGTGATCCTCTATGTGTTAAATTTTGTGTGAATCAAGCAATGCATGATAAGAAAGTAGAATAATGACCAACTTATAACTTGGAAAATATAGGTCTTGGTCTAGTACTTTAGTACTTTAGACCTCTAGATGTGTTTTCCCTATAACTGATATGTAAATTAAAGAAAATAACTAGGTTTTACTTACTTTAATTCTTGATATAATGATTTTTTTAAGTTACCTCAGACTATGCTAGGTGAGGAATGAATGAAGGTTATTATATTTATACCAATCCCTTTCGGTAATATCTTGTAAAATATCACTTAGACCAACCATTAAGATATGATTTAATTTCAAATTAGATGACTTTATGGCACTAGACACTTTCATCAAAAATGGACATTTACATCGACATAGGTATCTTATGGGGATGCAAGTGTTTGAGAAGGAAAAAAGTAGGTACATATTCATAAATTGTAGAGTTGGAAGATAACTATGTTTTAAGTGTTCTAGATAAGATATAAGGCTTGGGTCATTAGAATAAGACTAGTCATACTAAGAGATAGGACAAAGGGAAAATTAAATAGCATTTATGGGACTTGTAGAGGTACGAGAAGTCTATAACTTATAGGAGCAACCAATGTCTATGTTTTCCAAATGTACAAGACTGAGGTACTATAAAATTAATAAATATCATTTACACAATATTTCTCTATCATAGGATGGTTTTATTTTCTTTGATTTTATTATTTCATGACAACAACCCTAATTACATTTTATAGTTGATGAGAGTGTTATGAAGATAGGTACAATAAAAAATTTAATATATTAAGATGTTGACTTTGTATCCCAATGAACAAAGCTTTGTCCATGTGAAGAAATATACTCCATTGACTACCAATAATATTATCTAAAAATATATATATATTTCAAATGCATGAACTTTATATGAATATTATTTTACCATGTTTTTCTTTAAATGTTACTTCTACACTACAATTTATACTCCCTTCAGAAAAAATAACTAGACTAGGAAATTAGATCATAGTTAATAACAATCCAAAATGGTGTTGCACTTTTCCTCTTGATGTAACTGATCCACAATTTGTGGAAATTGGTTAGATCTATATTGATGAAAAAATGAGAATATGGTGAAACAAGACATATCTACATGTGTGTAATGTTTTATGACAACACACCACAAATGGATGCTCTAGAATAAATATCCATACTTGGATCTTTAATTTTGAAAGCAATGCATGATAATGACATCAATGAAATTTGGTTAATATATGATTGGTTATTATTAGATGACCCATACTATAAGCCACCACAAATGAAATCACTTTTTCATTTAATTTCCATGGGAAGGATGGTAATCATTAATTTTTTTGTCTAGCTGAAATTAGTTTTATGGAACTCCATATATTTAGTACATGTTACACATTTTTTTTAAATATTGAAATGTATGGAATTTTGGATACTATTTCATCTAAGCCAATTAAATGTTAATTAACAAGCCATAACTCAATAATTTTTGGCAATGGTATGTGCTTGGAGGGTGTAAAATAAAATCCTAAGGTTTATGACTTGATTTTTGAAATGGTATTTCGTGGTGATAGGGTGTATGTGGAGGCTTTATTGTATTTTTGGATTTATTTTGCATTCCCAAAGTAATTGGATTTATGGACTTGAGATTTTTATTCAATACTATAATGATCTTCCTTAGATGATAAAAAGGACAACAAAGGATACCTTTTTTTCAAGTTCAATTCAAAAATTTAGAGGAGATGGTTGATAACATTTAATGAATTCATAGTAGGATTTCACAAAGTTATTCACAATCAAGCTCAAAGAAGTTATTCAGGATAGTGACAAGGTCAATCACATGGATATGGTAAGAAAAAGAGGTCTCGTTCTATAAATGTGGAGTGGAGCAAGACATATCCAATAGGTGAATATGAGATAAACATATTAACATTACAAAAAAATTGAGACATTCTCTATAGGATAACATATAGTTATACTAATGGAGGTTATAACAAAATACACTAGTTTTATAATGTCATTTCCAGATGTTCATCCATATTTAATTTCAGTATCCAAAGCTATGATAGGGACTATGTCCCAAGAAATTATAAAGGTGATGAAACAACAAATATTTATTTAGTGAGATTAAGTTCATAATTTTAGCAACCACATATATGATTTTCACAAAAATTATTTTGAGCAAGTCTATGTCCAAAGCATAATATTTATAGAACTAACAAGACATAATAACATCCTCCAGGCATCTCATGACATTTTTATACTTGAAACATGGTGAAAGAATGAAAATAAACTAGCCTAATTGTTGAATACAACATGAAACTCTTTGAAATCCATGCCTTAGATTGAGCTCATTATGCAAAGTTTGAAATGTTCTCACAGTGAATTATTTTTACATGAAAATGAATCCCTTCCAATAATTAAAAGGTGTTTTTAAAAATACAATGATTTTAAAACCACAATTTTCTCCAATGAGTGGTAGTTCAACCTTGTATTGGGACTCATAACAGACTTCAAAAACATATTAGCTATAGTTTTGAGTGGGTTTGCCCATTCTAGACTGGTAGTTTAATCTTAATTGGCACTCATAACAGACTTCAAAAACATATCAGTTGTAGTTTTGAGTGGATTTATCCACTTTATTTTGCATTATAGATTTAAATATCATGTTTTACATGCAAATTTATGTAACAAAGCCCTAATGCCATTATTAAGACTCTAAAATATGTCAAAACTTGTTTATTGTGGCATTCTCATAGTTTTTTTACACATGCATACTCCTTCAATGCATTTTTCATATAAATGAAACTTCAAAAACTTGTAGAGTAATTTATTAGATCTCAAAATTTATCAAATGAAGTTTTGAGTGGTGTATTAAGGTCTATTTTGTAGAATCATATTTCAATAGACCTTTTTATAGTGTGAAATATTCCTCCCAGTCCTAAAACTTGATACATAGGTGTTAATTAACTTTCCATGCCTGGCTTGGCCAATAAACAAACTCCAAAACATCTTCTATAGTTGAAAATCAGTGAATGAAGCCCAAATAGATCTGGAGATATTTTTTAAGAATCTTCCAAGTGTAAGGTTGATTTTTTGTATGAATACCTATCATATGTAGTTTCAAAAATATTGGTTCTCTCTTGCACTAGTTTTAGTTTTAATAGATAATTTATACATCTGCTAATGCTAAATTCAAATTTTTTGAAGCCAAGAACATAGTTATTATTTTCATATGTAATAAGTCAAAGGAATAATACATATTCTCAAACCTCATATAATTTTTAAACAAATCAATGTCTTCATGAGGTGGTTCTATAATATAGGTAAGGGTTATATTCACTTGTCATTCCTTCAAAAAGGAGGTTTGTTTGAATTGAATAATTTGGATAATTATTTTGTAAATGTAAAATTGCTTCCAAAAACTTGAGTGGTTTTTAAAAATGGAGAAAGTATAACTTGTTTGAATAGTGGATCTATGGTTTTCATTTATATTGAATAGTTTTCAACATGAACCAAGAATAAAAATAGTTTCATATAGATTTAGGTGGATTTGAATGGATCATTGTAGTTTTGAAGGTTTATGCAAGCTCAAACCAAAAATTTATACAGTATTAAAAGTATTAAAGGCAAATTCAAATGGTTATTAGTCTTAAATCCCAAACAAAAATGTCCTCAACAGTCCTAAAATGCAGCCAATAAGTGGTAAATGGTCTCATTGACCCAAAGGAAATATTTGACACTTTTTAGTGGTTTTGGATGGATTCAACAATAGTTAATGGTCTTAGATTAAGCCAAGGTTAGGTCTAAACAATTTTGAATAGTTTCAATGACACTTGTGTGCATATAAAATGTCTAAATATTTCCAAATTTGAAGTAAAAATGGTGAGCAATTTCAAATAGATTCATTGGTGGTTTTAAGCAATTTTTGGCAGGCGTAAAGGGATTTAATAGTAATAAATGGTTTCATTTCCTCCTAAAACTATGATTAGGATTTATAAATTATATACATAATTTTATAGTTCTCGTTTTGGTTCTTTCCAAGCCTTTTTCATCATTTTTAGTTGTGGGTCAATGGTTTTGATAACCATGACAACTAACAGGACATTTTGGTAACTCGTTTGTGTTTTTGGTAACAAACAAAGGTAGTGGAGTGGTTTCTAAGGCATGAAATTATTTCAATGATATTGAAATATTTAATGGATGTTTTTAAATGCCTTCAAATAATTTTGAATCGTTTCAAAGTCTCAAGTTTGATTTATCTATTTTCAAGCTATGTTCCACTGACATTATTTTTAAAACTCTTTTTGTGCTCCGTAATTGAGTTCAAAAATAAAAATTTCATGGAAATAAACCTCCTCAAATTTGAACCAGGGTCCTATACCACATTTTTCAAGGTTTCAACAATATCTTCAATAGTTTGTGAAGCATAAATGAAATGGCAACAAATTCAATGTCTTTTAAAGCCGAAATGTGTTTCAAAGATCAGATCTCATTTCATCAAAGTTTTAGTCATAATAAATTTTTGAAATAATTGGTTTTATCTAATGTTATAAATAGTAATTCATTTGTAAAATTCATAAAAGTGCCAACTCAAAATGTAAACTCAAGTTAATTTGAGATAGGTTAAACTCAAGTTAAGTTAATAAGGTAATGTAAGCGCTTAAACATCAAATTCCTATAAAATGGATGCTTACCATTGTAAAAAGGTATATAAATTAATCTACTCATAGCTTATGAGGAAATAATTATTGTATCTTTATATAATTTTTTAATGCTTGAGGAGTGTTATAAATTCAATGCAGACAAAGTGTAATATGAATAGTTTATTTCAAAAGTTTTTATTATTTCTTATTTTTAAATGTGTGATATAGTTTGTGAATAAATCAATCAATCAAGCAATTATACTTTTTGAAGTATGTGTAATTTTTCTTGGTTTTGCACAATTTTGCAAAATTTGTGTGGAAAATGCTATAATATAGAATTGGTGATAAATACATTTAATCTAATTTTAAAAAAGACTTTGAGCTTTTGGGTAACCATTCATGTCCTTTTCCCTGTAGTGTTATTCATAATACTGAAAGGAATATTTTTATGTTGGACTGTTTGATTAAAAATGAAACCTTTGAAAGGAGGAAACAAAAACATTGTGTTCATTTCCAACAAAAAATACATGGGAGTTTTATAGAATTTTGTGTCTTTAAACCCTTTTGTTGATGAACTTAATTCTTTGATTCGAAGTCTACATTTTTGGCATTCTTATAAATAAAAGTTTCCATTGACATACTACTAACTCTTTCCCTTTATATGGGTAATATAAGAGGTTTTTTATGTTTACTTTAACATAGGTTTCCCATTATCCTATTCATTTCTTTCTATTTTATCTCCATCCCTAGCTTCCCCCTTTTCTTCCATTTATGTTTCCTTTCATACTTTCTAGTTAAAAGTATATAAACCCACAAAGCCCCATCATGTAAGGGTGATTATCCTCTCAAACATTAATGTAAATTTCACATAAACTCAAGGTTTATCTAATGTTTCAAGGGTTATGTTGCATCTAGTTGGGGAAGTTGCGTACATAACTTGGTAAGCATTACGACATAAAATCTTACCAACTATTTTTGGTGACTCTACTAGGGATCGAGGTGCTTTGTAGACTTGATTATTAGACATTTTAAGGAATTTAGCTTGGAATAGAGGTTGGTGATTCTATTCATATGAATTACCTAGTTCCTACATCTTTATGATTGAATAAATGGTTTTGGTTCACCCCAACCCTAATGCTTATCATTTCCCATGGGGAATGTGTTTTAGTTATTGGCCTTGGCCCAAAACAATGAATTACCTTCAAACATAAGGAATAAATTTAATTTTTTTTCAAGATAGAAATATTAATATTTGGATGTTTTTATCCTTATTTTCATAGTGTCCTATAACATCTTGAGATAATGCACGGATATGTTAGATATGAGACTTTTTGTTAGAACTCTCACTAGATCTACTATTGAATGGTTTTGACACATAGAATATGAGTGAATTATGAATTGGGTCTCCTTGAAGAATATTTTTTTGAATATTTTTAAACAAAAAATAGATGTGTGTTTAATTTTATCACATTTAATCGTATTAAAAAATAAAAAATTAGATGAGAGAGTTTGTAGCACACTTAATAAAATTATTGAGACTTATTCCTCAAGTTGATTAACCAAGTATTAATAACCAACTTTTTGTATTCATTGGATATCTACATATGGAAATAAAACTCATCTTAAAGAGGAATAAAGTAGATGACATGGAATTTTCACAACAAAAGCTATTAAATTTTAACATGACATGAACTTGTGCAAAATATTTAAGAAATTTTTTTGGAAACATTGCATGAATGATTTAAGTGGAAAATA
>JARHVA010000926.1:362500-367500 GCA_037957365.1 Torreya grandis | reverse complement strand
CATAACTCAGACCCATATAAGGTTTAAAAACACAATTAGATCAAGAAACAATACAACAATCATAGATAAATCAAGTAAATATACCTCTCCAAAATGAGGCTCAACATTCAATATGGTATAATTTTGGTCATAAACATCTACAATAGTTTGATTATCATGGTCAAGGTTTGGGCGAATAGGCCAAAGACATCACTTTTCCTACTCTAGCAGTTGATAATATTGGTTAGTAGGCTTTGGGATTTATTAAACATCATAAGACACATTAGTCATAGATATATATTATCATGGACAGACATCTCGATACACATGAAATGTTACATAAAGAGCATGATCTTAAGTTACAAGGTTAAAATCATGATACATAAACTAGCATTCTCAAAATATGTTTTTTAGCAAAAGAGCCTTCATAACATTGTATGTCTATAATAAAAATACTTTCAAAGGGAAAAATCATAATTAATATGCCAAAACATAATTCATAAATTTCAACTCCACATTATGAGGTAATTCCCAGTAGTATTACAAGTTATTATGATTTTGATGATGAACAATACTTAGATTCTTATGATAACAACATTCAACTACAACATATGATTAACACCACATGAGACATTAACATTCCTATTTTTTACATAGGTCACAATGATAGTGAGTCTCCCATTAGACTCATTGATTATTATGGTTTCTATTTTATTGTACATACTTCCTTCTCTCTCACTCGATGTAAATAATTTTTTTTCATTTGATTATATGCAACTTATATCCAGAAAATATAAAAACAATATAACATGTTAAAAAATAAAAAATATTCAAATATTACTTAGAAAAAATATATTTATAGATTGTATGCAATGCTATGTTTTTATTTCTTATACTTTATACACATTACATATGCTAGTTATATTAATATAGTTAGTTTTATCATACACACATGATTCACTTGTTCTTTTTGAGTGCTTACAGTTTACATATAAGACTCTGGTCCACTACATTGACCCAGACATGCTATTATCTACCCACTAGGAGCATATACACCAATCTAGGTCTATTCATGTAATACATCTATCCACTCAAGAGCATCTCATACACTATTTTTACTACTAATATCTATCTTTACATTCTACGCATTTTAGTTTACACATTGATATTGATCATTACTACTCATGCTAAGCTTTTTTATTGACTATCACTAGTTTAGGCTCAACATATGTACATCTTATAATATACACAAATTTATACTAAAAAATTATACATGATTTCATTTATAGATTTCCTATTTTAGAATTGATTGAATTTCCTATGCATCTTCTATTCAAGGGAATTTGAAAATGCCATTACTCTTTGGATCTATGCCACTTCCATTCATGTATGTCTTGGACATGTGCCCATGTCCTTTGTGTGTGCTTTCTTAATTACATATGCATACATTTCAACATGTATTTATATGTGGATCTAATCTAAATTTATTTTTGCTTACATATGTGGACATTTGAACATGTTCTTATATGTATTATATTCTCAAAATTAGTGACATGTGCCCATGTCCCTTGTATTATGGCCCCTTGGCCTCTCTTTGAGTGCATCATGTGTTTTGTTTATATGCTTTCTTGTATGCCTCATCATCATGACACTTGTCTTTGCTTGTTACACATTAATTTTTGATGCCATGATGGACCTCATTTATCTACCTTGAAACAACACCCAAAAAAACAATTGAATTTATCTATCAAAATCCACCATGGAACAACAAAAGGTCCCACTACATAACCTAATGCAGTGCAATAAAACCCAACAACTCTACAGGAAGCACAATAAACTCACAACCAACATCCCATTTCTATCAAATAGATAATGATAAACTCAACCATAATAGAATTAAGCACATTCCCAAATATCTAGTTATACAATTGCTAGAGACAGAATGATATAATAGAAGTGTTCCCAAAAGCTTTTGGAGAATTTCCCAAGCAAGGACTTTTCCTAATGCTACCCAGTGATCACTATACTAGGATTCAAGGTTCTTAGGGGTCATTCAAAAAATAAAAACTCACTTATATATCCTTTAGTTATCCTACCATGATATTAAATGAACATAGGTACTTGTACAATTCAAATGTCATGCATATTACTATGCAAGGATTCATTATTAAATTAGTCTCAAACATTAGCTTTTGTGTTCATTAAGAAAGATTAAAAATTAGTATCTCATTACCAATGTAGATTAATTAATCATATATCCAAGTGCTAACTTAAAGGTTTCCACCACTCATTAAATCCTCAATCCAATTCCAGAATCATTTATTACTTTAATGAACACATAAAAGCTATACCAAGAATTCCATGACAAGGATAACTTACATTAACCAATAGTTTCAATATATCATATTAGATATTAGACTTTAAGAGAAATATGTCATATTTCTATAACAATATAACTCTTATAATAAAATAATATATAATCCAAGATGAGGATTCATATACAAAGATCATTGATCTATCTTAGTTCATTGCTTAAGCAATGAAAGTAATCTCACAAAAAGGGACATTATAACAAATAATCATTCATTTATTTAATATAGTAATGATAACATATTATTTGAACCATCAAGATACTATTTTGCATAACCCATTTGTAACATAATAATTCTAAACAATATTATAAAAGGTTAAGGCTATGTGTTTAATGACCATGTTATAATTAAGATATGTCATACAACATCATTTTAATGTCATAACTCAAGATAGTCTACATGCTGAACAAGCATAAGAAGTATAAGGATTGAAGTTCAAGACTCAATAGGTAGTTCCCATTCTAACCATTATCAAGTGAAGAGGAATATTGTGGAATGACAAAGAATTTATTTTTATTTTAATGGCCCATAAATTTTTCATCCATATAGTTGAAACAATAAATCCCTTAGTCATCAATATCTAATTAGCACCAAAATACTTAAAATATTTCCTATTATTCCCACCATGGGTAATCATAATTATATTCCTAAAGAACATGTTTGTAACCTCTTTGCATCATCTTTATTATTCTATACTTTTTCATGTTATTAGCTTGTTTCTAGGCCATACAATTGGTCACCATCAATTAATCATGAAGTCCTTATGTTATAAGTAAGATAAATTTTCAAGATCTAATATGGCTTATTTCCACTTCCATTAGGGTATTATCCATAGGTGTAATAAGCATATCTAACATGAAGTAGTTAAAACATGAATATCAACATGAAAAGAGATACAATTTTCCACTTGATTAACTTTAGCGTAGTTTTATAACCATGAAACTTAAGACCAAGGGTCTGATAATAATGTTACAACTAAGGGTATTTTTTTTCATCATTGTAACGACATAAATAAATAGTAATTTTACATTCTAGATAAACATTCCATATCATAATAATGTCAATAATTATAAGTTCATCATAATACCTAAGTGTAAATATACATATTCCTACCCAGGGTATTTACAACCACTAATTGATTCTAGCATATTATAGGATAACACCATCTTGTTTACAATAATTTAAGGTTAAGGACATTGCAAATTTTGACATTCCAATAATAACGTTTTTCAATTTTAAACCTACTTAAAATCAATAGGGTAATTATTAATCTTTGTAAATATAATAGTATAAAAGCTCAAGTATAAATATAATGCATTATAATCATGCCACTACTCATGGTAATAGAGTCCAATATGAATGCATATAAAAAGGTAATTATAACGGGTTAATTATATGAGAACCATACAACCATCATCAAGAATATCTTCATGTGTTCAACATCATATCTAATATTATCTATATCCTAACATAGAAATATTACCAAATTGCATAATGAAATAAATGAACTAAAATATAAAATGAGTAATCATCTACTATCCATTGGTCTAACTGTGTATGTCAAAAGGTATATTGGGAAGACAATTGCTATATATGATCCAAGTGCAATAATGAAGAAAATAAACACTACAAGTAGAACACCCCTTAAAACTAGCCCTATGATCCTAACCATCGGTGGCCATTACCACCCCAACCATCAGTTTGGTGGAGGGTTTTGGTAACTAGGTACGTAGGAGAGGTAATAAATATACACATAATACTAAGCCACCAATATATACTTAAAAAATCATCAACAAAGATAAAAGACAAGTAGGAGATATAAGCCATAACATAGCCAAATGATGGCCTAAGTAATTCCCATACATTAGGTTTTCTCAATAGATGATTCACATCACAAGTTAGGGTCTAATTTACCCAATCCATAGGACCTAACAACACATGACTCTCAGACATACACCAAATTTTCCATAAAGATGATTAATGATTTAAGAAATCATCAAGGTATGATAATCAATTAAAATTTTGAGAATCAGTAAAGACATATTCATGGGATCATCATGAGGTCTCGCGACCTTATATGATCCCCAATTCTAACATGGTTATCAATTTTTATGTGAACCCAAGCCTTTGTAACATTCAATTATGGGTCAATCTAGACCAGAAGATAATAAACCACAATAGAACTTTGTCCATGTTCCAACACAACATGGTTTTAATATATATATATATATATATAGTTTAAAATCTCGATGCCACTATCTTTTAAATGATTCAACTAAATTATTAATAGAAAAATCCCTATTATGAAAATAATACTCACACCCCCAAATCTACCTTGGAATAATTATACCTTGGTTAATTTTAATTCCACTCAAAAAACTATAGCGATAAAAGTCAATCTAGCATAAGATTCTAAGAGGACCTCAAATAAATTCATCAAACAAGAAAATTTAATTAGGGAAAAAGGTAATCTATTGAGATTATTAATACTGCCCAATTTGATATTTCCATAACGAGTCCTTGAATTGACTATATCAAAACACATAACTAGATTTAGGTGTGTCAATTCAATTATTATGAATTCTTATGATTGCATAAGAAAAACATGAGTCTATATCCAAGATTTGAATTCACCAATTTATGGTATAA
>JARHVA010000926.1:275000-357500 GCA_037957365.1 Torreya grandis | reverse complement strand
AAACCTACCATATGAGGTCAATAATCATACAATCATCCAATCCCACCACATTTCAACCATAATATAAGTCAATAGTGGAGATATTCCACTAAACAATTATGCCATATGCATAATTTTAAGAGCATTCATCACATAATGTCATATCACAATAGTAGTAATCCATAATATTATGGTTATTCCACTACATCATCAATTATTTAGGGGTTAGTGTATCATCCCACTCTAACCATCATAAACCATTAAGAAGCCATAACAGGAATCACATATAACCTAAAGGCTTACAACATGTTCTCCAACACACACTTGAGCTCACACAATAGTTACAAAGATTACAATCCCACCATCTCACTACACTTATCTCATCATAGTATAACAAAAATAGTCATCAGAGGGCATCACCCAACTTTCAACACTCTATCTGAGAGTCAAGTGGGTACCTAAGATTTTAAACATTACCTGATTAGGGATTAGTACTACTCTAGCAAAGCATAAAATTAGCATACATTCTAATAATGCTTCTAAAATAAAATAGAAATATTCATCCCAAAATATTTATAATAGGTATAATAATAATAATAATAATAATAATAATAATAATAATAATGCCTTAACCAAAGTATGGTTTCCATAAGAGGCCAACACATGCATGCATCTCGGTAAGTACCACCTTGCTAATTAGCTAAACATCCAAGTCTATAGGACTAGTTAGTGCTTTATAAGGGCAAAACAATGAAAATTCATAATGGTTGCTTTTAGCTTAACCTCCAAGAAGTGGCTAAATGAATGCTAAACCCATAAGGTTACCATTATGCACTAATATGCCACATCCAACTCATGACACATGTGGTGCACACTCTAAATGAATTAGGTGGCTACTTGTGCAAAGGGGAAAATTGGATTTTCATCTTATGAGAGACTCCACTTCTTGGCCTTTACCTAATCAAATTAATTATGGACGTAGAGCTTCTCTACCCTCAACCTTATACTTTCACCAATACTCAATACTAGAGTAGATAATGTGGGATTACACAACATAATTAAAAAAATCATACCTAGGCAAGTTCAATCAAATAAAATTTGGTTACAAGAGGGGTAAAATACATCACATGAGTAAGGTACATCCACATTACCACATACTAAAAATATATTACCAACATGATTCATTATTATTCCAAGACATACACAAAATACTCATGCTACAATTTTAAAACATAGATTTAAATAAGGTTCATAGAATTATATTTAAAAGTAGGACACTTTACACAGCTAAATTGGACATTATTCACACATTCAACCATTAAGACATACCATTATGTCCATGAAAAAAATCTCATATAAAAATGCTAATATCAATAAGATAAAGTGAAAATTCACTAGGTCGTTACATACACATAGACGTAAGAGATACCAATTTATATGATTTGACATAATTAACAAAATGTATAATTTCACACAATAAGGCTGGTATCAAAACAAGCATATTAAAGTCTATAAGGATAACCATATACATAAGTATAATAAAGACACAAATTATATGATCTATCAAGACAAATGAAAGTAAGAATTATACAACACATAATAGTGAATGTACAAGGAGGAGTCACATGAAAAAAGGTCAAACATAAATGATTCAGACATTTTAATAATTATGTCAAGGTACTTTCACATTAAAAAAAATAATGCATATAGAGGTGAACCATAAAGATCCATGACTCACACCAAGTCACCCGATGTTTAGATGTCATCTAAATGACACCAAACAACCATCATAAAATACACGTAATCAGTCCTAGAAATATTGAATGTTGATCACCTTCCTTTTAAGAAGGTTGTATTCCAACAAAGCCTAAAATCTATCTCCATAAGCTAAGAAACATTTACCCACAATGTTTTCATGTCATGGATAGATGGATCATGCTAATTGATGGCAATAAGAGATACCCAAAACTCCCTAATTTTCCCAAGCAAGTCGGTGACACATACCTATTAGACCTCCCAAGATATTACACCTTGGAATCATTGGATTGCTTTCCCATAAAAAATATCAATGGCCACTAATCCATTATCTCATGGTTCCAATATAGAACTTAAACCACTATTCTTCCAATTGTCTTTATCCAACAACTCAGAGGTTAAATAATAATGCTTGCTTTGATATAACAATGCCTTTGGGAAGGGGTAGACTTAGCGAAGGCATAGGGTGAATGCTAAAACACCACCATGAGAATTACAACTTCCCACAATCAACAAGCTTAACCAAACTCATATTAAACATACTCATGTATGTAGGGCACATCTATATCACAATAGACATCCCAAGATTATCGAAACATAACCATGTCTTCAAACAAGCATCCTCATGGATGCATAACTTAGCTAGAGTAAACTAAACATTCCCACAAACATAAAACATCAATGTCCATCATGACAACCTCATGAAAATCAACCTAACCATGGTCAAACACGCATCACCAATGTGAACATATCTATGATCATAACCACATCATAATGTAAAAAAGGAATTAGACATCCTCATGCACTTATTTATATTCAATCCTTTGGATTTATGAAGCCATATGTTCCTCTATCTAACTCAAAGATATTGAATACATAAATAATATCAAGCTCTTATTAAAACTCAATATTCTCCTACAAAGTGGAAATCTTGATCCTTATTGACTTACTAAAGTAACTATGACACCCTCACCTTAAGTAACTCTCCAAGTTTGAGTTCAACCCTTGGTCTTTGTGAGGTCAGGATGTTCTAAGCATCTACTAATGACTCACCTATATAAGTTAAAAATAGATACTAAACATCATTTTCTCAGTTTTAAAATGAATCATTTATCACCAATCTTCCATTGGCATTTCCTATAGAAGGGAACAATTGACTAGTGATGCTTGTTGCAAATGCAACTAATGTCAGAAGGGTTAACCCAATATAAGCTATGGGTAAGAATTACAAGCTCACCTATAAAAATTTATCAATTTTTGCATACAGACACATACATACATTCCATAATATAGTATATTTATAACACTTCAATCTTGCATAAAAAATCACTAATCAAATCATCTAAGAGATTAAGTATCTTTATAGGGGTCACCACATGAACTTATCAGGCATAAAATCCATATAGTAGTCTATACCATGCATATAAATCCTACCATGGCTTAGTATGCATGATAAAATACCAAGATCCAATTTGGTCTTATCAATACAACATAGGTATACAGGTGTTAATCAACCATTAAAACATATATGCATACATGTTGTAAAAATAAACCTCCATAATGTGATGTATATATGCACTAGGTTTATCTATAGCCACCTAAGTACATTATGCAACACAATACATTGCAAGTGTATACACAAGCATACAAAATCTCAACTAGCATTCCAAGTGCACACCAAATTTAGTGTAGAGTATCAAAACACAACAAAACCCTTTATGCACAGGCTCTAATACTAGATAAAACAACCCTAAAAAAATTGAAGTTATCTATCAAAATACACCACTGAACAACAAAAGGTCCCACTGCATAAACTAATGCAGTTCAATGAAACTTAACAACTCTACAAGAAGCAAAAACAAATCACAACCAACATCCCATTTATATCAAATTAATAAGGCTAAACTCAAACATAATGGAATTAATCATATTCCCAAATGTCTAGTTATCAAATTGCTAGAGCTAGAATAGTATAAGCAAAGTGGTCCCAAAACCTTTTGGAGAATCTCCCAAGATAGGACTATTCTTAATGTTACCCCAATAAACACTATACTAGGATCTAAGGTTCTTTAGGGTCATTGCACAAGTGAAAACTCACATAAATATCCTTTAGTTATACTATCATGATATTAAATGAACATAGGTATTTGTGCTATTCAAATAGCATGCATATGACCATGTACGAGTTCATGCTTGGTTTACCTTAGGAATTAGTTTGTGTGTTCATTAAGGAAGATTATTAATTAGTATCTCATTAACCAGGTGGATTAATTAATCATATATCCAAGTGATAACTTAAAGGTAATGTATGTGTGTACATTTGCCCCTATTTTATTTTAGTAATGTATCAAAAGTGAAAGTACTAGAGTAAAAGGAAAAGGATATATCTAAACTTACCTATTAATAAAAATATTTAATTTAAGCTATAACATTGAATTAGGATTCATGTGGATCTTGAAATGAAACATGTGTAAATTTATTCCTTACTTAATATAAACCTAAAGAATTACAGACAAGAAAACTTATAAATGTAATAACAAGAAATTAATGTACCTGATTGGGAAGTGAACCATTGTGTTTTTCTAGTGTAAAAATAGTGAATATAGAGTGTAGGACCCTTGGATATTTATTCTTAATTGATGAAATTGGATTGGATTGTGCATTCCTCAATCCTCATTTAAAAGAGAGTTTGCTTAAGAAATCATGTTTTGCTTGAATCCAAAATTTCACCACTAAAGGTAGGTAGAGTACTTGGGAATCCATCTAATAATTCTAATAGATTATTCTAGTGATAAACTACTTTAAAAGGGTGAACTGATCACTTTAGACATAATAAGGTTCAATACTAGTGTAAAATTATTGCAAAACTAGTCAAAAACATTGTATGATCTGAGTTTGGTGTATACCTCGTAAAGAATGACAAGTATTTCCAATATGAAACTAGTGAAAATGTAAGTATTAAATTGGTAATTTACCATGCAAAGGATCCCAATATGATATCCGGGTGTTAATATTTTAGAGCGAGGTAATCAATAAAATATCTAAACAAAAACATGTGTAATAATGTGGAACGCATTCTAGATAGATGCCCAAAACTAAGAAAAATATGATACAAACATGTGTAAGAATATAAAACATATTTTTAATAAATATTGTAACTTATTTATTGAGTGACACTAATAATTTTATAAACTACCATTTTTAGACTATTGGGACATCACTTTCTTTAGACATGGTTGGTCTATGCTCTTATCCAAATGGAGATTTATTATATGAAACTGATTTTTGGGTATAAAATATGATCAACTAGGTAAAAAATACAAATTTATGATTATATAATATATTATTAGAGATTATTTTGTTAAAAAATACACTTTGTATATTGTTAGAAACCCATTGGGTTTAACCTAAAAATGATATATTTTTTAATTTGACATTAATAATCTAAACTAAATTATTCTCAATTAAGATATGATAATTAATATTTAATTAAATGCATATTATTTAAATAAATTTAAAAGATTCATTTAGATAATTATCAAATTAACACATTAGCATTATTACATATTCAACTCATCATAAATTGTATATCTAGTGAATATTATCTCAACCAATTGCTAAAATTTATATAATATATTTATACAATAAGAGCAACCAACTATTGGTTATCAAAATAAAGTAATACAAAGTGTTTACATTAGAGTTAATATAAATAAATATTTTGCTTTATCGAATAGATGAGTATCCACAACCTCATCATATGTATATAAAATGTAATCATGAGTAAAATTATATATCAGGTAACTGTTGGAGGAGAGGCAGAGCATCATTAGAGTGATTTTCCACACCAACCATAGACCATAGATTCCCCACACAATTTCCCAACTAGATAATGTCCCACCCTCCATAGATGAGTAGATGATTGTAGCTGAGGTATTGATAAGTCCATTATAACCTATGTGTTGTAATATATATATATATATATATATATATATATATATATATATATATATATATATATATATATATATATATATATATATATATATCATAAAGAATTATATTATAACATGAAATCATGCATACATGCATATTAATCAAATGGGTGAAGTGATAATGTTTAACTATAAACATTACCTTGGCTAAAGTTTTCACATAGTTTAGTGATCACATAGATCAATCATATTCATGTACACACACTCAATTGTATTTCATTTATTCCATGTATTAATGAATCTAAACAAATGCATGAGAACCTTCTCACAATATTACTTCCTTAGTGTCATTAATACCAAAATCTACTAAATAAGTCATATACAATTTCCATGAAATACTCATATATATATTTTAACAATACCATAGTATTTAAATACAAGGAAATGACATGAAATAATTACATACTATATAATAACAACGTAAAATCTGCTATCATATTTCTTAAGCTCCAATACAACCTATTATCTATTTCCAATAAGTCAATGCTACAAATAAATTGATTACTAACAATATTAATAATATTTAAGTAGTTACCAATTCAATATAAAATACCCCTTCTCATAGGTATTAAAATAAAAGTAAACACAATTTAGTAATTTCATATTAAATTCCAAGCTTTTAAACAAACATAGTAACCACAACATTCATTTGTACTAATCAATAACTAATTATCATCCATTCAATTAATAGTTGATTCAACATATATAAACAAATGAAATACATCACAATTTGCATATGAACACATTTATTCAATATATACAAACATCTATGTACCATCTAAATTATCCACATGTGTGTGTGTGTGTCGACATATATTTATATATTTTTAAAACTCTAAACAACTTAGTTATTAATAGCATACATACATACATACATACATACATACATACATACATACATACATACATATATATATATATATATATATATATATATATGTATGTATATATATATATATGTATGTATATGTATATATGTATATGTATATATATATATATATGTATGTATATATATATATATATGTATATATATGTATATATATATATACACATATATATACATATATATATATATATATATATATATGTATATGTATATGTATATATCTATATCTATATATATGTATATATATGTGTGTGTGTATATATATATATATATATACATATATATTTATGTATGTATACATATATATATGTGTGTGTGTGTGTGTGTGTGTGTGTGTGTGTATACATATATATATATATATATATATACATATATATATGTATATATATATGTATATATATATATGTATATGTATATATATATGTATATATATATATATATATATGTATATGTATATATATATATACATACATATATACATACATATATATACATATATACATATACATATATATATATATATATATGTATATAGACACACACACACACACACACACACACACACACACACACACACACACACACACACACACACACACACACACACACACACACACACGTGTGTGTTGTTTCAAGTTTAATATTTCATCCTAAGCTCTTAACATAGAAATAATAACTCAAATTTTAAATCAAAATATAATTCCCAATAACACCACTCATCATCTAAAGTCCCAATTAAATGCCTTCAAACGCAAAAATATAAATGTGAAATATTATGCTATGTACCATATGATACATTAACTCACTGAAAACATTCAACACAAATTTTTTCCCCTAAATTTATAATTCAACTTCAATAATTTTATAGATGGTTAAGCTTGGTCTAGTCCATACATCTAACATAACCAAATAAACATATATCAATCATCCATATTATAATATACAGTTGCTTAATGTTATGAAATAATTCTAATGACAAGTTATATCCTTGTCTATATACCATTATATATATATATATATATATATATATATATATATATTGAGATGTTAATTTATAATAAGTTTTTATAATGGAAATGTTATGGTATATTAAAGAATTGGCTATGTAGATTATATGTTGAGTATTATATAATAGTTTTACTAAGTAATGTAATATATATATATATATATATATATATATATATATATATATATATATATATATATATATATATATATATATATATATTACTTAGTAAAACTATTATATAATACTCAACATATAATCTACATAGCCAATTCTTTAATATACCATAACATTTCCATTATAAAAAATTATTATAAATTAACATCTCAGACTATATTCATACTAAACCCATAGTTTATATTAACTTATTAATCATAAGTTTAAATAGATTAACTTAGTTCTTCCTTTGAACATTGTCACAACAATATAACCCAACTATTGTGGGTTAAATTTCTAAACCCATGAGCCACATAACAACACAACACTCACATGTATCTTATATAGAAACATTATTATCTTTGTTATATATGTCAGACTAAAATTTCACACTTTTATAGCTAACAATCATTTTATACACAGTGTTAAGCATGAAATATACTGAGAGGGGGGGGTGAATCAGTATATTATATATGTTATAAAACTTTCCCTTTATCAAATTCCACTTAATCAACCATTCAAGATATGCAGTAAAAATCAAATAATAAACATCACACAAGATAGAGAGAGACACTAGATATAATGTGGAAACCCAATGTGGGAAAAACCATAGAGAACAATCTCAAGTATATTCGTAAGAACAAACCCTCAAGAGCACCACACCCCTTTGCCGAGTACCAACCTCAGCTATAATTCATGAGCACCAACCCATAGGAGCTTCAAACCTCTTTGCCAAGCACCAACCTAGCTACTATTCATGAGCACCAACCCATAGGAGCACCAACCCCTTTGCCGAGCACCAACCCAGCAATAATTCATGAGCACCAACCCACAGGAGCACTAACCCACAGGAGCACCAACCCCTTTGTGTATACCACACACCTATCTCTCAAGGTTGCTATCTCAACAAATGATAGATCAATACAACATCTCCTTCCTCTCTCTCACCTTTGCTCTTCTAAGCTAGATATAAAAAATACAAATCATATTCATCTCTCACAATTGCTCTTCTAAGCTAGATATTACAATATCAAATCAACCTCTCTCACTAATATTACAAATGGCTTCTCAAGTCTTTATTTATAGCTTTCCAAATGGCCTTTGGCCTTCCCCCTTTGTGACCCTTCAATCCTCGTGGAAAATGGCACCAATCTTGGATGACCCTTCATATTCCAACCTTTGAAAAGTCATGTGGTGACCCTTCATGACCAAAAACGTCCTTACCACTTTTGTCCTTATCTTTGGTGACTTTTCGTATTCCTCAAAGTGTCCCTTCATGATAAATTGTGTCCTTACTCTTTTGTCTTCACTTGGTAACTCTTGGTATTCCCCAAGATGACTCTTCATGGGAAAATGCATCCCGTCCTTCTTTTGTCTTTACCCTGTGGCTCTTGAACTTCTCCATGGGCCCTTATTTTGTCTCATATGCAACCAAAAATATATTCATTAATATTAAATAAATATTAACTCATATTAGCCAAGATATATTTATTTCAAACAACATTAAATGCAAAGGGGCCTTTATCACAAATAACGCTAAACCTTTAACATCAATGATAATATTTCCAACAATCTCCCCCTTTGTCATTGATGGCAACCTCGATCCTGAAACTGCCACATCCTATCACCTGCACATCTTGTCATCTAAAAACATATAGTAACTCCCCCTTACTGTAGCAACTTGTACCTATTCCTTGTACTTGTTTTTTACACCTGTACCTATTATTCTTCCCCTTTGACGTCAATGGAAAAGGGCCTACCTAGAACTAACACTTAGCTCCCCCTTAATTGATTCTAAACATCAATGGCAGGAAGTGATAGAAATTACTCCCAACTCCTCTCACCAATATTTGAATGTATCCTTTGATCGTGCCTTTGAGAAGATATCTAACAATACATACACATTGTTCCCTGTCCTTTGAGCATCTGTAATCAACTCATTTGAATCTTTTCTTTTAATCTCACAACCTTCTTTATGAAACATTAATGTATATCCTTGATCACATATTTGACTAACACTCAATAGATTATGCTTAAGACCTTTTACATAAAAACAATTTTTAGTCTTAGTTCTACCATAATCCAAACTCAAAGTATAATTTTTGGCTATCCTGGTAGTGGTTTTATCTCTAAATCTCACTGTACCACCATTGATCTTCTTTAGAGTAATGAACTTAATTTTATCACCTTTCATATGCCTCAAACATCCACTATCAATTAACCATGGCTGATTTCTACCTCTTACATGCAGGGTTGTCTGAACCATATTAGAATCTTCATGTTGTTTCTTTTTCCATGAACATGTCTAAACCTTCTTCTTGATAAATGGTGCTTTGAAACTCTGATCCTTTTTGACTGACTCAAACACACTTCTACAATACTGAGCTATGTGTCTAAAGTTGTTGCATTTGTAGCATACTATGGTCTCTTCATCAAAGCTTGATAGAGGAGCAAAAGAGTTATGGCTTCTGCTTGACTCTACATGACTTTTCTTCTCCTTATTTCTAAAATTGTTAGCTCTTTTTCTACATTCTAATTTCTTGTGACCATATCCATTACAATAAAAACCATAGCCATAAAAATAAGACATGTATGTATATCTCTGACCTGATTGTCTTTTGTAGCTTTGTTCCTTCCAGCCTTCTCTGTTTGGAATGTCCTCTGTATTCTTCACTTCTCCCCTTTTTGTTTCCTCTTGTGTAAGAGCTTCAACATAGCTCTTTTTCTTTTCAAAACTAATCCCTATCTTATCTGAATATACTTTTTGACTATCCAATATCTTATTCAACATGTTAGTGCTATCTTCAAATTTTGAATCACTGACTACTTTATCACTGACTGCTTTCTTAATATGTTGTTTTAAAGAGGCAATTTCAATAACATACCTTTCACAATATTTTCTTGCTATTTTCAACTATGATGTGAGATCTTGTTCATTCTTCTTGGCTTCTTCAAAGTGTGCTTGTAGATCTTCAATCATTTCCTTTGACTCTTGTTCATTTTTCTCGATCTGGTGCTTTAATCTTCGATTCTTCTTCTAAACAGCTTCTAACTCTTCTAAGGCATAAATGAGTTCTCCTTCCATATTCACTTCAGCTTCCTCTTCTTCTTCTTGATCATCTTCATGTATAGCCATGAATAGAATCACTTCTTCTTCTAAATCGCTAACTCCACTATATTCACCTAAGCTAGGATCTTTAGAATACAGGCTCTTCTTCTCGAATCCCTTCTTAGATTTGCCTTTAAAATTCTTCTTGTATGTAGGCTTTTATTCTTCATCATATTTAACTTTATCTGGTCATCTAGCTAAAAAATGTCCAATCTTTCCATAATTAAAACATTTAAAAGGTAATTTTCCTTGATATTTACCTGTTCCTCTTTTTTTCTTGAGAGTGAAAAGTGATCCATTGTCATCTTCATCATCACTAGAACTATCACTTGATTCTTGAATATTAGCTTTCTCCTTCTTTGATGTCTTGAAATCTGCTTCTCTCTTTGAGGGTTTATCTTGTTTTATCCACATCTCATATGCCGTGAGAATACCATGAAGCTCATCCATCTTTAGTTTGGCTAAATTCTTCATCTCCTCGATTGCTGAAAACTTTGCATCATATCTCATTGGTAGACATCTCAAAACCTTTTGCACCACCATTGACTCATCCAACATTTCTCCAAGACCTTGAATTTGATTTATGACTTGATCGAATCACAAAAGATAACTTGCTATATCTTCTTCTTCTTCCATCTTCAAACTTTCAAACTACCTTCTAAAAGTCTGCAGCTTAGCTTGCTAAACCTTTCCATCACCTTTGTAAATATTCTTAAGTTTTACCCAAGTTTCATGAGTAGATTTACATTGCATAACTTTAACAAATGTAGATTCACATAAACCACATAAAATATCATTTAAAGCTTTAGCATTACATTCACTTGCCTTCTTTTTTACTAGAGTAGTTGTAGATGTCTGTGGCTCTTCATATTCCTCCACCACTACTTTCCATATGTCAAATCCAAGGGCCATCAAATAAACCTTCATTCTCATGATCCAAAAAGCATAATTTGTTCCATCAAACAAAGGTGCCTTATTTGTAGAAAATCCTTCTTGTGACCCAGCCATCGTGTTTTCCCGATCTACCTTCAAGCTATAAAACTTTTCAAAAAGGAACCTGCTATGATACCAATTGTTAAGCATGTAATATACTGAGAGGGGGGGTGAATCAGTATATTATATATGTTATAAAACTTTCCCTTTATCAAATTCCACTTAATCAACCATTCAAGATATGCAATAAAACTCAAATAATAAGCATCACACAAGATAGACAGAGACACCAGATATAATGTGGAAACCCAATGTGGGAAAAACCACAAAGAACAATCTCAAGGATATTCATGAGAATAAACCCACAGGAGAACCATACCCTTTTGCCGAGTACCAACCTCAGCTACAATTCATGAGCAGCAACCCATAGGAGCTTCAAACTCATTTATCGAGCACCAACCTAGCTACTATTTGTGAGCACCAACCCACAAGAGCACCAACCCCTTTGCCGAACACCAACCCAGCAACTATTCATGAGCACCAACCCACAGGATCACCAACCCCTTTGTGTATACCACACACCTATCTCTCAATATTGTTATCTCAACAAATGATAGATCAATACAACATATCCTTCCTCTCTCTCACCTTTGCTCTTCTAAGCTAGATATAATAAATACAAATCATATTCATCTCTCACAATTGCTCCTCTAAGCTAGATATTACAATATAAAATCAACCTCTCTCACTCATATTACAAATGGCTTCTCAAGCCTTTATTTATAGCTTTCCAAATGACCTTTGGCCTTCCCCCTTTGTGACCCTTCAATCCTCATGGAAAATGGTGCCAATCTTAGATGACCCTTCATATTCCAGCCTTTGAAAAGTCATGTGGTGACCCTTCATGACCAAAAACATCCTTCCCACTTTAATCCTTATCTCTGGTGACTTTTTGTATCCTCAAAGTGTCCCTTCATGAGAAATTGTGTCCTTACTCTTTTGTCTTCACTTGGTGAATCTTGGTATTCCCCAAGATGACTCTTCATGGGAAAATGCATCTCATCCTTCTTTTGTCTTTACCTCGTGGCTCTTCGACTTCTACATGGGCCCTTATTTTGTCTCATATGCAACCAAAAATATATTCATTAATATTAAATAAATATTAACTCATATTAGCCAAGATATATTTATTACAAACAACATTAAATGCAAATGGGCCTTTATCACCAATAATGCTAAACCTTTGACATCAATGACAATATTTCCAACACACAGTCAGCGATATAAGCATTATATATGTTGTCAACTATATAACCATTTTATACACAGTCAAAAATATAACCTAAGTTAAATTTTAAACCATCTCCCAGTCATTCCCATTTAAACTAAAACATACACACATTTTAATGAAATAATGGAAATAAACATCATAATCACATGACAAATACAAAAACCCAATTTACATTGTAGATGACCCTAATGACCATATAAACATAATAATGTCTCATAGTCATTCATTATTTACTAATACTCATCCATTTAAAACACAAATAAATAAAACATAAACATTTTCATCATATGAATGAAATACACACAGCCATGTAAATATAACCACATGAGAATCTTATTATTTATAGTTACCCGAACCCTTACTTATTCATGTTATACTTGAGTTGAACCATTGATTCGATTATGTGGGAAAATTCCTCCTCCCACAAGGTTGAATACTTGATTCCTCATAAGGATTTTTCCTTCTTAAATAAGTATTTAAAAACCCTTAATCATTTTAACTATAAACTATATAACATCAATATAGGATTTTAGGGTAAACTAAAGAACAAACACTACCTCTTAAGTACCCCTACAATAGATTTTTCTCCTTCAACTAAAAGTGGAATCCCTTTGGTTCTCTATTTCCTAGTTTTCAACCATGGTCACCTCACATTCTAAAAACTAGTTCATCTTTTGTTATTTTCATAGTCATCTACATGCCCCCTGAAACCCCCAATTTAATGGCAAACCCTTCTCCATCGTAAATTCCAAAGAACAGCCCACCATAACAACAAAAATTCTTAGCACGACTCAATAACCCTTAGCTTTGACCTCCAAAACAACACAGTCACCTACTATCTTGAACTTAACTCCTATTTGAACCCTAACTCTCCCAACTTGCATGGTTCAGTCGAGCAAATAAAAACAAATTATGACTCCCAATTAGGGTTGACAAATGTATTATTCAATAAGAATAATAACTATGTTAATAATAATTTGAATGCCTATCAAAAATTTAAAGTTTAAACAACAAATTTTCATACCTAGTTAACCCCTTAAGCAATTAAAACCTATGTCACCTTAGGTACCACCATAATCACCTTCAACTAGGATCTAGGTTAAACAGTGTTTATAAAATCAATTTGTTAAATGATCTAAAAATCTTTATATGCCATTTATAAATATTTAATAAAGATACTTTTTATTTTGAATTCTTATAGGTACACACCTATATATAATCATGTGGTCATAAATTCATCTCTGTGTGTGTGTGTGTGTGTGTGTGTGTGTGTGTGTGTGTGTGTGTGTGTGTGTGTGTGTGTGTGTGTGTGTGTGTGTGTGTGTGTGTGTGTGTGTGTGTGTGTGTGTGTGTCTGTGTCTGTGTGTGTGCACCATTACTTAATAGTATCAATAATGAAATCATAATGAATGATAGAAACTACAACCATGAACAAAATAACATCTAATCATAGATCAAAACCAAATAAACATTATCAAGCACAAATTAACCAAACCTATTAAAATTAAAACAATCACATAAATATTAACTAACAAATAGTCATGCATTTATTTTTACTATGTGGTGTGTACAAGGTTTCTTATCAAATCTCTCCACCTCTAGCATAATCATCTCTATCACCCTCCATGATGATAATCTCCCTCTATATATATCTAGAGAGTGGACTTTCTATTACATCCATCTCATAAATGTAAATGGTAGTTAGCCCATAATAATGATAATAAATAAATAAATTTCTAAAGCACAATAATACCTAACGAGCATAATCCACATGCATATGAAACTAATGTAAAACTAATCAAAAAATAATCATTCTATGTCTATCCATATGTTAGCATAAATGAAAATAATTTTCTATAATAATAATTAAACAATAATAATCCCATTAATATCTTTTTAATAAGCAAATCAAGTTTGGTGAGGAAATTGAGATGTAACATATGCTCTATTTTTTATTTGAGTTATAGATCCTACTAGATAAAAAATTTAATCTAAGTAATATTATAAATCATGAAGAGTATGGAATCATCATATATAAACTAACACAAATAGTGATATCAAATGCATGCATAAATCCAATCATACATAGTGACATTGTTAAGATAGATATTAACAATTAAGAATGCATTGATAAATTGACCGAAACTAAGTATTAAATTTTGATTATAACTACTCGAGGATGAATGGATGACATTTTACCATGGAATCACAAAATGGGTAAGATGCATGATGTCCATCATGAAATAAAAAAATGAGCAAACAAATGTCATGGAGATTATGCACACACAAGAAAAGTACGATTGAAACATAAAATGCATGCTATATAAGGTTAAATGGCCACATAAAATGGACATATTCAAATGTCATTCACAAACATAGAAACATAAAATAAGCACTCGATCCACACATAAGGACATGTTAAAATATACACAATCCAAAATTGTGAATACACACAAGACATGAAACATAAATGTAAACACACAAACCATACAAGAGTATATGTAATTGATCATCATAAGTAATTTACAACAATATTATTTTCAACTAATTAACCATACAATAATAAATAAATGTGAAATTAAGTGAAAAATACTGATAGATTTTACATAATGTAAGGAATTGAGGTATGAATAATAAATGACTGAAATAATAATAGAAACTATGTAAGAGAATTCCCCTCCCCCCCTTTAAATAAATTTATAAAATACAAATAAGTTTTAGGAGGCATGTGACAAATTTGGATTTGAGAATGTGTATTCTATTTTCATTGGGATCAGTTCAGTGGAATTACAAAATAAGATAATGTGTTACTATCTAGGTAGAATGCTTTTGTTTGTTTACATTTTTCCAGGCCTAAGATAATGTGATCACGTGAAACTATGTGTGAGAATGGAAATCTATTTCTTATTCATCCAATCATGTAATCTTGTGAATCATATTTGATATATATATATATATAGATATATATATAGATATAATTACTTAGTATATTTAGCATAAATTAACTTAATCAAATAAATTATACATACAATGCATAGGTCTTGATTTTTGAATTTTTAGAATATTTTTATTTTTTCATATATGAATTTAAAAATATAAAGAAGGACACTAACCATAGAGTCTTGCAATGGACTCAAACCAAACAATTCTTGTATCTAAGGTCAAAAGAGTGACATTATGTGAATGGAAAGTGTCATTTTAATATGAATAAATTAAGCTGAATTTAGAATATAAATACTTATTTTCCTTTATACCATAAGAAATACTTTCATGGTGATGATATTTAATATAATTTATTTTTTTACCATTATTAACTCTAGGGTTTTTTGGAAACAATTATGGAGTCTATGATATTTGTGTTTATTTTCTTTGTGAAACACCATTAGTGACTTGTAATATCAGTTTTGGATGGGCAAGAGTAGAAAGAGGATTTATAAAATCTGTGACAAAAATTTGATAAAGTGGCCTATAAAATATATCCCTTATTTTAAAGGTAGATAATTTAATCTTTTGGAGGAGGTTGAGTCCTTTTAGGTGGATCAAAAAAAATCATTTATGTAAGAACCATACATTTCTATTTTAAGAGATATTCATATGGGATACCTCTAGCTATGATGATCTCACTAGCATATATGTAATTTAGACACCTATGAATTATGGAAATAATTATGTAAATTTGTTGAATCTAAGGGTTCCCAAATAACATATTAAATACCTTGTGTTAGGTACTATTGTAAACCTAGTGGCCACATGTGCTATACCTACTTATACTTTTAATGTAATCTCACCAAAGCTCTAAATGCGACCACTAAATCATTTTATTACTATTTTTTTAAGAATAAAATCCCCAAATATGTATCTAAGATGATATAGAATTGTGATTGTGCACATATTCACTCTTGAATCATTATCAACCATGACACTATAAATAGGATTGCGATCATTGTGATCTCAAATGAACAAAGATTGAAAGTGAGCTCAAATGAACAAAGAGTGAAAATACAAGTCATTGTCTAATATTTCATGCTATGTAAATGTGATGAGTGGCCCAGATAGCACTAAAGTATGATAGGTACCAATGATGTCCTTCAAACAAGGTTTTATTTCTCTATGATAATGATATTAAACTGGTGGAGGGTGAACATCTTATGTGTAATACACACATTATCTAATTGTTGTCTCTTGACTTGTATGCTTTTGAAATCATCAGTGAATATTTTAATTAATTTTCTTTCACTTAGTTTTTCATTTGAACTATATGTATTTTTTCCCACATCAATTACATTTTCATATATTAAATAATGAATCTTGTGCCTTAAACTAAAACACAAGTTAGTAGTGTACCTTGGTGCTCTACTATAATTCATTATGGTAAAATCCATTTGAAATAGGCTTACGCACATCAAATTCCTTAAATGGAGTGAGGGATATGATATTACATTTAAATAATGTTTTAAGGGCCCTATATGGATCTTCCATTATATTTGTAAATTGTCGCGTAAGAGGAGTCTATAATACAATGTGTAGAGTTAGTTCTTAAATGACATGTACTATTACCTTTTTACCATTAATTTTATCCTATGAGGATATGATAATATAATTCATGGATTTCATTCTAAAACTTCATGTACTATTTGATTTTTTTCATTCTTATTATCATTTATCTCACCTTGTATTGTGGTTTTCTTGGTTTCTTTTTATCAAAATATGGATTGGTTATTTACTTAAGATTATTCATTGCCAATAATTTGAATTCACTTTTCCTAAATATATGACATAAATATACGAATTATGATAATTTATTAAACCTAATGGATTCATCTATGGATAGAAGCAAGCTCTATTTGGAGATATCTTGGATTTTTTTGTTTATCATAGGATTTTTCATTTTAGATTTCATTATATTATACCTTAAAGGACTATTTAAAATAACTTATAACTATACCCACTAAAGTGGAGTGGATAAAATTTTAGCCAAAAACATTTTTTCTGTATTCTAAATAAATTAGATTATCTCAAACAACTTGGGTATAGATCATTTTGAATAAATTGGACTATTTCAAATAATTTGCACTTATACCCACTAAATAGAGTCGATAAAATTTTATCAAAAAGAATTTTTATATATTGTAAAAAAATTGAACTATTACAAACCATTTGGACATAGATCATTTTGAATAAATCAGAATATTTCAAATAATTTGGATTTATACCCACTAAAATGGAGTAGAGAAAATTTTCTCCAATTTTTTTTTTTGATAGTCCAAATAAATTGGACTATTTCAAACCATTTTGGCACAAATAATTTCTAATAAATGGCCTATATTGAATAATTTGGACTTATACCCACTAAAGCTTAGTGGAAAAAAAATTTGCCAATAATTTTTTTTCTATATTCCAAAAAAAGGACTATTTCAGCACAAATCATTTTGTATAAATTGGACTATTTGGAATAATTTGGACTTATACCCACTAAAGTGGAGTGCATAAAAAAAATTCCACGTAGAATTTTTCTATATTCTCAAAAAAATAGACTATTTCAAATATTTTAGACTTATTCTATATTTCAAATAACTTAGACTAGTCCAAACCATTTATACAAAGATCACATTCTTGCAATAGTCTAGGGATAAGGTTTATATTTTTATATATTAACATTTTACATATGAATAGAATGATATGTTTACACTTGTAGTAAAGGATATAAATGGTAAGGAAAATCATAGCCATTATTGTTCAACACAAGTGGAAGGTAAATCAAATGGATATCAAGTCAACCTTCTTGAATGGAGTGCTATAAGAAGAGGTTTATGTGGGATAGCTACTTGATCATGATATTATTAATCATGAGAACAAGGTATATAGGATTAAAAAAGGCATTGATATATGAGCTCAATCAAGCTCGAAGATCATGTTTCATCCACATAAACTCTTACTTATTGAGCAACAACTTTAGCAAAATCACTAGTGATCCCACATTCAACATTAAAGTTAGCAAAGGTGATATTTTTATTATAGTTTTATATGTGGATGATCTAATATTAACCATAAATGAAAATAAATCTATAAAATGACACAAAATAACTATGAATAAAGAGTTTAAAATAACTAATTTAGGCTTCATGAAGTACTTTCTTGGGATATAAGTTAAACAAATTGATAGTGGCATATTCATACGACAATATAAGTATGCAAAGGAGATTTAAGAGAGGTATAAAATGATGGAAATTAAGATAGCATATACCTAATCTAAGAAAAAATTGAATGTGTGCAAGGATGATTGTAATAGTAATACAAACACTGCATGGTATAAGAGCTTAGTGGGAAGCTTAATGTATTTGATTTTAACTAGGCTGGACATCATGAATATAGTCAACCTCATATCTAGATTCATATAGATGCCATGGGAGACACATTGTAAATTGGTCAAGATGATATTGATGTACATGAATATAAAAAGAGATTATTGAGTTTTTTATGTAGTAGCAGATGAGTTTCGACTAATGGGTTACACAGATAGTGATTAGGTTGGTAGCCTTGCTGATCAAAATTACACTTTAGGGTATGTATTTTTTCTTGGGTCAAGATCCATATCTTGGACATAAAATAATTAACCCATAACTTCACTTTATATAGCTCAAGTGGACTACATAGTAGCCAATATAGCAGCATGACAAGCTATATGGTTAAGAAGTGTACTTTTAGATTTATATAAAGAGCATCAATGAGATGTTATGGTTTATTATGATAATATATCCTCCATACTATTGTCAAAGAAACCCATATTTCATGGTAGGATCAAACATATTTTAATTAGGTATCAATTTATTTTAGAGTTAGTTAAGAAAAGTGTGATAAAGCTTAGGTTCTATAAGTCAGATCAACATCTAGTTGATAAATTTACTAAGCCATTGTCAAAATAAATTTTCATGCACTTAAGAAGAAGGTTATGGGTCATTAATGTAGCAAAATTGGTCCTACAAGGTTTTATGTTAGCTTTGGACTTTAGTAGTCCAGATCTAGATTCTAAAAGGCCATCTCAAAACTCTAACAGGGTAGCTATGGACTCCAACAACCTAGATTTAGACTCCAATAGGCTCGCTTTAGACTCGAATAGACCAGATCTCGATTCTAAAAAGATAGCTATGATCTTAAAGAGTCCATAAATAGGCTTTAATAGGGTAGCTATGGACTATGATAGTCTAGATATGAACTTCAATAGTCCATCTATGGAATTTGATAGTCTAGCTACCAACTTTAATAAGGAAGCTCTAGAATTGAACAAAAGAGATGAAAAAGCATATGGATAGGTAAAGGTAAGCTAAAAATATTTTTTAGTGATTGAAATAGGTTCATAAAATCATTTTCAAAAGTTCATGGATAAGGTGGAGTGTAAAAATATGATATCCCAACCATTCTTTTCACCTACCTAGGCAGCTATGTATTTCCATAATAGGATTGTTTGAATGAATTAAATGCACAACATGTTCAAATTTGAATTGTGTGGACCTTTTAGATTTTTGGAAAAAAAAAACATGGTAATTGAGAATCTTAGTAAGAAAGACAAAAATGGAATAAGTGGGAGAAAAATAAATAAGTATCCCGTAGATTTTTTATGCAACAATAGTTAGAGGATAGTAGAGCATAAAACTTAGATAAGAATGTGAAAGGCAAAAAAAAATATCAGTAGAGGACAACAACATAGTATCAGACTGTGAAAAAAGGAAGGAAAAAATAATAATAACATCAATAAAATAGATTAGTATAGAATAATGCTTGATGATCGCATTTTGCGGAGAATTAGGACAAAATCTTAGTATGTAAAAAATTTTGTAATAGTTGTAGCTATGTATGTTTATGCTTTGTAGTTAGTTTGTAATAGTAATTTTTATGTGAATTTAAAATAGTAACTTATTCATTTTTCTATACAAGTCTGTCTCCTTTAGTGTCTCTATTTTAAGCTTGTTGTAAGTACAATATTCTATTCATATTTGTATCTATGAGACTAGTCTATAACTCCATAATTTTAGGGTTATAAAATACCTATTTGCCCTTTTGGGCCTATATTTTATATTTTGCTAACAAGTATTAGTAAATTAAAATTCATAAATTTGATGAAAAAAATAGATTAAATTTTAAATAATTTATATTTAATTTCTATAAAATTGATGATAATGTTACTAAAATTTTAGTTTACAATCAATAAATACACTTGAAAAAATTATATGGTAAAGTTACATCATTATAAACAATATTTCACAACTAATGGCTTGAAATTTTTTGGTTTCTTCCAAGATTGTGATGATAGACATCATTTTGATTCTCTAATCCTTTTTATCTTTCTGACTTCCATTTCCACTGTCTATATTCTTCATAACAGAACTCATTTAAAAAATTTATTTTTTAATACTTTTTTGAGAATTACAATCAATGAGCATCATGTTGGCAATTAAAAAATCATCTTCAAAGGTCCTTTTTAAAACAACTTCATCCAATTTCTATATATTTATATTGAAGGTCATGAATATTTTTCCACAAAACAAACATGAAATTTGAACTTGTGTAATCCATGTCTCAAAGGAGTAGCTTCAAATGATTATCCTCTATCATTGACCAAAGGCCGATGTGAGTAACAGACTATAGTTCCACCTTCAAAATTTATTTGGAATGACTTCAAATATAGTATGACATATTTCCTATTATAAAATCTTATTGTCTTCTTGTAACATTCATTTTCATATCTTTTGTTTTGTGAACAACAAATAATAATTCATCCAACCCCAAAATCAATAGCTTTTTAGAAGTTACTTTTAGCTCTTCCTTTGAAACATCTACAATTTGTTAAAAAATTAAATCAATAATTTATTAAAAATATTATATTATACTAAATATAACATATAATTTTTTCCAAAAAAAATGTTTTACATGTTATATTGATCATTGATTCACTTTTGATTTGTATTTTATATTAAAACATATAAACATATTACATTTGAATCATTTGATGAATTTTTTATTTGCATTTCCTTAAATATTATAAAGATTCATATAAACACATCCAAAAATATATACATGCTTAGGAACATGTAACTATACTCATTATACATAAATGTACAATTTTTATTACTAGTTTTCTAACTTACATACACATATACATGTTTATAATGAATCCTCATAACTTGACCATAATGATCACATATTATGCATTTGTTAAAATAAATGTAACTCATCATATTTTGAAACAAAAAAAAATGATTACTTATAATATATATATATATATATATATGACATTTAACATATGCACGTGTACACACACACACACACACACACACACACATTTTATGCCTTTTGCACCAAAGCAGCCTTGAAATAAATATCAAGTATACTCTGAAGATAATTTATTTTCTCCAAGACATAGTATATCAAATATTTAGTTATTTTTAATATGGATAATTCAAAATTTAAATAATATTTAAATGGATAAATAAAACCACATTCAAGTCAAAACAATAATAAAATGAACCCACACTTCCAAAATCTATTATAATGCATTATATTTTATTGTCTTCAACTCCCTCTTATCGATAGATAAAAGTTTAATTGTAATGTGTTTAAATAAATATAAATAATTCATATCTTTTTCTATATCAAATTATTTAATTACACATTCATTTAAAGGGTTTTTCACCTTTTTTATACTTTTGTACCTTGTCCAGTTGAACTCTTTCATTGAAGTTTTTGTTCTTTATACCCTAAAGATATTATGTAATGTAGTAACTAAAAATTCTCATCGTCATTTGATTTGATATTTTCATTTAAAAAAGATGTTTTATTCTAGAGTTTTACCTTGACATGTTGTTTTCATAGAGGCTTCAAGATGCAAACTTATGTTTTGGGTTGTTTTGTTTGAGACACAAAGTTGTAAAGTTGTGCTGTGAACTATTTTAATTGAGACATAAATAGATGGAAAAATATTTTGTCAATATTATAAATAATTGATAAATAAAAAATTATATAATTGTAATTAAATGCATTATCTTATCTTACCTTCTTTATCTTTTAATTTTTCATGTTTATTGATTTGATTTTCCATTATTATTGTTTCTTCACTTTCATTCAATGACATATTTTCTACACACCAAAATATTGCTAAGTTGTTAAGTTTGAAAAATAAAGCGTACACACAAAAATATTTTTAAGATGTTTAATTTGAAAATTAATACTCGATTATAAAATAAATTAAAATGTTATGCACCTAGTAGTTATCAAAGTGGTTATTCCATCATTGGTTGCCATAAATGTATCAAACATTTTTGAAATTTAACATTAAAAATTGTTTGTTCTTTAGTTTCTATAATGCAAGATAAATTCCTTTTCATTTATGTACAATCACGCATCAATACATCTCTATTATATACCCATAGCACTTCATATGTATTTAAATTATTGAAAGTAGAGATAAGATTATTCTAAAATAATTTATCTAGTTATTTTTTAAATGACCTTCATGTTTTGTGTGACCCAATCAATTGAAATGTTGATACTTCTTTATTGATGTCAACACCTTCCTCTAATTCACTTTTATTTTAATGAAGGATGAAATATTCAAGCTTAAAATTAATTTAATCTTTAGAAAAATTGATACCTATAATATGAATCCAATTGAATCCATCACTATCTAGACCCCAAAGTATGACACCCATATTTTGCATATAATGGAGAGGACCAAAACACAACTTTCTAAGAAAGTTTTGAATGGTGGAGAAATGGTTAAGTTTGTGAATGATGAATACATTAAAATCTCCAATAATAAATTTATCAATCAATGCCTTAATAAATAGTGAAATATGTTCCTCCTTAAAATCTTCAATGGCATTCAAGAGATATATAATTATCAAATCAACATTCATACCAATAATAAACATTTCACTAAAATCATCTAAAATGGATGGACAAAGGCATGGGGGGGCATAATGACAACTAAATATTTATGTTTCTATCTTGAGAAACTGACCTACATCAATGTCTATATATTTAATCAATATGCTTATTGAATCTTGAAATAATGCGTCCCAACATTTTTTATTTTTTGAAATACTTTAATTCACGATGCATAAATCTTCAAATATTTTTGTAGACATTATTTAATGCTTCATTACTTATTTAGGTGTGATTTTTTAATCTAAAGGAAGTTTTAAATCATGATTGGTGAAAAAAATTGTAACTTTTTATAATATGTTACTTTCCATCTTCACTTTTTTACACCAAGCATCCATGTTATTGCACCCAAGGATTTTCAAGAAGGAAATATACCCTTTTTTGGATACATCTACTAGTTCTACTTTTTATTTATCTGAAATTCCTTGAATATTTATTAGTACTATTGTACCAATCATATTTAAATCTTTTTTATTTGAACCTAGTAAATTACCAATTTTAAACAAATCAAATGCTTTATCAAAACAATCACAAATGGGTTGTTTCATGAGAAGAAGGCATTTTCTCTCCTATAGTTTTTGCGTTGAGTAATTGGTTTGTATGAACAAGTGTATATGTTATTCATTTATTTATTATGTGTTTTTTTCCCTCTTTCAAGATTCTTTATATAAATGAATCCTTATAAATTTATCCCTTTTCTTCATTATATTTGTTACATATTTTGTGAACAATATCGATTAGAAAACTATTTTCAAAAATCATTCCTTTCTAATATAACATTTGTTTCTTAGTGATAGTGAATCATATTCCTTGTCTAAATGTATTCTTTATTATGTTATAATTGTATGTTTGCCATATGCAATTTTGAACCTTATATTTTTTTTCTCCATCATATCTTTACGGACTTATTTTGATTTAATAATACATTGAGGGTTTTTTAGATCACAAATAATTAACAAGCCATCCTTCATTGAAACTTCATAATATTTTATGAATGATTGAATTATAGCATTCACCCTTCTTTATTTCATATTTCTTATTTTGATATTGGAATACCCCAATTCACATAGCTCTACATGAATTTTCAAGGCATGATTACTAGAGAAAATATACCATATACAGAATTTACTATGTTTCTGAACAAAACTTTTTGCCAATAAAAGTGTATCAACCTTTCATTTCATCTTATATTTCTCCACTAGTATGATTTATTTTATAGCCTTTTTCAAATATGCATATAAATATGTTTCCCTTACTTTTTTTGTTTTCTTCAATATTTTTTTCTGTCATGATTATAGGGTATTTTAAATGCATATTTACATGGTGGCAAGTAGAAAAATTTTGTGCCAATTGTTCATATTTTTTATTAAATGTATTTTGTAGTCTAAGGACAATATTATATCTATATATCAACCAGGAAATTTCAAGGTTGTCATAGCTATTCAAATGAAACTCAAAAGTTTCACAAGAAGTCAAAACATCCATTTTTATCAATTCCATTTTTTGGGTGTAAATTTATTGAAATTAGTTGTAGCATGATGGATAATTCCATATTATATATTCCATACTTCCAATTGGAACTAAATGGCATCTTCAAGTTTATACTTAGCACATGTAATGATTATTCCAATCCAAGATGATTCTTTTCCAAATATAGTGCTAAAAAAATAAATATCTGCAAGCATGTTTGTCAGACTAAACAACTCAAATTACCAATCAAAAAGAGGAATTTTGTTGCCACCATAAAATGAAAGATGGAAATGTGGATTTAACTTTATTTTTGTTATTTTAAATGGTACTATACTCAAATTTTATTTTATTGATACCTTATTCTACATTTTAAGTGTTGGAATTTCTTTATCACATAAAGGAATTCTATAAATCCATCGAAATGATTAAATTATTTATCTTTTGTAAAATCTATGTTTCAGATTTTATCACTTATGAAACTATTTGTGATTAACTAGTGATTATTTTTATGTAATCAAATGTAAATTATAATCTATAATATAAAATACCAATTAAATCTTCATAATACATACACTAACTCAAACAAAAACTAAAAATGTATGACCAAAAGAGAAATGCAAAACTCATTCAAATGGGATTACCCTCTAGCTGACTATGTTTTGCTAGCATACTAGGAAGTTAATAAGAATATCCTAAAATTATAATATCATACTTACATAGGGTTATGAATCAATGAGATAGGTGTTAATTTTTAAAATTGTAGCTACTAAGTTATCCTTTTCACTTATGTCCTAGGAGATACATTCAATGTCCCATTGAATTCATGACAAGCCTTACGAAGGATTATCATAACCAAAGTAGGACTAACCATAGGAAATTCAAGGGCATTTTATATACAATTATTAAGTGTGTTAAGGATTATATGTAAAGAAAAAAACTAGCCAATATAAATTGATAGGAAAATGAATCTACAAACATTTATTTCAAAGGAGAAAGAAGAGGGGGAATTATGGTTAAAATATTCCTCTTAAGGGGTCCAAGGTGAGGTGTTAAAATATTAGACTTGAATGTGGACAATCTAAAATCTGAGGCTTCATCATTGTTTCAAAAATATAATCCAACCTCTATGTGTGGGACGAGGTATCGACACTCATGATGATCCATGATATGATGTATAGATCTTGAAGTATGATGCATATCAATCAACACTATATTCTTAAACATGATGAAATCATGGGAAGATATATACTATTCATTAAATTAAATTTCCAACATTTGATGACAAGAGCAAAAAAATTTAAAGTATTACAATTTTTTCTAACTTGTCTAAGTTTATGTAAATTGTCATAGCCACCATCAACACCCAAGAAGACAAACGCCAAAAAATAAAAAACCTTACAAGTATTCTTATATCTTAATTTCATATAAAATGGTATATATTGAAAAAATTTTACCTTTGGTCAAATTTATTCGAACCCTGTAAATTCATAATTCCTATAGGGTCTTGCTAAGTCATAGCATGGTTATAAAGGTCACTTAATGCATTTTCAACCTTGGTCATTTGTGTCATGGTCTTAACATTCATCTATGTCACCTTTTTGTCATTCTAAGTGACTTGTACAATTTTCCCCTAGGACAAGTGTGTCAAGAGAATATCCATTGTACAAGGTGTAAGAGTATGTCAGGAAATAGGTGGAAACTGAAAAGGATGCAGGTTCAACATGGAAATAAAGAGATCACTACAAAATAGGTAGTTAAAGGGTAATTGTATAGACAAGGACTATCTATCTAAAATGTGTGAGGCTTTAGGGGGGTCCTCTAGATTCCCATGAGTCAGTTTCAATCTTTAAAAGCTTCAACAAGTCTCAAACTACCCAAAACCAATCTATCTCTCTCCTTGTTTCCTTTACAAGGTCAAATAGGTTAATCAGTTTCAATCAGTATGGATAGTAGGATGAAAGTATGAAGAAATAATTTTGGTGGAAATTATTAACCTTTATGGAATTATTTTTCATGTAAAAAGTTAATTTTTTGGTTTACTATGCATTATGAACTATCCTTATGAGTGCTAGTGACTTCAATCTGCCTGCATAACCCTTCCACCTTAAATTTTCCTATTTATTTATAGTTATTTGATGCTTTAAATTAGTAAACATGATCTTTTAGAGAATTTACCTATTTAACATTATATTTTAATATCATATTTCACATGTGAACATGTATCTATAGTTAATAATATCTCATTGTGCTATCAAGGAGCATTCATGGTCTACATAATGGTGTTATGTTAGTTGTAGTGTTTTGTCTTCTCATAGTGGCTTTATACAAATGTTAATAAAATTACTTTACTTCCTCTTAGACCATGGTGATTTTTTAATAAATTATAAACTCAATAATTTACATCATAAAATTTGAACCAAGTGACATTGAATGTAGAACTCACATACCAGAAGATAGTGATCGAGACTATAACTACATAACCATGGAGGTAGAATGATAGAAGGTCTTGAGAGAGGTTCAATTTTGATGATTTAGTATAAGAGATATATTTTATATATAATTTAAATGGTTGGACATAATGAATAATGGTAATAGACTTAGTCTAAGTTTGAACTTGCATATAGAGTCGCTATGCCTTCATGCATATTATAGTGGTCTAAAACTAGCATCACAGAGGCCTAAGTAGTGTTGAAATGATAATAAATATGTTTTAAATATAATTGAGACTATAAGATAAGTTTGAGAATATAAATTAGGTCATTATATTAAATTTTTATTCATTACGCACAACTAGACCTAAATCCATGTTCATAGAGTTAAAATAGGATTGATTACCAGTCTCAGTAGGTGTAATTATTTCATGATAGCATCCTAATCCTAATGGTAATGTATTGACTCAATAATATTATTTATAAGTCAAGAGAGAGTGATTTTATATTTTATTTTCACTCAATCAGGATTCCACTATAGACATTAAGTAAGCACAGTCCCATTTGAGCCTACATGAATTTCAAATAACTTGCAAACCTAGGTGTGTTGATGGTGAGAATGACTATATTGTCTAATGGAAGGAAAAAAGTGAATTAAATGGTTTAATCACCATGATAAATTAAATATGTAACTAATGGATTGTATCATATTTTTCAAACAAGAAAAATTACACCTACAAGATTCTTGATTCTTCAAATGAGTATCTACAGGTGACACAATCATTATATGTGGCAGACTAGTCTAGACTAATGTGTGATTAAAAATTTAAAAAAGATAATATGGATAATCACATTGTATAAATTATAAAACTTGTATATTATAATTTCATATTGTCCTTAGATAAGCATCAACACCTATAGGAGATTTGTAAATTCTGAGTGGCTACGTACAATTGTGACAGTCTACAAACTAGTTTGTGCTATGAAAGACACTAGGTGATTGATGTATCTAGGTTTAAAGTGTATGACCATGTTGAAAACATCCTAATAATTATATATCACATTAATTTTGACCTTTAGTGATAATGTAAATATACCAAGCCTATGTTTTGTACCCCAACTCATAGTCAACTAAACCTTGCCTACAGTATATAGCCCTAAAAAGATAGTCTTATGAGTTTTGATGTTTGAGACTTATAGGAGTAGAATATAACACTAAAATTTTGTGAATATGGTATTCATGAAATAATATATCTATAAATAGTAACATTAGATTCTTATTAATAGTGGATATTCCATCTATTTTGTCTCAAATAAAGGGCACTCCATAGGCAACATAACCTACAGACCTGGCATATGAATGAGAGATGGAGGAATGGTAGAATCATAAGGGATTGAAAGGATGATTTTATATTTGAATTTAATATGAAAAAATATGTCAAAGGCCTTATAACCATTGTAATCCCTCTGGAGGGTTTGACACATTTAAAGTATAGTTAGGCCTATTAAGCCTAGAATTAGGCCTAAATCCTCATGGCCTCAAACTTGATCTAGATTGACACATGAACTATATAAACCATGTGAGGAATTTTATAGGAAGTTTTATTATTTATTAGATCCATTATTTTTTATAAAACTATTCCAAATTTATAATTCAACCTAATTCCCTATCAGGCCTACCTAGAACGTAGTCAATAGCTCGAGAAGCCATGTTATTTTGGTCACAAGTGTATGGACCTTATACATGAGACCATAGTCACTTGGGGATGGTTTAAGTGGGTCATATAATCCAAATTTATGTAATTATTTTTATGTTTGGAGGTTAATATTTTTTGAACAATTATTAATAGTCCAAACCTCCTAGGACCCTCTTACAACCATGGTTTGGACCCGATGGAGAAGAAATTAAATAATATGAATCCAAAATGAGTTAGATATCCATTAAAGTGACTTAAACATGTTTGTAACTCTCCTAATTCCATTTACATCCACATTTAATGTACTATAATTTGTAAGGATAAGTCTAATACTATGTTTCTTACAAGATTTGATGTGATTGATAGGTATAGAGGAGAATATACAAGTGAAGATCATTATGGGATGTATTTAGACACTTTTTAAAACTTATTAAACTTATTTCTCACCAATTTTTTGAATGAAAACCTCCATGATACACTATTCACTATAGGCAGTCTAAGTGAGACAGTGAGAAGGAGATGTGACTATGTAGTTAGAGAGTGATTAAAGTGACTTAGAAAAAATTGAGGTCTACCCAATGGAGTGGAAGGAAAGGAGGTTCTAAAAAAATTTCCTACATATTATGAAATACATCTACATGATCAAATTCAACCAACTTAAGTGACAAGTGTGAGGATAGACCTAGAGGGCTAGTGATGAGTGACTGTAGGTAGTGAATGACAAGTGACAAAGATGAATTCATCATTTATAAAGGTGTGGATGAGTTATACTAACCTGATTTACATATTATCATATCATAGGTTATTTGGTAATGACTCTTATGGAAATTTTGTAATATCAAGTGAACACCTCACCATAATGAAGGTAGTTTTAAAGTAAGATAATGAAGATTCTATGACAACTTGAAGAAGGTGCTATATTTGGGTTTGACACATGTTTATAACAGTTTTTTGACCTATTTTCCAACTAATTTCCTTGAATTTTATTTATTTTATAGAGTTTGACAGTTGGTATTGTGATTCTTGATCTTCACTTCTTCTCTTTATTCTCTTATGTCTATATATTCAAGCCTTTTTGGATTTGTAATGGATCCACAATTGGTATGGTGAAGCCATGCTAGTTTTGACACCTCATTTTCAGTAATATATATATATATATATATATATATATATATATATATATATATATATATATATATTAATTTGATTCATTATATTCAATATCTTTCCTATGTGTGTTAAGTGGTTTTCTGGTTCACAAGTGATGAACATGCTCTCCTTGCTTCCATTTCTACTCTTGCATGTTTGTGTGAGTGACATCTATTGTAACATGTTTCATAAAGTGTATTTTTTTCAAGTGTGTATTCAAGTGTGAGAATTAATAGTACTATCTTATACCAGAGCTTCTTTTCACCCACCTCTAGATATTCATATCAATGTACCATAAATACTTATACATAAGGACATAGAGTTGAATTCAGTTTGAGTAGTCTTTATATCTCAAATGGAGATGAAAGTGTATTGTTTGGAATTATATTTGTGTATCACCTCATTATAATAGGTTTATTTTATGTCTCCTTCTTCCCTTTTCACCCCCAATAGTTATTATCCTAGTGTAGTGCTAACCTAGAATATAAATTAAGGGAGATAGCCATTTCAAACCTAGAGATATATCTCTTGTAGTGGTTTGTCTATGAGGAGAGATAGTTCCATGTTATCCTAAAAATGAGAAGGTTTACTTGATTTATCTAGGGTGAAATTTTAGGCTATAAAATTTACATCATGCCTAGTGGGACATGAAGTTCATGAAGGTTATTCAATGTAGATGTTAGCTTTGATAATAAAGAGATGTAATAGTCCACTTCTTCTATCATTTGGTGATTCTAAATTTTCAATATTGGTTTCAGAATAGTTCACTCTTTCATGCCTAAGGTAAATATAAGGTATCTCACCAAATACATACCTTTTGAATTTAAAGATCTTCTTCTTTATTCATACAAATAAAGTATATTTTAAAACACCCATCCCTATCCATAGAGGTCCTATATTTCTCACAAGCCCATAAAAAAGTTCTTGATTCCCCCATTCTTTCAAATTCTTAAGTCCATCATGGCAAGGAACCATCCTTTTATTTCTTTCAATGGATATATCACTATAATACTTTCTTACTATAATGATATCCCCATATCTTCCCTTAAAAGTGTTCTATTATACATTTATGAGTCTTTCATCACACCTATTAAGAATATAATAAATATTGCTAACTTTTACAATATCCACCATACCATAGAGGAGAACATTTAAATCAAGTTGTTGGATATCACATTCAAGGTTAAATATCTTGAATGATATGTAAATTTGGCACCTAAATCAATCAAAACATGGGATGAGTTGGGAGATGTATTGAGAAAAAATTTGAGTACAAGAGTTATAATTTGTCACTAATGGAGTAGCTAACCACCATTAGGAGAGCACCTCAATAAGTCATTCAAGACTTGAACATAATATTTTAAAATACATGAGATAAAATACAAATCTTGGTAATTCCAAAATCTCACCATGTTTTCCTTTACTACCTTAAATAATTTGATATTGATATTCTAATGACGATATAATCTATGGGAGCTAACACTCTACCTAATACCTATGGGATAGTCATTAGTGAAGATAATATTTTGATTCAGGATGGGAAGATTGACCCAAAACCTCGCATGCCTCTTTTCCCAATTTTCGAACTCCTACACATATTGTTACTCCTATTCTTGTGCTCAAACACAATTCTACTTCCCCTAGTCAAACAAACAGACCTAATGAGGAAGAAAAAAATGAGATATATGGAACAAGGGATCCTAGGTCTAAATAGGATCATTCAACAACAAAAAGTTAATCCCTTCCAAATTCACTATCAACCTAATCATTCCTACCCCAACTATCAAGGAAATAGACCTCCTTTCTAAGATAATACTCAAGGTCAAGGATATTTGGTCCAATCTAAGCCATATGGTGATTATAATATTGATGTTCCTTCCACCTCAAAGACAGTAGTGCTTACTCAAGATAACCTTGCCCAAGGACACAATACTCAACCTTAATTGGATAAACCCTATGATCCATATCCCTATGTTAATGAATCCTTCAATCAAGCCTTCATGGAAAATTTGGGAACTATGTTAGCTATGACTCAAGATGAGGTGCCAAATGGAGGAGTGACTGATAGGAAGGGTGCTCAAATGGGATATGTATTGGGAAATTGGAATCAATATGACTCATGTTTAGTTAATAATCAAGGTTAGTCAAGAATTATAATGTGCCTAGAGATGAGTGTAATAATAAAATAATGAATGAGTATTTTAGTACCACATGCATAAGAATAAAAAGTTGGATAGATGAGAACTAGTCCAAATAAAGAGGCATGTATGATGTTGAAAATCATCTAAGAATTCATTTGTAATTAGAGATTGATCTAATAGGAGGTTTTCCCCCTCGAAGTGGCTAATAATGCATCTTTCTTCCTTCCATAAAAGGAATATTGTGTGTGTAATCAGCATGTTTATCAATATATGAGTGATTTATTGTCATTTAGTTAGTTTTAAGAACAAGTTTCCTAACATCTAGTATCAGAGTGCTTTCTAGGGCCATTTTTTCCACTGTAATAGAATGTGAGATTTGAGAGAGAGTTTTTGTCATTTAATTTTTTAATGATTAATTTATTATGAGGATTACATCCATTTAGAGTATTCTAATCCTGTAATATTATTAGTCTATCATATTATAGTTTCAGTATTTATGGTACATGGTAGTATTTGTAGTATATCATATTATAGTTTTAGTATTTTTGGTACATATACTATTTAAGGGGTGGATTTCTACATCGAATTAAAAGACTTTTTTGTAAATTTCATTCAAATTCAAAAAACTTTGGGCTTGATGGATCATGAATCATTGATCTACCATTTTCATTGATAGGATCTACATAGGCATGGCTACCTTCTCCTCAAAATCCTTCTCACAACCATGACACTATTCTCCATATTTTCCTTGAAACCAAAAAACTTTGATATATTCTTGGGCAAGGATCTACCTTACTTGATCTATCTTTGTATTTGTTAGATATCCATTTTACACCCTACCTTCTCAACTCCATGGAATCCATCGATCAAAATAATGAGATATACTACCTTATATGCTTAGAATTTTTTAATTTGCTTTCAAATAATCTATTACGGTACCTCCAAAATAGGCTCCTTATCATTACCACTCATAAATCATTTACCTTAAAACCATAACCCTCACTTCAACTCCTTCAGCTCAGTTCTGGCTCAAACCTACCGTCCTTGTATCTAGCTTCTCCACACTCTCCAATATCCCTCCATGGTTCAATCCATAGATCAACTTTGCTCTGAGTCAAACTCCCTTGCACCTCAATCCTTATTATACACTCTTCCATTTTATCTATTTATGTCTCTACCTTCACATCATTGACTCCATCTTGGTTGTTATTTCCTTTTCTTAACCAACATTCATATCTCCTCTCTTAAATTTTGGTCACTCATTTCCCATCATATAAAACACCTCCTATTGTATTCACTCAGCCATGATTTTTTCAAAACAAGATCATGGTGTTAGGTTTCACTTCCACTAGCTTTGTTTCTATTTATTCATGGTATTTTGTTATGTGGTAGTTCATCTTATTTTTTTATGTATTTTTTATTGTTTACCATTAATACTTTTTTTTAGGTATTGAGTCATCCGTACCTATCATCATTTTTAGAATTTTACATCCTAATACTATTATCAATTTAGTTTTTTATTTTCATTTGTGTTTTGTTTAAGTAGATAGATATGGTTAGATTAAGCTTCACTTTATCTTCCTTAGTTTTTATTTATTTATATTTATATTTCATGATATTTTGTTTTATCACATGGTTTTAATTATTTTCTATGTATTATTTTTGGCATGATATTAGGTGTCATTATTTTAAAATACTTCAGTAAAGTTATTAGTTATTTATTCTTTAATTATATGTAGTATGGTTTATGTGTTATTACGTATTTTATTTCTTTTATTATTGTCATTAGTCTATCTTGTATCATCAATCATATATGTGTGTAATATCCTAGTATTTAGTTTTTTTATGTCTTTTTTTGGTCATGTGTTAATTTTAAGTCATTGTTCATAATATTTTTCTTCTAGTTGTCTTGTCATGTGTTAGGTCAAAACATAAAAAAATCAAAATATTGGTCATATTATAAAGGATACATTTTCAATTACAACTAATGTCCACTCTTATGGATTTCATGGGCTTTTCCATTTTCTCTAATGGTAATCTCACTAGTGAATTAACTCAAATTCATAAAAATAGTACTTTTAGGGAATATGAGATTGAGTTTGAAACATTAACCAACAACATCTCTACCACATTATTCAGTCATTGCTTCATCAACAAAATTCAAAATGAGATTCAAACAGAGGTTCAAATATGGCAACCAAAATCCATAAAGAAATATGTGGGATTAGCTAAGCTTGAAAACTACCTCATTTACTATAATCATGGTCAGACACCTTTGTTTTTTCATCCCATCACAACACCACCTCTTTAGGACATCAATAAACTAGACATTGATTCCCTTTTAGATGCACCTCAATAGGTTTTAGATGATCCTATTAAATAAATTACCATGCTCAAGTAGGCCCTAAATGATCCCAAGCTAATATTAATAGAGCCCAAGTAGGGAACCATGTCTTCAAATCCCTTAAATAAAAATTCTAAGGGGGATGGCATGTATCCTAAATCCATTCATCGTGATGACTATTTTGAACACCCTTGCTCTCACTCTAAGAATATGATCAACATAGTTCAAATTACACTTCAACCTTTATTTATAGTGTTCATGTTCACCCTGTTAATGTACATGTTAATATTTGACCACATGATAAATAAGTGAAAGTGGAAAAGGACACATGGGTGTGTCTTTATCTGGTCTTAAACCTATTTTCATATGTATGGTCTAAACTTCATTTATTCCTCCTATTTATTATCATGTTTAGAAGGTGAAACATATTTAAGGGGGATGGAATGTAATGTACCTAGAGAGGGGTAGAATAGTATAATAGGGAATGAGTAGTTTAGTACCACATGCATAAGAATAAGGATTTGGATAGATGAGAACTAGTATGAATAAAAAGGCATGTAGGATGTTGAAAATCATCTAATAAGTCATATGTAATTACATATTGATCTAATAGGAGCTTACCCCCTTGAATAGGCCCATGATATAGAGTTATTCCTTATATAAAAGGAATATTATGTGTTTAATCATCATGTTTATCAATAAATGAGTGATTTATTATCATTTAGTTTAGTTTTAGGATTAAGGTTCCTGACAAGCATAGATGTGAGTTCTATAGATGCAAACACAGAGAGCAAGAGGAAGGTAGTTGAGGAAGTTCATGGGATGCTAATGGTTCTATAATTATTATTCAAACAAGTACAAGACCATTATGTTTAATTTCATTCCAAATGCACAAGAAATTCAAAGAGATCAGAATATTAGAAGTGCTTTCATACCTCAAAATTCTCAAGGTATAGGCAACATGATTCCTCCTAGTTGGCAAGCAAATGTTAGTTGTCCTTTCACTAACATTGAAGATAAAATGAAGATGTTTCATATGAATTTAACAATATGGGATACATTCAAAATACCTAGATAAGAAGACCTACTTCAAGAGGAGTTATCCAAACTCAGTTTGACAACTAAATAACCTAGTCAAAGAGAAGTGTCCTTAATAAACATCATGAATCTAAGTGAATCATAGTCAAGCAAAGTTAAAAAAGTAGACAAACCTCCTCTATTATATCTATCCATCATTATTAGAGAATTTTTAGGGCAAAATTATCTTGTTGATAGTGGTTCTAATACTTGTGTCATGTCCAAGCAAGTAGCTGACAAATTGAACTTGAAGTATGAACCTTATGTAAAAGGAGTGATGCAATTGGATGGGTCATTTTATAATACCATTGGAATAATTAGATGTTTTAAATTGATTGTCCATGATTTTCCTACCTTGACTATTTATCAAGATGTTGTAGTGGTGGATGTGTCTCCTTATTTTGCATTTTGTTTTTCTAGAGAGTTCACTACTAAAATTGGAGGTTATTTGACTTTAGACTAGTCCTAAAAGGGTTTTTGGACTAGATATGGTGAAAAAGTGATAATAAATTATGAACCTATTTATTTTGTCATGTTTAACCTTATGTGCCTTACACTTTTAACATGATTTGGAATGTAATTGAATAAGATGATCATCCTAGTGATCAAGATCCTCTAACTCTCTTTGATGGCATTTTTGATTTATATCTTGATGAGTGGGAAGCTGAGCAAGGTGGTTTTGAATAAATAGACCTTTATGAACATTATGATGGGTTCCTTGAGTCAGATCATGATACCATCCTAGAATAAGTTGTATTGGGAAACTATCTTAAACACATGAGTGATGGTGTAAGTATCCCATCTATGTCAAAACATGACATTCTTAGTGAGTAGCCTATTCTAGCTATAAAAGAAGAAAATATTATTGAACCTAAACATCATGAAAAGGTGGATGACATGTGGAAGTAGTTTCATGCCATTGTGTATGAATTTGAAGAATTGAGCGGGCCTATAACTATCTAGAAAGAATGTACACATGATTCTAAGGTCAAACATTTTCCATATGAACACAAGAAGTAAATTGAGATATTTATCAATCATGAAGCAACCTTGGTAGATCAAGATGTGTTTGATGAGCATAAATCAAAGTTAGAGATCTCAAATAATCAATAAATAACCTTTTTAGAATATGAAGTGTTTGATGAGCAGAAGGAGGATAATATAAATGACTTAAAATATGAAACATGTCATGTTTCAAAGACACTTGAAGTTGAAAATACTATGGTGATTTATAAGATTCAGTTTGGGAGTTATCAATTAAACATAAGAGAAGTCAAGTTAGATGCAAAGATAAACAAGGCCCTTAATGACCTAGATATAGTGTTCTTAAGTACTAAAAATGATAAACTTGTAGTCATTAGAATACCTAATCATTGTAAGTCACTTGAATATTTCCATAAATAAATTTTTATTGACAAGTATGCACCATATGAGGATTAATTTTCTTGGAGAAGCAGTGATGTAAGATTCATTATCTTTGATCTTGGTTAAATCAATGAAGAAGGTTATTCACCTCAAGGGTTTTGAACTATTATACATACTAGGGTAGGTGTATTTTTACTTATTTTGGTTCATGTTTTCCCTAAGTGTTCAACTAAATATAACTGTGAGTTTTGTTTTTTGTCTTGTTTCTTGTTTACTTTTTGTGTGTGGTGTGTTTGGTGAATTTTTAAATTATTATTAGTGTCAAGATAAGTGTGTAGGTGACTCTATAGCATAATTGGTAGGATAAGGTTATTGTTCTTTAGCATAGCAAGCTTGCTACCCCTAGGAAATAACCAAAATGTTGACCAAATTTAACCCTTGGTAAAATTTATTCAACCCCTATATATTAAAATTTCCTATAAGGTCTTTATAATTCATGGCATGGTCATAAAGGTCACTTAATGTGTTTTAAACCTTGGTCATTTGTGTCACAGTCTCAACATTCCTTCATGTCACCTTGTTGGTCATTATAGGTAAATTAAATGGTTTTACCATTAAGACATGTGTGTCAATATAATATCTAATGTATAAGGTGTTAAATTATGTCAGGAAATAGTTTGAAACTAAAAAGGATGCAAGTTCAATGTGGAAATAAGGATATCACTACAAAACATGTAGTTAAATGGAAGTTGTATGGACAAGTACTATCTAGCTAACACATGTGAGGCTTTAGGGGGTAAATTTAGATTCCCATGAGTTATTTTCAAGATTTAATAGCTTTAATAGGTCCAAAACTACCAAATATTGTTCTATCTCTCTCTTCGCTTCCTTCATAGGGTCAAACAAGTTAGTCAATATTTAGTCATTACAGACAAGAAGATGAGAGTCTGAATGAAATATTTTGGTGGAAGTTAGTAACCTTTAGGATCTTCCTTTCCATTTTAATATTTTATATTTTTGGTGTATTATTCTCTATGACCTATCCTTAAGAATGTTAGTGACTTCAACTTACTTGCATAACCCTTATACCTTTAGTTTTCCTATCTATTTATAGTTTTATTATGATTTAAAGTAGTAAACATGATATTTTAGAAAATTTCCTTATTTCACATGTTATTTTAAACTCATTTTTCACTTTTTAGCATGGATATATAGTAAATAAAATCTCCTTGTACTATCAATGATCATTCATGGTATATAGAATAGTGTTTTATCAGTTGTAGGGTTTTGTCCTCCCATAGTGGCTTTATACCAAAGGTAATTCACTTAATTTACTTCATCTCAAACCATAGTGATGGTTTAATCAAGTCTAAACTAATTACTAGACATCCCAATATTTGAACCAAATAAGGTTGAATGTAGAACTCATATAACAAAAGACATTGATCAAGACTATAACTATGTAATCATGGAGGTAAAATGATATAAGGTCTTGAGAGAAGTTAAAGTTTGATGATGCAACATAAGAAAACTATTTGACACAGGGTTGAAATGGTTGGAAATAATAAACAAGGTAAGAGATACAATCCAAGTTTTAACTTGAATATATAGTCACTAAGCCTTCACGACTACTACAGTAGTCTACCAACATCACAGAGGCCTAAGTAGTGATGAAATGATCTTGGATATGTTCAAAATCTAATTGAGACTATTATGAAACTATGAGAATATAAAGGATGTCATTTTATGAATGGTGAGGCCATTCCACACAACTAGACCTAATTCTATGTTTACAGGGTTCAAATAGGACTGATTATCTTAATTTCTTTGAGAAGGTGATCCTACCTCATAATGTTTCATCGATTAGTGAAGATTCATGAATTCTAAGTAGGTGTAATTATTTCATGATACTATCCTAACCTAAAGGTAATTTATTGAATCAATAATATGATTTATAAGCTATGAAAGAGTGATGGTAGAGTGGAGTTTCAATCATTTGGGCTTCCATTCTAGACATTTAGTAAGCACAATCCCAATTGAGCCTACATGAATTTGGAACAACTTGCAGACCTAGGTAGGTTGATGGTGAGAATCATTGTATGGTCTCATATCATGAAACAAGTGAATTAAATGGTGGAATGGAAATTATAACATCAATATGGAACCAAGGGTGTGGATCATAGTTTTAGAACAAGAAAATTTTAACCTAAAGGATTCTTGATTCTCCAAATGAGTATCTACAGGTGACACAGTCAGTATATGTGGCAGACCAGTCTAAACCAATGTGTGATTGAAATTTTAGAAAAGATAAGTTGGATAACCATGTTGGATATATTCTCAAACTTGTATATCATACTTCCATATGGTCCTTAGATAAGCCTCAGCACCTATAGGAACTTTGTAAATTCTGAGTGATTACATATAGTTGTGACATAGTCTGTAGACTAGCTCATGCTATGAAAGACACTAGGTGATTGATGTGTTTCCTTTTTACATTTATAGATAATACAAATATATCAAAGATTGATTTTTGAACCCCAACTCATAGTTAACTAAACCTTACCTATATTATATAGACCAAGAAAGTTAGTCTTATGAGTTTTGATGTTTGAGACTTATAGGAGCATAATTTAACCCTAAAATTTTTTTAAGATGGTTTTTATGACATAATACATATATACATAGTTTCATTTGAGCCTAATGAGTAGGGGAGATTCCCTCTATTTTGCCTCAGATAGAGGGCACTCCACGGGAAACATACCCTGTAGACCTAGCATATGAATGAGAGATAGAGGAATGGTAGAGTCTTGAGGGAATGTGAGGATGATTTAAGAGTTGAACTTAATAAGAAAAAATATTGATAAGGACTTATAAAAATTTTAATACATAAGAAAGGTAAGACACATAGAAATTATAGTTAAGCCTATTAAGCCTAGAATTAAGCCTAAATACTCACGGACTCAAAATTGATTATTAGGGAAGTAGTTATCACATGCCATGAGTATTTTGAGTAGGATTGATAGGGAATTAGGATTTAAGGATCATAAATATATGGAACATGTTAATGAGGCCTCAAGCACTTGGGGAGAGTTAAAGGGGGCTATATACGCCAAATTTATGAAATTGTTTCTAAGGTTGGACATCATAATTTTATGAATAATCATTAATAGTCCAAACCTCCTAAAACACTATTTTGGACCTGATAGAGAATAAATGAAATAATATTCATCCAAAATGAATCATCTAGCCATGAAATTCCCTTAGACATGTCTAGAACTCTCCTAGGTCCCTTGACATCCACTTTTTTGTACTATCATCTATACGAACAAATCTAATGCTATGGATCTTATAGGATTTGATGTGTTTGATAGGTATAAAGGAGAATAAATAATAAAATTTAATTTTGGGAGGTATTTAGATACTTGTTAAAAGTTATAAAACTCATTTCTCACCATATTTGTGAATTAAAACCTCTCTTCTACAGTTTTCATTGTAGGTAGTCTAAATGAGACTAAGAAGGAGATGTGATTATCTAGTGAGATAGTGACTAGGGTGACTTGGAAATTTTTTAGGTATACCTAATGGAGTGGAAGGAAAAAATGTTATAAAATTTTTTCCTACATCCTATTCAATTCATCTCTATGAGGAATTACAAACCACATAGGTGACAAGTCTGAGAATAGACCTAGAGGGCTAGTGATGAGTGATGGCAGGGAGTGACTAGCAAGTGAAAAGGATGAATTTATCAGTAAGTGAAGCATAGATTAGATACACTGACCTTGTTACCATATTGTCATGTTTAAGAGTATGTGGTAATTACTCCTATGGCATTTTTGGATAATCAAGTGAACCCTTCACCATTATGAAGGTAGTTTCAAAGCAAGACAATGAAGAGTCTATGTTAATTTGAGGAAGGTGTTCTATATGATATTGACACATGTTCATAATAGTTTTATGACCTATTTTAAAACTAATTTACTTGAAATTCAACTAGTTTCTAGCATTTGAAATTTGGTCTTGTGACACTTTATCTTAAATTCTTCTCTCTCATCTCTTATGCCTATATATTCAAGCCTTTTTGTCTTTGTAATGGATCCATAAGGTATGGCAAAGCCCTACTAGTTTTGACACATCATTTACCTTTGAATAAAGTTTTATAGGATTGATTCATTCTCTAAAATCTCTTTTGTAAGTGTGTTAATTGGTTTGTGTGGTTGATAAGTGATGACCATGCTCTCCTTTCTTCTATTTTTGTTCTTGCATGTTTGTGTGACTAACATCTCTTCTAATAGGTTTCATAAAGTTTATTTTTTGTTAAGTGTTTCTTCAAGATTTATAAGGACTATTAGTGTCTTGTATCAAACCTTATTTTCACCCACCTCTAGATAGGCATAGAAATATACCTATATGATAAATACTTATGCTATAAGGACATAGAGTTGAAGTTAGTTTGAGTAGTCTTCCTTATTAAGTGTAGATGTAGGTGTGTTGTGTGGAATTATCTTGGTATATCAAATCATTATACTAGGTTTATTTTATGTCTCATTCTTCCATTTTTACCCCCAATAGTGATTATCCTAGTGTAGTGTGATCCTAGATGATAAATCAAGGGAGATATCCCTTTCAAACCTAGAGATCTATCTCTTGTAATGGCTTGTCTATGAGGAGAAATAGTTCCATGTTATCTTAAAATTGAGAATGTATAATTGATGTATATAGGGTGAAATTTTTAAGTAATAATAGTCTTAAATAATCACTAAGTGATGTTTAGTCTACCTAGATCAAGTGGAATAAACCTTTGGGGAAGGGCCCTCACCCGTTATTTATAGGAGTGGGTGGGATATAAGTTTTCAAGAGAGGATTTCAATGGAATAAAACTATCAGACCTAGCCTATAGTTGGTTGTTGTTTAAAAATACCTATAAATAAGTACCTTCAAGGTATTTCCTAGGAGATACATTTAAAATATTCACAACAGTGATTTTTTCATTCAATGTATCTCCTAGGAGATACCTTAAAATTAAACATGAAGGTATTACAAGTTTATTTTAATGCCCTTGAAATAATCTTCAAAGATATACCTTGAAGGTAATTATTAATGGTCATCCATTCAATGGGATGTTGAATGTATCTCCCAAAAGTTATCTTCGACATGAACATGAGTAGGATTTTCCTTCATCTTGAAGGCACTATGTATAATACCCTCAATGGTAACTTCAAGGTATATCCTAGGGGATACCTTAAAGTTACAATTGAAGGTATTATGTAGGTTTAAAAAATTCTTTAATAAATTTAAAATACTTTTCACCTTGTATTTTGATTCTTCTAAATCCTTGAAAGTATGACACTTGGAATCCATTCATTAAAATAAGATCTCAGAAGATACCTCAATGGTTTTATCATAAATTCTATAGGACATTGAATATATCTACTAAGAGCTACCTTCAATATGCATAGGAGTGTATTTTTCCTTCACTTTGAAGGCATTCATGGTTGATACATTGAAGGGCCTTGTAATAACTTCAAGTCTACATTCAAGATATCTCCTAGGAGATACCTTTCAAAAAAATTCAATAGAGGATTCAAGGTTTATATCCTAATATACACCTTCAAGTTACCCATGAAGGTATTACAATGCATTAAAAATTTTAAGTGTTCCATATTACCATGATTTGGTAACCTGGTAGGTGGTACTCCCTTGATGATTTATTTGATGATTTTACTCAATGAATCCATTCGATGTGTTTGGGTCTTTGGCACTCCACACTCTACATATACTACAAGAATTTAGTTATTATGCATTTACTTTAGAGGATTTTTTCAAAATAGAGTATTCAAGAATTTATGGTGGGGGACCCAAAGCTACATTTTTTGGTGTTTAATGAAAATATTCATAGGTTTTTTTTGGAATGCTCATAAACAATGTTCTAACATGACTCCTAACTTTCAACTATTGAAAGATTCATTACTCTATAAACTAGAGTTTAAGAAGTGAAAAAAAACACTTAGGAGAGGGTAATGATGTAACAATCCTACTAAATGTTAATAGTGCCTATGTGGTGTACCCTTCAAATGAGGTTGCATAAACAAAAAAATTGAAGTTATAGGAATTGGAGATCAATAACATTTGAACTAGAAGTCAATGCTTGTTGGGATCATTTATGATCTAATGTTATTTTTATTAGTTTATTTCATGTTTTTTTATTTTTTAGGTAGTTTTTACCCATTATTTAGTTTATAAACCAACTATTGTTTTTCATAAAGCTTTTTAAAGCTTCTTTGTACAAAAAATAAAAAATCACATTCTCAAATATATTTTTATGATATTTATTTTCTCCTAGCCTATGGTGGTGTCAGATCCATGGAGACATTTGTTAATTAAGAAGACATTGAAGAATCTTGTGGAAGGATATAAAATATAGTGTATATTGACCTCAAATGGTAAATCATAACTGGTAAAAATAATTACTTTGATTTTTATGGTACTTCATTAGCATATTGATTTTTTTAATTTGTTGGATATATATGCTTCAAGTTTGGTTTATTAAATTGAATAGAAGACTTGATAGAACATATATTTAGCATGATTAACTGAATGTATTTTTTTAAATTTAGTCTTAATAATCTGGTTCAATTGCTTAGTCTAGTGCAGCCCTATATAGCCTAGCCAATCATTGCATTCTTTTCACATAGTCTGCAGACCTGTACTACCTAGTTGATCAACTCATTCTCTTCATAGAGTTCATAGACTTTTATGATGATTTTCTCAGTCAATATAATTGAAATTAACACAACCTTCAATTTGGACTGCGATGGCACAAGAAAATACAATGAAAAACTAACTTTTAATTTGGATAGTGGTGGCACAAGAAAATGCAATGAAAACTCAGTAAGGATTGTTTAAATATTTTTTATGGGCTCCACCAATAGCTAGTTTATTTTAAATTTTTGAGAAAGTAAAAATAAATTAAAAATGGGGGATCAAAGGACAAATGAAATTTTTACATGCAAACTAAAACTAGGTGAAACATATTCACTGCATGTTATTTTATTTTCATCTAAAATCTCATTTTATTTAGAATATTATAAATCTATATTCAAAATTTGTTTGAAAATTTAAAATGACATTTTGGTTGTTGTATGATTAAAAGGAGGTAAATTGATCAATGTTTATTTATTTTTTCTGGTGAAAATAATTCAAATTAGATTTTTGGAGTATCTTTTTTGTGATAAAAAAACATTGTAATGAATAAAATTGTAATATTGGATAAATAAGGGTGTAAAAGGAGTTATAAGGTGTAAAAAAATTTCAACAAGTCCTAAGTATCTCTTGTAATTGAAATCTATTTCAAAGATAAAGGAAAAACCATGATAGCATTCTTTATTTTTTGATTTCATACCATGGCTAAAATTGTGAGCTTGAATTCTAAAAATGGATGTTTAACTAGTACAAATTATAAGTAATGGTCAATGAACATGTAAAATACATTAGTTTTCAATGAATTATGAGAAGTAGTTAAAAATCAACGAACATTACCCACTGATGCCACAAGGCTTACATCATTTCATAGATGTGACAGGCATGCCCTTGCTTTATTGAAGTCAACTTGTAGTGCAAAAGTCATAATTCACATAGAAGCCATCAATTTTGAAGCTTGGAAAGCATGGAAATATCTAAAATATTTTTATGATAAACAACCCATTTAAAATAAAATTGATATTCTTATGTAGTTAATCAACACAAAACTAATAGATGATGAAGATGTTTCAAAATATGTGTCATGAATTAAGAATTTGAAATAAGAATATGGCACCACTAGTGGAAAAATTGATGATAAAATTCTCATTTCTATTGTTTTGAATGTCTTTAGCCCTAGCTACATGAACTTTATAGAAATATTAAAACTTATTGATAAGCTTAAAAAATCTATTTGTGAGTTACTCACTCAACATGAGTGACAATCTAAAAAGAAGAAAGAAAAACATACTGAAGAGGCCCACTATACCAAAATAGGTAATCCATTATATGATCATAAAAAAACATTCTTCTAATCACTTTCAGAGATAAAAACACTCTCCATGACACACTTCTAGACATCAGCATCATTCTAAACATAGGGATCATTCTGGTTCTCTGAAGCATAGACATCACTCTAGTTCTTAGAAGCATGAACATCACCATAAAAATTCACATGGACATAAGCACAAGTATAGACATTATTATTCATGTGGCTATTCTTCCTCTAGTTCCATTGGAAGTGAGATAATATGCTACAATTATGGTGGCATAAGAAACATCTCTACATAGTGCCCCTCCAAAAGTATGTCTTCTTGACATTGATAGAAGGAAGAAGCAAACATTGTTGGTCACTCCAATCATTCTAATCACTCTTCTAATTCCTCTTATGGCTATTATTTTGTATATTCTTCTGATGGATGAGATGATTATGAAATTACCTAATCCATAGTTGATGACTATATACTTTGAAATGGTAACACACCCATCTTGCGTGAGCTTCTAGGCTCAAGATTAGGATTTAATGTAGTAGTAATTTTTGTCTTGTGTGCTTTGCTTTCATAGATCTAGTGTTGATATGATCTTTGGTGTAGAGAATTTTAGTGGTTTATACTTGGTTTTTTTTCTACATATCTTATCACCTCTATCCTAATAGTGGGACAAGATATTGCATATTGGCTTTTGATGAGTCATCAATGGTTCGATATGAGTCAGCATTGAGTTGCTAGCATTGTTAGTGCTGAGCAAAGCCCTACGGGAGATGTTAGTGATTTTTTGGAATCAATTTGAGATGTTCCATACATATTACTAGGGATATTACTTGTTGGATATATTCCATGTGAAGATTAATGTATTTAGATAAAGCATGATCTTGTTCTACTTCAGTGTGGAGATGATTAGGGTGTTGATCATTTCAGGATGTATAGTGTATCAGTTGTAGTTGTAACAAAGTCTATTTATATGAATCATAGTTTATTTCTTTAGTCTTTCTATACCACTTTGGATTAAGGGGAATTTTGTTGGGATCATTTATGATCCAAATTTATTTTTACAAGTTTGTTTCATGTTCTTTAGTTTTCAAGTAGTTTTTACCCATTAGTTAGTTTCTAAACCAACTATTATTTTTTATAAATATTTTTAAAGCTTCTTTGTAAAAAAAATAAAACATCTCATTGCCAAATATATTTTCATGATATTTATTTTATCCTAGCCTACAATGATGAAGCTATATCAAAGTAGTTCAAATGATGACATGCCCTTTCGATCTCAAGATAACTTATTAATTCATTTACTCCCTTGTAATAAATTAATGTGTTTGTATAATTAAGGGGTAAACAGTCATCACAAAAAACTAACTAATTATTTATTTGAATGTTTGCATACATGTGAAGGATTGAATCATGAGAAACATGCTAGTGAATAATGACTTGATTGGATGGCTAATTATGGGGACACAATCTTGTGTTACCCTAAAGAAGGTGATCCATTAAAGGATGATGAAGAATAAAAATAATTTATAGCATCATTGTGCCTCATTATGACCAAGAAAGAGTATGAATTTAGTCATGTAAGCATTAAGGAAAGCAAAGAGGCATCAGGTATTCATTTACATGTTATTTATCATGAATATGTTGATGTGAGTATTGATGAATATGCATTTTATGAGAACAAAATGAAACTAATGAACATGTTGATAGAAGGAAAATAAGGTACATTAGTACCAAATGAGGTGTTTGCACAAGTGAAAGTGTAATAGTAAAGAAAGAAGGAGAAGAACATGAGGAAATGATTGCATAGATTGAATTACAATATGTTGAGGTGATTTGTTTATCTCTTATGGAAGATAAAGGTGAGGATGATGACTATATAGTGGAGGAGAATGATATATGGTATTATATCATGGAGGATTCAGAGGATTTGAGTCTCATAGGAGACAAGACTAGCATCATGTCAGTTGAACTTACATTGTAAGTAATCTTGATCCAAGAGGAAGAAGAGTTGGCAATCAAGGAACAAGGAGAACTCCAAGAGAGAAAGAAAGAGGTGATTTTTATTGACATGTTTGATTCATGTGTAGGCCATTGGAGGAAAGAGAATGAACAATAGTTTGTAATGATTGGGAATATGCATCTCGAGAGGAAAAGCAAGAGGAAGAACATGAGAAAGAATAATAAACGAGGAGCCATCATGAGCAAGCATAAAAATTCATATATGTTTCGAAGAGGCCTTGGGATCTAGGTGGCCAATAACTTAGAAGGAAGATGTTATAAATGACCTTAAAGACAAACCAATTATAACTTTCTTGGAAAGTTTCTCTTACTCCTCAGTAGTATAATGTAGGAGAATCACCTACCACTTGTACATGTGATCTAATTTTCAATTTTTGAGTCCTTATTAGGTTTTTAAGGTCATGATAAGTTTATATGAGTCATTTATAATTATTAAGAGTTGCTAAATTTTGAATTAGGTGAGTTCTCACCAAATTTTTGGTTTGAATTTTCAAATGCTTTTGTGTAGTTTAAGAGATCTCAAATTTATTTCAAGAGGTCTCAATCTTGAATTTTGGGTGGATAGGCTTTAGAAAGGTTCTCAAAGTTATAATCATGTATACATGGACACATATAGTGAGTCACCTTAATGGGTAGTTAGGTAGTTATTAATGTGCAATAGTTAGTTATAGAAGTTTTGATATAGGTAAGTGTTGTTGGTTGTCAAAAATTCATTTTATGTAGGAGAGTTAAAATGGGTAGGATGCAAAGGGAGAATATTTAATAACCCCAATGAAGGTGAACCAAGATTTTTTTTTCTTTTGATGACAAGAAAGTAAATATTCTTATATTTTTCCTGCATATGTTTTATGAATTTTACCATGCTAAAATATTTAAAGAAAGAGTAATAAAATCAATTTTGATGATTTTTGTGTTGATTGGTAAGTGGAAATTAGCTTTCCTGTGTTGTTTTCAAGTATTTGTTAAGTTTTTTCAAGATTGTTTTCAAAGTGGTGCAAGAATGAAATCCTTATCTATATCGAGATGATTGTGTGATTAATATAACAAAAGGAGCTATAGACCAGATAAATTTGATGGTTATTTATGAGTTATAAAGTTGAAAATATGTATTTAAAAGTTTATAAAACCTTTATTTGTATATAAACTCTAGGTATAGGTTTCATTTATATTTTTTTCTCAATGTTTTATATTGCTTGTAAGGAGTGATTAGGAACTCTGAGCACATACCTTTGAAAAAAGGATCACATTTGAATTATGGATGATATTAAAATTGGAAATATACTTGTAACATATTTAATGTGATTTTTGTGATAACATATGTTTATACATATATAGGTTGTATAAACAAAGTTTCAGACATAAAGATTTCTAAGAAATACTACTCAATCCATTATAAGAAAGAGAAATGGTGTAATAAGTTGTCAAAGAGACTTTGAATTAATTTAAATATATGTAATAGGTTTTCACATGATGTAATATATATTAATATAAAAATTAAATCCTTATTGAGTTCTAAAATTCCAATTTGAGTCTTCTTGGATATGCATAGTTCTGTGTTTTCACACACAGTCTAAAAAAATAAAGGGATATCTCTATAAAAAGTTTAAAATTAGGATTGCCATGATTTTTAAATTTTTATTAAGTCTCAATATGTCTCAAACAAATTTAATAGGTATTATAAACTTTTTTATAAACCCAAAATCCCATTAAGTCTCTTTTGAGTATACATTGCCTTGTTGTTTGCTTTAAAATAAGCATAGAAGTCATTTATAATCTATAACAAAGGTGTTAATGGGAAATTTTATGAAGTAAGTTGTATGGGAGTTTTAAACATCATAAAAATTTATAAAATTCATTTTAAAATTATTATGAAACCTCTAAAAAATTCCATCCCTTCTCTAATAGTGACAGTTATTATATATCATGTTCTAGGGTTTCTATACAAAATTTGGATTTGTTAAAGCTTTACCTAGTGAAAAGTGATAAAATTTTGATATTTTTTGAGAACCAATATGGGTTAACTAATTTTTTAGGTTTCAATTGCATCACGTACAACTCTATACGTTTATTATCAACTATGTGAGAAGTGAGTGTTGCCAGGCCTAATAAGCCTAGAGAGTGGTTTAAAAGGACTAAATAAAGTGGTCAAATCATTGAGTGAAGACATAAAAATTTGTGAATATAATTAAATTCCTATAGTATATGTTAAAATAATCTCAATTTTCCATTACAAGACTATGCATGTCCATACCATACAATAAGGCCAAAAAAAGGTTACTAAAAGAACCCTGTTAAAGCAAGAAATAATGAAAGTCATAAAAATGGATATGTGAGGAGTTGTGGATTGAAACATTAGGTGGTTAGATATTTATTTATCATGATAATTATGATAAATTACCTGAGAAGATCTACGTCAAAATTGGATCTAAGTGACTAGTGATTTCTTATCAAGAATGAGTATGTTAAAATGAAACATGTGAGAGTGTGTTAAGGAATTAGATCACTAGAATTAATTGATACATGTTCATGTTTAAATGAATTATAAGGTTTATAAATATTTAAATTTTTATTTCATTAATAATAACTAGAATAAATTTTCAAGTGATGATAGAGAGATAGATTCTGAATATAATAGTCAAGGACAATGAAAATATAAGAAAGGGATAGAACTAGGTTCATAGATCATAGGTAAAGGAGTAATTTTAGTTTATGTTATATCTATATTTACATATGTGAGAGGACATATGCATCATTTACCTTTCCTATTTTAGGAGATGCATATGTGGGATACATATCTATCTCATATTCTACTTTATCATCATAGGGATCATAATCAAAAGGGTCACTTGTAATAATGTTCTCATTATAAGGATTATACATAACTAACCTACATGTATATTGAGGCATGTTTAAATCCAAATTTTTTACATTGGAAAAGGTTTATATAATGTTTAAAACTTTTATAACTTTCTTTAAAAAGATTTTTCCTTGACATCATGAAAAGGTTTATATAATGTTATCATGAAAAGACTTTGGGTCCTCTGAATAAAATGGTAAAAAAGAAAACTTTGGACTTTCTCTTAGAAAATTTATAAGTGAAGTTAAATATTTTTTGTAACTTGTATTTTCACCCTTTTAGGAGATGTCTCAACTCTCCTCATCCAAGTGGCATAATTGAAACACCTCTAGACTTTTGGGTAGCCTATGGATGAGTTGAATCTCTAGATAGGGCTAACTCCCTTGATGTACCGCTTTGGATCACTACTACACCTAAAATTTGTGAGGGAAAAGAGAGAGAATAAACTAAAATAAAACTATCATAAGGGAGCTGATAAACCAAATTGATTGATGACTACCAAAAAGATGCATGTTACACATGAAACCAAGATACTAACCAAACATACACTTCTCCAATTTACATCTTCTTACATCAATATTACATTATGAGGTTACGGATGAATGTTTAGGCTAGGAGGACTATACAAGGCCTTGAATGGAACTAGTGAATATTCTAACTCACTCAACCTTGATACTTCCTTGAACACTTTATATTCCCTATAAGAAGAAGCTTTCCAACTGTAAATAGGTGAGAGAATGAAACAGCATGCTAAGGAAACAAAAGTTATCGCTAAGTAAAATTAATCATCCAATTAAACACATTATGAATAGTTATGTAAGAGGTAAAATAATTATTATTTTTGATCAAATGGTATGTAAATGAGAAGGGATTCACAATACTCAGGTGGAGCATGAGTTACAAAGGCTAATATGGCTAGTTTTTATAGAACTTGAAAGAGAGAGGAGAAGAAAGAAGTCCAAAGGTCACAAAGATAGTTATAAATTTGAGATATTGAGAGAATGAGTTAGATATTATTTAAAATAATATTTTAAACAAACCATGCAAGGTCAAGAAGTACAAATGTCCATCCAAATCATGAAACTCATGAAAAGTGGTATGAAATTCCCTTTACTAGCTCAAAAAACTACCTTCATTATGCACCTACATTTAAACATACCAAGACTAACTAGGGATAGTTATTAATTATTGTAATGATATTAAAGGTTTTTATACATGCCTCTCCATGCATTAGTTTTAGTCTTGGTCATTTGAAATCATCTAGGAGTGAACCATCACCATCTACAGTCTAAGAAAACTCCTCTTCCACACACCTTGCACACTTAGATTTCAAAGAACATTATTAAAATGGAGTTTATGACACTTTTAAAGACCCTAAATGGATTTATAGGCACTAATAACACCTTAAAATTATCTCACTTGATGTTCTCCACCCTTCTCACTATCTTGGTCACTATGCTAGTTTTGACTAGCTAAGATGAATCAACTAATTGAGGCACTTAAGATTTTTTTCAAGGAATTAAATTTACATGGGGAGTTATTTTAAGTCCTATTATTCCCTTACATGTGATTTTGATCTCTTTTAACCTCCTAAAACCTACACAACACACAAAATAGTCAAAAATACCTTATTTTTTACTCGATCTATATAATTTCATAAAACTTAAAAGGATGGGAATGAGCATGAAAGAGTATTATGAAATTTTCAATAAATTTCATGTTAAAAATAGGTTTTTACAATAGATTTCCATCTCCATTTACTCTATCAGGTCAATAACTAGGGTTTATAAGGGTTTAAGATTTTTTTACCCTCTTAAGCATTGTTCATAAAGGTTATACACTACAACTACCAAAATATATCACTAGAGTATATTTAAATACATCCATAAAATTATCCAAACTTATTATATTCCAATGCATAGTCTCAAAGGAGATGTGAGCACTTCAACTTGGACTATCGAGCTTGTTTTTCCACTTTGCATTAGTGTAAGTTGTATTTGAGCCAAAATATGACCTCTTTATGCTTACTCTACATTATTGAGATGTTTAAAATTATTAAATGAACTTATACACATTATCCAATAGGTTTTAAATCTTATCTCATGATAAAAGTGAAAATGGTTCTCCATTTGGCTTCTAGGCCTAAACCATACTTGACATACTTGGCTGGAATATTGAAGGTTTAGAGAAATTTTTTTAGTTTATCCCCTCTTTTTAAGGTTTTACATGTTGTTATGGATTTTTTCCAACCTTAAAAACCTATCTTAATTTCTCAGTTAGTCCTTATCCAACCTTTTTACCTTCTATACCTAGTACTATAGGGTTTTACTCATAAAGGAAGTACCCTCTATTTGAGACAAAGTAAAGGGAACTCCCCTATTGTATCAAATAATGATGACTATTGGAGGAGATTATACAAGAAAAAAACATGTTACGTACTAATTTTTATCTATTTTTCTAATGATTTTACCTCCCAAATTCTCAAAGACCCAAGATAGACTAAAGGTAAGCAAACTGTCTGCAGGGTTTTGGCATGTGGATTGTGTACTATTACATTAGAGATCTCTCTCTTATCTTATTTTATACTATAAAAATCCTATGGATATTTTAATTATCTTTATGGAGGTTCTCTCAGTTTCTCTCATCAATCTAATATTTCATGTGCCTTTCCATACATCTTGCCTAGTCAAGATTGAGTGTATATATGACTATATTTCTTGCCTTTAAGGAGACACCTATAGGTAAGCATGTATGGATTTGGTTTTGAACATGGAGATAATCCAATTTATACCTTAAAACATGAAATTAATCTATGTTTTTAATTAACTCACACTTTGAAGTTTGAATTTCTCCAAATACCAATCATAGTGGTTAACTGTGTTACCTTGCCCTTTTGACTAAAGGAGGATTCTTATACATAAAAATGTCTGAATTAAGCCTTGAAATCATGTTTGATATATCTAATAAATATTTCCAGACCATGATACAGCCATAAATATTCATCTAATACCTATATTAAGGTTTATTATTAAATGCATGTAGCCCATTCCTCATGGTAACCTTATAGCCAGCCTATAGGTACACATTTGATGATGGCAAGGAGGATTGTAGGTGGTGTAGTGGTCAACACTTAGTGTATCAACTTATTTGAAGAACCTTTATACCACATATCCTAATTTTAACCCTCTATAAACTTCAAACATTAGGGTATGGTCTATAATACAACCTTAGATGAAGAGTCACCTTCAGGCTCAAAACTGTAGATGTCAATGAAGAAAAATAGTGTTCAAATGGTAACTTTGAGCCTCTCAACAACTAATATCCACTTATAATCTACCCCTAAAACCTTGTGGATATATTTTATTATGTGGATAATATAATACATGATCATCTATATACCTCAAAAGTCATTGAAACCATATTATATGACCTCTACCAAACTACCAGGTGCTCTGTTTTCACTCTTTAGGGAAAATGTCCCTAAACTCAATAATTTCATGTTTGAGGGTGATCCATAATTACATCTATCCATTAGACACCTCAAAAAGGTTTAACATGGTCAATTCATATGATATAACTCATATTAATGTTTAACCATTACTCCCACTTCCCCATATGGCACCTTAGCTTACTTTTAACACCACATATAGGTGGACCCTACCATATACATGCAATGAAGGTGAGAATTGTAGTCAATATGCAATATTTACATTCTTGTGACAAAATATAATCATTTTAAAGGTTTCCAAGTGTGCCATTATAACTCTAAAAGAATAAACCACTTATCAAAACTCCCATTCCACCATGGAGTCATCTCATGAGGCTCATATATATTCACTTGAGTTATATGCAGGTAATAATCATGAAATGTTCCATATAATCAATAAATATACCTTCCATGTCAAATAATATCTTCATATGATTTTATAATGGAAAATTAGGATGTTTCAAATCCTCATTCAAGATTTCAAACCTCATTTTCAATGTTTCACTTTTTTTTCATGGCACTTAGCTAACTATATATGACAGCCATAAGGTAGTCTAATTGTATGTGTGGTATATGATTGCAAAATATGGATTTTTATTTTGATAATGAAGTTTAAAGGTGAAATGGATTAGGATGACCTTGAAAACATGAAAGTAAACTATCAAAACCCTCTGGAACCATTAAAAAAGCATAAAGGTCCAAAAAATGGTGGAAACCTGCCTGTTTCATATAAAAGTGCTCCATCTTGAAAATTAAAATATTTGGATCATACAAACACATTTTAACATGAAAAAAAAAATTAACATGAGAGGATATTTTAAAAATCATCTATAAACCATCTTAGTGACTAGATTGTATGAAACTACTCAAGCCAAGGCAAATCCTATACGGTACATAGATTGGTAAGCAAAAAAACATAGTTAACTTCTTAGCAATGGTTCATAAAGATCAAAAAAATTGTTACTATAAAACAAAACATAAAATATAATATAAATGAGTGTGGAAATCACCCCCAAGAGAAAGTTTTTTGAAACCTCTCTTACTGACTATACCAAGTACAAACCTTAAGACTAGTTATGTGTGTTTAAAAGGATGAAAAGGAGAAGAATAGTTTTAACTTAAAATTAGAACTTATAGAGAATTTAAAATTTGTAATAGAGATTAAATAATCTAAATATGCATTCTTTGACCTTATCCCATGTGTCAAACTCCCTTATGGGTCGTACAGGTGCCAAACTCTTCCCTTTTCAAGAGAAATAACTCTTTCTTCTAAATAACTAGTCACTTTTCAGTTAGTAACAATTAATAAATACTTATAAGGACACATGGGATGTGAAATCACCATTTTTAAACCATAAAAATTCCCAAAGAGTTTTTAAAATTCATTTAATGCTCTTTTATGACCCTCAAAATGACTTAAAACGATCTAAAGACTAAAAGGACTAATTACCAAGGCTAATATAACATTAAATCACACTAAATGACCTATTATACACCTTAATACATATATATTAAACCCAAAAAATTCCTTAAAATATATTTTTTACCTATAGGGGTCTCAATTTTACCTACAGGGTCAGATTTGGTCAACTCTCTTGAAATAAAAGCTTGAACTTGGTCTAAGCACATGAGATCCTCAAACTAAATGGAAAGCAAACTAGGTCTTGGTATAAAAACATTAGGTTGATATTATAAATTAACTTGGTATATGAAATAAATTGTAAATATTTTAAGGACTTTGACTCAAAATAAAAGGTACACTTTATCTAGGTGAAATTGGAAACAAGGTTGAACTTAGTTTTGATCAAGGAAATTTTCTTTAACCAAACTAAAAGCCAATCCAAGTAGCACAATATAATTTTAAAAATTAAAAAACTCAAGACCAAGTAGTAAATAATACTCTAGCATCAACTAATTGATTTTAGATCAAAAATTTAAATTGGATTTCTATGTTGGTTCAATAGGCACTTGGATGAAGGCAAATGGTTTCAAACAATTTGAACACCATAATGCTTCTTGGTGAAAATGTGTATGGATTTGTTTATTTTGTGCATAATTATTTTTATAATCAACATGAAAGTTAATAAGAAACACACATATACAATCTCCTATCTAAATGTAGACACAAGGTTTCATCATATCCATCAAATTCTATCAATATACCAGTTCTTGAGAAGAATTAAGTATTAATCTAATAAATAAAAGCACATGAGGGTAGAGTGTTTATACCCCCTCTATATATCAATAAATTATACATGTAATGGAATTTATAGTACCAAATAAACTTGACATTGGTAAGATAACTCATGGTAAGTGGGGTTTCTTAATCTAAAATATTCACATTGGTTTTTTAAATGGTCCACGAGTATCAAATAATACTTAGGAAAAATAAAATATATATCAAGTGGATGAAAAACCATATATATATTGTTATAAAAGAGTCTTATCCCTTTTTAAACCACTTCATCCATTAGTTGTTCAATGAATTTTGATGTTTAGAATGTGCATGATCTAGGTCTCTATTCAACTTATTACGTTAATCACTTAGCCATTGTCTAATCAAAAAATATGACCAATTTGTATACCCCACACGATAAGTGGAGTTTGTAATATGTTGGGAGATGAAACCCTAGTCAATTCACCCCTAGAGAACATTTGAGAAAGTGATGAACTCTTGTATGCCAATATAAAAATAAAATAAGAGGGGAGAAAACCATTTTTGAGTCACCTATGTTCAATAAAATGAGGGGAGAGCATACATGACTTAAAATCTAGCATACAAGGAAAAAGTAGATTAGTCATGTTTGTGAGTCACCCTAAATAGGGAAGAGAATACACAAACTTCACTAAACAATGTGAAAAAGGAAAATACGAAATAAAATGCTAAAGTAAACAAGTTTTAAACAACAAAATTAATATGTTTTTGAAACAAAATGAATATGCTTTTGAAAACCTTACTCAAAACCTTGGAAGTGATATGAAAACTTAAAAGTTGTTTAGTTTATCTTAAAATACCTAAATAAAATGTTTGAAAACTTTGAAGTGAAAAAAAAATCTAAAATCAAAACACAAGTGCAAAAATGGCTCCATTTAGTGCATCAAATTATTAATTTTGCCTTATACCCTTCATCAAATGCTTAGTGGATTAATTTATGTTTGTTAAGTTGTAAGAGTCAATCAAACATTTGAACATTTTGAAGTCTTAGGTTTGTGTCTCAGAGTGAAGTTGTTATTTAGCAGTCCATGAAGTCAGCATTTTATCAGAACTACAAAACATAGAATTTGGCAAAGTAACCATTAATAGAGGGTAAGTCAATAATTATTATAAGGAAACTCACTACTTTATATAAAAAATTGTTGTAATCACCAATTTTGTACAATAATTTTACTTGGAAAAATCATTGATTTTCAAGGTCTAAGTAACCATTTTCTAGGTTGAGGTCAAATTTGTCAATATATATAAAAATATAGAAAACTAAAATGTTAAATTAACCATCAAATTAACCATTATATATTAGTAAAGTCATTATTTTCTTGAAAAAAACTAGTTTTATCACCGATACATAGGGAAAATTCACCATTTTCTAGGCAAACACAAAAACATGGTAATTTTAGGCAAAAAATCTAAAACTAAGGTATTGATTTCGAAGAGTCCAAAACTATTCATAGGATGAATTTGGGGTTCATGGTCCCATTGAACATGTCATTATGTAACATCAGAATCCAAATATTATGATTAGTCACAAGTTAGTAGATAAATATAAAAATGAATTCAAGACTAATGTTCTAAGACTAAGTACTCAAGTGAGAAAATGACTAACAAATAAAGATCCAAGAATAAGATAAAAAGACTATTTTCACCTTCCTTGAGAGCTTTTATTGGTAATCATCATATAAACGTGACTTTTCTTAGTTTGTGATTAATTGATATTTGTCAATGCTAGTACTTTTTGGGTAGCATCTCCCCTTGTTCACTTATGGCTTGTATTGGCATGTTAAATTATTGTGAAGCTTCCTCTTAATAATTATACATGGTAAGATTGGATTTATAAGTTTGGTTGAAAGTGAGTGAGAATCTTTATTTTTATATATTTCCAACTAATTCCAATTTAGTTGTGGTTATGCTTGGGTTAGGGTTGGGAGGTTGAATTCATTTATGTTTTGGGGATAGAGCTTATATTTATGAAGCATGGATCAACATTCTTGATATTGATCTCATTTATTTTGATATTTCTAATTATTATTTAATTTTTATGTTGAAATATATCCTTTCCCAAAAGATGATGAAGAATTCCTAAATCATCAATTTCAAATGTTTAAATTTGTTTATCCTTATATTTATGAATTAAATTAAGTATATCACCAGTAATAAGAATATGATAAACATATAAAACAATTAAGATGATATGATAATTTTTAAACTTTACAAAGAAATCATTATCAAAATAATAGTTAGAGAAACCTAATTCTTTAAAATAACTAGTAATTTTAGAATATCAATTTGAGGAGCTTGTTTTAGACCATACGTAGATTTCTTTAACTTGTAAGCATAATTCTCTTTATTAAGGTTAGTGAATTTTTTTGGCTGAGTCATATAGATTTATTATTTTAAATAACCATTCATGAATGTATTTTTGACATCCATTTGGTGTATAATCCAACTGTTTTTAGCTACAAGAGCAATGAATGATCTAACAATACTCATTTTTGCTATAGGATCAAAGTATTTAATATATTCAATCTGAAATTCTTGAGTTAAACCATGATAGACTAATCTTGCTTTAAATTTTTCAATTTTATCAATTAAGTTATATTTTATTTTATAAATCCACCAACAACCAACAATATGTCTTTAAGGTAGAGGTGGACAAGATCCCAAGTCTCATTTTCAATTAAGGAAATATACCCAACTTGCATAGAAATTTTACATATATCATCTTGAATAGCTTCCTCAAAATATTTAGGTTCACATTCATAAATAATAATTAAAACATAATAAGAATGTTTATTTATAGTTAGTTTATTAAGATTATCAAGATTAAAAGACTAGATTAGGGGTTCTACCCATTTAAGTGATTTAGATTGAGCATGCAATTTAGAAGGTTCCTTGGGATCTAAGTTATCCAACATTGGATCAACTTCCTTTAGGGCATATATTTATTTATATCAAGTAATGTGAGATCTAGTATGATAAAATGAAGAACATTTAAGGGGTTATAAAGATGGCTTGAAAAAATTGAAGGATAAAAAATTCATATTCTCAATGATTTGTATTTTAGATGGATAATACACTTAATATTTTGGTTTTACCTTCATAACCTATGAAAATGCAAGAATGTGAGGTGGGATCAAGTTTATTTCTTTTAAATTTAGGAAAAAATATGGAAGCCAGACTTCCAAGATCCTAATATGAGGCACACTAGGTTTCTTATTATACCACATTTATAAAGGATTAGAAAGATGCAAAACTTTAGTAGGGAATCTATTTAGAATATGCACATAAGTATTCATGGTTTTGAACCATATGAATTTACAAACATTTGCATAAATTAACATTGTTCTAGCCATTTCAATAATGGTGTAGTTTTTCCTTTTAACAATACCATTTTGATGTGTGTGTGTTGGTGGGGGGGGGGAATAAGGATATGTTAGTTCCCTTTTATTTCCATAGCTAATATAAACATAATCAAATTATTTACTAAACCACCATTATCTATTCTTAATCTCTTGATATAAAATTTAGAAACATTTTTAATAATAGCTTTACATTCTTTGAATTTAGCTTCAAATTTATGTTTAATAAAATATGACCAAATCATCATATATGATCATCAATAAAACTAAAAACATATAAATAACCATTAAGAGATACAACGTCAAGTGGTACTAAAATGTCAATATGAATTAATTCTAAAGGATGTGAGGAATTCACATCATGATTCTTGTCAAAGGGAATAGTATGTTATTTACCATGTAAGCAAACTTCAAAAGTTTCATGATGAGAGGAGATATAAATAATACCAAAAAAATGATTATGAGAATATATATAATATAAAATTATAAAATTAACATGTCTTAATCTTTCATGCCATAATTGTGATTCATTCCTACTATATGAAAGTTAACATGTAGATGAAACATAAAATATGTATAAAGCATTTTATTGAACATATTAAAAAATCAGGGAACCATATTAATTTCTAATAGACATATTTTATTTAATAAAATATAAAATGAAATTATAATTGATAAGTTGATAATAGTAAAATAGATTTTTCTTAAGTTTAGGTACATAGAAAATAACTTTTATAACAACATTTACAATTTTTTTCTTGCATAGTAGAATCTATGAATAAATTATCTCCTAGGTAATATTTTCAAAAACATCTCTAGTATCATACAAAATATGAGATAAGCAAGTCATATGATATGATGCACTACTATCTAAAATCCATTCATTTTCAATAAAAGAAAACAAAGTAACATCTAAAGCAATAACACTAGAATTCTACTCATGATTACTATTTTTACTATGATTATGATTCTATTTTTGTTATATTTATTCCCTTTATTATTTTTAAACTTTATATGATTAACTGTATATTTTTTTTATTAAAAAAATAATTTTATGACCAAATTTACCCCACATATTGTAACTCCCATTAAACTTAGGTTTATGATTCTTATTAAGAGATTTCTTGCTCCCATTTTTTCCATTTACAAAATTAGGGTTAGCTTTTTGGTTCTTATTAGTATAAAAAATATGACTAAGAGTGAGAATTTCCCAAGTTTTATTCTTTCTTTAGAATCAATATTTGACATCACTTATTATTCTTGAATTAGAAGTGTGGATAGAGTTGTGAGGTCAGGGATATCTTTCTTCATTTTGTATTTTGAGTTAAGAATTAAAATGAAATTGAAATTGTTTTCATGAATATTAAGATAGATAATGAAATAAAAAATCTTGTCTTGAATAATATTATAGTCATAACCATCTATTAGGAATAAATACAAAAATTGATGTGGAACAAATTCATAGAATCATCATAATAATAATAGATATAAATAGAGATGCGGAAAGAACAAAAATAAACATGCAAAATAAGAAGACAAGATTTAACATGGTTCACCCAATGTGGGATATATCCACCAAGAAACACTTTCTCATATTTTATTACAAGCCATGTGAGTATAAACCACTCTCAGATCAGTCTTCTCACAATTACAATGAACAAATATTGTTTGGAGTTGTGCTCAACAAACCCTCTTAAATTTGAACCTGAATTCACACACTTTATTCTTCCTACTCAAACCTTTGTTCTCATGATGTATTACCTACAAAAATATCCATTCTATATAATACATAAACAAATCAGTATTACAAAACAATGGGTACCAAAACCATGGGCAAAGTCAACCCAAAATGGTTTCCCATTAAAGGGGGTTCAGGTAATTTTTTGGGGGCAACCACCCTTAAACCCCTATTTGTTAGGGGATGCCACCCCTAAACCTTGATGAAAATACATATAGAGTGTACAGTATATTTAAAATATATAGTATTTGAGAATACATTATAGTTTATAAATAGGCTCCACAACATAACAATCTCCCACTTAGAGACTAATATCCTCTAAGCAAGCTTCTCAACCCTTCACTGTCATTTGTGAAGGCCAACCAAAACTAAGCGTAGTTGTAGTTTGTTCCTTGTGACCACCTTGGTCATCATGTCTATAGGATTTTGATTGATATGAATCTTCTCTATCTTTAACTGCTCTTCTTTCAAAGTTATCCTAATGAAATGGCACCTCAATTATATATTCTTTATCCTTGAGTGGAAAGTGGAGTTCTTTTATAGATGTATAACACTATGACTATTAATATATAGTTTCCCTTCCTCTTGATTATTCTCCAAATCTTCAATCAACTACTATAACCAAATCATTTATTTTCTTGCCTTTGTGGTAGCAACATACTTAGCCTTTATGGTTGAAAAAGCCACAAGTTTTTCTAGTCATAAAATATAGCTCACCATTGTGTCACCTATAGTAAATATATATCCTATTTTACTCCTCTTACTATATAAATCACCAATCATGTATAAATCTACATAAACATGCAAAGTGGTGTCTGATCCACCATAGCTTAAAACTATCCCCATGGTCCCTCTTAAATATCAAAGGATCCACTTTATTTCCTTTCAGTGTTCTCTACTTAGATCACTCATGTACATGCTTATTGCTCCCACTGCATGGGTAATATATAGCCTAGTGCACACCATGGTATACATCAAGCTAACAACAACTAATGAGTATAATACATGTGAAAATATATATTATCTCCTCCTCTATCTTGGGACATTGATCCTTTGATAACTTAAAATGACCTTCCAAAGGAGTCCCAATCAGTTTAGCATCCTGCATACTAAACCTCTCCAAGACATTTTTGATGTATTCTTCTTGGGATAAATTTAGCTTTCATTCCTTCTTATCTTGAGTTATGTTCATACCAGGGATTTTTTTTTGCTTCTTCTAAATTCTTCATAGCAAAGGAATTACTAAGTTATTCTTTAAGTGTCTTTATTTTTCTACATGTTTTTACCTAAAACTAGCATGTCATCCACTACAGACAAAGGATAATGTAATCACCATCATCAAATATCTTGATATATATATAATTGTCTGAATGACACTTGAAGTATCCCTACTCCATCATAAAGTTGTCAAATTTCTTGTACCACTATCATGGATCTTCTTTTAGGCCATATAAGCTCTTTTTCAGTTTACACACTATTTTCTTCTTTTCTATGACCTCATATCCCTATAGATGCTCAGATATAAGTCCTCCTCCAAATCACCATGAAGGAACATAGTCTTCATATCTAGCTACTCAAAGTGCAAGTCTTCCATTACCACTATCCAAAGAATAGTCTTAATAAAAGTCTTCTTTACCATTGGGGAAAAAATATTATCGAAATCAATTCCCTTCTTCTGTACAAACCCCTTTAACACCAACCGAGACTTGTACCTTTTCTTCCCTCCATAATATTCTTTAAATCTATAAACCCACTTGTTATTCAATACTCTTACCTTCAAGTAGGGTTACCAAATCCAAAGTGTGATTTTTCATGAGACATTGATGTTCCTCATCCATAGCTTTTTCCCACTTTTTCTTGACATCTACCTACATTACCTCTTTAAAGCACTCTGGCTCTCCATTGTTAGTGAGTAATAGATAATTAAGAGATGGAGAAAAAATTTCAAGTTCCCTTCTTACCCTAGAAAACCTTCTCACCATATGATTTTAAGGTTCTTGTTGAGTAGGTGCATGAACTGGTTACTTGGACATTTTATCATCTACAATATCCTTTAGTACTATGTACTCTTTTCTAGATTCTTCTTTCTGATCCTACAATTGCTATTTATACATGGCTTTTTAATTTAAAAAACCATCCTTAAACTTAAATATTTTCTTGTCCTTAAGACTCCAATTCCAAAAACCAAAGTCATCCTCACCATAACCAATGAAGGTGCATTTTTTAGACTTATCCTCTATGTTCATCCTATTATCCTTATCAATATGAATGAAGGTTTCACAACCAAATATTCCAAGAAATGAATAATCAACCTTATTACTAGACCAATCTTCCTCAAGTATGCCTCCATCCAAAGTATAAAGGACCTCTAGTTATCAGATATATTATTGTGTTTACTAATTTTGCCCAAAATTGAAGATCTAATCCTACATGCAACCTCATCCTCCTAGCAGACTCCATGATAGTTGTGTTCATGTTTTTTGACACTCCATTATATTGTGGAGTTCTTGGAACCATTCTCTATCTATGAATTCCATACCTTGAACAGTAATTAAGAAATACATTATTGTAATATTCCCCATCATTATCTAACTTGAGACATTTTAACTTGAGACCTATTCCATTCTCAACCAAGGCTTTACATATTTTAAATGTATCAAACACATTAGGTTTTATCCTAATGCCATACACCCAAAATTTCCTAGTTGTAACATCAATAAAAGTGACATAATAAGATTAGCCACCAATATAATATAACTGAGCTGGCCCCCTTACATCTGAATGAACCAACTCCAACTTATTCTCCTTCCTTATAGGTCCAACCTTGAGAAATTTTACCCTTTTCAATTTTATATACACATAGTCTTCATAAAAATATTAATCAAACCCTTTCAATTCGGGTAACTAATCTTTCAAAATTTGTATACCCTTTTAGCTCATGTGATCAAGCCTTTTATGCCACAAAGTTGCATTTATATCTGAAGTAACTAAATTATAGTAATCAACACTACTTGATAAATATAGGGTACCAAAATTATTACCTCTTGCTACCACAATATTACCCTTGGTCACCTTCCAAGAATGTGTTGTAAATGTCACCATACAACCTTCACTCCCTAGTTATCCTACAGATACCAAATTTCATCTCAACTTAGGAACATGTCTGACATCCTTTAGTATCCAAGTGTTCCCATTCTGAATATTTATCTAAACCATTCATTTTCCTATTATTCTATAAGTATTATCATCATGAAGGTAAACATGTCAAAAATCCCTTTGAACATAATCAATAAAATAATGCTTATATGGTGTAACATGAAAAGAAGCCCCTGAATATAAAACCCAAGACTTAATAATATTGTTGATGGAGAGAATTAATTTATCCTGACAAATATTACCTATTTCCAAATTTACCTCCTTGGTATCTTTCTAATTTTTTTTCTTGTTCTAAAGCGACCAACAATCATTCTTCACATGCCTAGTCTTTCCACAGTGCCAGCATACCATCCTAGCCATTGATTTTGACCTTATAGGACCATTTAATTTTATACGCTTTCCTTTTCCTCTAAAATTTTGTTTCCCTCTACTCTCTATTGCCAAAGAATAAACTAAAGTAGAAGTCTCCCTAGAACTTTTCAATTTTATTTCTTCACTAAGGATTACTCTTTTCACATCCTCAAACTTCAACTTAGCATTATTAAAGATTGAGTTGCTAACAACAATTACTAGGCTATTCCAACTCTCTAATAAAAAAATAATAATAAATAAGCAAAGCCCTAACTTCATCATCACAATACATTTTTATAGAATTCAACATACTCACAAACATATCAAATTCATTCAAATGATCAACAATTGAACTATTTTCAAACATCTACATATTAAATAACTTTTTCATTAAAAATATTTTATTAGAAGTAGATGGTTTCTCATATAACTTACGTAATGCATTCATGATACCTTTTGTGGTCTTATCAAGTGATATATTCAACATGATCAAGATTCAAGGCATAACCTAATGGATCCAAGTGCTTTCTTGTTTACAAGATCCCAAGCCTCATATATCATACTAACTAGTTGTTTTACTTTTCCTCCTAGTGGAGTATGGAGGTCCTTTTGATATATATAATCCTCCATATAAATCTTTCATAGACCAAAGTTCTATCAGTTGAAATTTTCAACCTTTTATCTATGATCATTAGCCATAGCTCCCACTTGAACTAATATCCCTTCCTATGATTCAACACTTCAACATATACAATCTAAAGGTCTGATACCAATTGTTAGGAATAAATATAGAAATTGATATGGAATAATTTCATAGAATCACAATAATAATAGATATAAATAAAGATGTATAAATAACATAAATAAACATGAAAAATAAGAATATCAAATTTAATGTGGGTTACATCCACCAAGAAATACTTGCTCAAATTTTATTGTAAGCCATGAAAGTACAAACTACTCTCACATCAGTCTTCTCATAATTAAAATGCACAAATATTATTTTGATCCATGATCAACAAACCCTCCTAAATTCACACCTGAATTCACATACTCTTTTCTTCCTACTCAAACCCTTGTTCTCATGATGTGTTACTACCTATGAAAATATCCATCTCTCCATAGTACGTCAACAAAGTGGTATTACAAAATAATGGGTACAAAAACCATGGATAAAGTCAACCTAAAATAATTTCCCATTAAAAGGGGTCTAATTTTTTGAGGGGACACTAGTACCCTCAAACCCCCATTTTTCAGGGGTTACCACCCTTAAACCCTTGCTTGGGGGCTGCCACCTGCAAACACTCATATTTTGGGGGATATCATCCTTGAACCCCTATTCAGGGCCAATCCCAAGCCTAAACCCTGGTGAGAATACATATAGAGTGTATAGTACATTTAAAATTTACAATATTTGAAAATACATTATAATTTTTAAATAGGCTCCATAACACAACACCATCTAAATAAGATTTAATGTTTTTATTTTTGCAATAAAATTAACTTTGTAATCACATTTCATAGGTGTAGTTAGAAATTAAAGGATTAATTTAATAATATTAGAGGGATGAGTGACCTTATACATAGACTCAAGGTGTTTACATGCATCACTAGGAGACTCTTGATTCTTGATATAGAGTAGTAAATAATCTTAAACACTCCTAAAAATAATTTGCATGGCTTCTTGCAATTTTTGTTGAAATGTATTTGTAATATTAGGTATACTATGTTGTCCTAACATGGTTTTTTATGTCCCAAAATAATTTTTCAAACATTTTAATCATAACTTATGCTTTAATACATATTTTACATGTATTATAGTTAGACCCAGTAAGCATTTGAGATTTATCAAGCATGAAGTTAGGTGAAGCCATAATTTACCTTTAAAATTGACACTAAAATACTAAAAAAATTAAAACGATATTTTTAATGTTAATTTTTAATCTATTTGATACTAAAAAAAATTATAGTGTAAAAAAAAAAAAATTGTTCAAATTTATGCGAAACAATGTGAAACATTGTAGCAAATTGCATTAAATTGAGTGTCGTAAGTGTCATACAAAGAACAACTATTTAAACCAAGTAAAATATCAGAAGCCAAAGATGAAAACCAATAAAATTATTTCCTTTTAAATCCTATTTCCAACCATGATACCACCCAAGTAAGTTAAAAATATATTTTTCAAACTTAGTTGGGTGGTATCATGGTTTGTACGAGGCTGAAAAATAAATAATTTACTTGATTTTCATCTTTGGATTCTCACATTGTATCTTGCCAATAAATTAATCATCACCAAGATCTAATACCACGTCTAAATCTATGTAATATATGCATTTTATTTTAAATAATTAATACAAAGGTAGATCTATATGAGCATTGAATAAGCAGAGAATATAAGGCAATAATTGTCACAATATTTAATGTGGAAAACTCCATACATGTATAAAACCATAGTTTATAGTCATTTATTTGAGAAACCACACCCATATACATAAGTTATTCTCTTCTCACTAACTCTATATCAAGTGTTCACAAAACTCTTCAATAATATTTTGCCTCTACTTCATGAAGTACCTCAATCTGGAAGGTACACACCATGTCATCTACTTGCATCATTTCCTTATATTGAACTTGTTGACCAGATTTAACCTTTGGTAAAATTTGATTCAACCCCATAAATTTTTTAAACTTTGTATAATTTTATTCATGTCCTTAAGGGTGTCTTTTTTATCTAGATATTCACTTATCCCTAGCCTAGCTTTGGTCCAAAGTCTAGCCCTTTGTACTAGTCAAGCCAATGAAAGTCAACCCTAGTCAAACAAGGTCAAACCTGGTCAAAGGAATAAAATATTTTATTATAGTATTAATATGGTATTTAATATGATTTATGATTTTTATAATTCATTTAATTTTACTTACCATATTTAATATGCAATAAATGCCTTGTGGGCCCACTTTGGAGCTAAGAAAGAGGACTTGTATGGATGGATAAAGTGATAAACTTGTAACCAAGATGTGGTTAACATGGAATAGGTTAGATAATGTCATATTCAGGTGTGTGATAGTTGAATACTTAGTTATAGTCAGAAAATGGGAGTTTCTCCTTGTTTCTAGGCCTTTTTAGGTATTTGTACGGTCCCCATGATTTGATCTCCAGATTAAAATGTGTTTGGGGGGTTTATTAACCTCCCCACACCTATTTAAGTGTTTTAATTTCAATTATAATGAAAAAACAAGCATCTAGAACTCATTTTCCTTTTATTTCCTCTTGGCATGCAAAGGAAGGTCATCTTCAAGCACTCACTATGGACCATAGATTTTGAGTTGGAGGAAATACTCTTGGGGGTGGATATTAACCTGAGTCTAATTCACATACATAATAGGATTTTGTGTTTTTGTTCCTCCTCCTTTATGAACAAAAATTAATACTCTATGTCGCCTTTTTTGGGTTTACAACTATGAGGGGGTTCCTTGTTTGTAGTTATCTTAATTCTCTTGTTTTGGTCTAATGATTTCATGTTTTGTAGATGTTTATACATGTTTTCCAATGCATTATTTAAGGTTATCCATTATTTGTTATGTTTTGAAGGCATCAAACATACAAGAAAGCCTTTATTAGGCTTGTTTCCCACTTTAGATCACTATGCTACCTATTTCTCAAAAGGGTGCACCTACAGATGCTATTGAATAGTAATCCATGTCAACATGAGGGAATTAGATGTGTGATACATATTTTAGAGTCATAAACATATGTGTGGTGACATATGCCTTCTTATGAGGCTTAAACTATGCATCTTCTCCATTATTTTTTCCCTCACTATCCACTTCAATGCATTTCAACCTACTAGAGGTCATGGACATCAGATAGGGGAGCATTGAAGAATATGAAGTGGTCTTAGAGATCCCTTCTCAAGGCCTATATATTTACTTCACCATGATAGACCTTGCTTCCTCATTAAGAGTATTTGAAAATATGGAATTACTAAGCAAGGGAAGTGACTGAGTTTTGATCTATTAGTCCTTAAATGGACCAAACAGAGGTCCTCAAGGTTTTTTGGGATAGTACATATCATTACCAAATGGTGTTTCAATTCCCCTACTTGTTTGGCCTAGTAGTCTTATCTACAGATAATGAACTTGACAATTTTGAGGTCACTAAGACAAGAATGAGATGGTTTTTGAGAGCCTCAAAGGTTGATAATAAACCACTGGAAGTAGATAGTGCTGTCTATAGGATTTGGAAAGAAGTTGACACTCAAAAAATGAATAAAAAGTTTTAGATCATGTTTAAGAAGGCAAAAGAGTTCCAAAGGTTATAACAATCAGCCCTGAGCACTTAGGTCATGAAGAAGAGTTATATTTCAAGAAATTACTGTTTAGGCCTATCCCCTATCCATACATAAGGAAGAGTATACAATGAAGGAAATGTTTCAATTATTGGCACAAAGAGATGGCATTGAGGGTTCTTAAGAAGGAACTAGGTCCTAGTGTGAGTGATATAAAGTTAAATTCACTCTCAACAAGCCTTATACACACCCAATAGGATCCAAATTATCTTAAATAGAATCTATAGGCCTAGGATTATGCACCTACAACCACAGATATTGGGAAATTGGTCTCAGTCAAGAATAAGTTGGTATTTTGTGATCAAATGAAGCATACAAGAGTTAAGAATGAAATATACTAAGAGGGGGGTGAATTAGTATATTATATATCTTTTACTTAATCTAATTTCTTTTCTTTAACCACTTAATCACACATTCAAGATATGCAATAAAATTGAAACAATAATATGACCACATGAGAGAGAGAGAGAGAGAGAGAGAGAGCAATTTTTTACGTGGAAACCTAAAGTGGGAAAAACCATGAAGAATAATCTCAAGTATATGAGTGAGCACCACTCAAATCACAAATTTTGCAAGCACCAACTTGCAGGACCACCAACCCCTTTGTTGAGCACCAACATAGTAACTATTTGTGAGCATAAACCCATAAAAGCACCAACCCACAAGAGCACCAACCCCTCTTGTGTATAAAACACAACTATCTCTCAATGTTGCTTACTCAACAAATGATATAACTCTACAATATCTCTTACTTTTCTTTCTTCCAAAAAAAATACAAACCATGCACTCTCTTGCATATAAAAAATGGCTTCTCAATCCTTTATTTATAGCTTTCCAAATAACCTTTGGCATTAACCCTTTTTGAGCCTTCAATCCTCATGGAAAATGGTGCCAAAATTGCACAACCCTTCATATCCTTGCATTTGAAAAGTCATATGATGACCCTTCATAAGCAAATACATCATTTCCTATTTTGTATTTATCCTAGTGACTTTTCATATTCCTCAAATTGTCCCTTCATGGAAAAATGTGCCATACCTTCTTTTGTCTTCACATGGTGACTCTTGGAATTCCTCAAGATGACTCTTCATGAGAAAATGCATCCCATTCCTCTTTTGTGTTTACCTCACAACTCTTTAACTTCTCCATGGGCCCTCTTTTGACTTATATGCAACCAAAAATATAATCATTAATATTAAATAAATATTAACACACATTAGCCAAAATATGAATATTAAAAATAAAATTAAATGTAATGGGCCCTTAATCACCCATAATGCTAGACCTTTGACATCAATGACAATATTTCCAATAATCTCCCCCTTTGTAATCGATGGAAACCTCAAACTGAATTAGCCACATCTTGAAACTTACACATACTACCATATAAAAATCATATAGTAACTCATCCTTACTATAACATATTGTACTTTTTCTTTGTACCTATTAATGCACCTATACCTATTTCTTGTACCTATATTTGTTCTTTTCCCCCTTCAACATCAATAGAAAAGGGCCTAACTAGAGCTAAAACTTAGCTCCCCCTCACCTGATGCTGATCCTCAATGACATGAAGTAAAAGAAATCACTCCCAACTTCTTCTGTAGATACTCAAATATGTCTTTTGGTAGTGCCTTTGGGAAAATATCTACAATCTGCTCTGTAGTAATAATATATTCCATCTTTACCTATTGATCTGCAACTTTCTCTCTCAAGAAGTAATATTTGATTAGAATATATTTTGTTCTTGAATGCATCACTAGATTCTTCAAAATATTAATAGCACTTGTGTTATCACAAAAAATAGAAATAGGTTCATCATATTTTACCTTGATATGTTCCAAAGTTTGCTTCATCCAAATCACATGAGTACAACATAATACTACTACAATATATTCTGCTTCAGCTATAGAAAGTGATACTAGATTCTAATTTTTTATTATCCATGATACTAAGCTATCACCAAGGAAGAAAGCTCCTCCACTTGTACTCTTTTTGTCATCCAAGCAACCTGCCCAATCTAAATCTTTATAAGCAACTAAAGTGAAATCTCTGTCTATGAGATACCACAATCCATAATCCAGTGTCCCTTTGATATATTTGAATATTCTCTTCACCAACTAAGCATGACTATCATTTGGAGCTGATTGCTATCTTGCAACCTTACCTACTACATGCATGATGTTTGGACTCAATGATGTCAAATACTAAATACTACCAATCATAGATTTATACAAAGATTGATCTACAACAATTGAATTTTAATCCTTGCTAACCTTATTTTCTATACTCATTGGTGTGACAACTGGTGAATAATCCTCAAAACCAAATTTATTCAAGATTTCCCTGGCATACTTGATTTGAGATATGAAAATTCCTTTATCTAACTAAAATATTTACAATCCTAAGGAAAATGACAATTTTCCAAGCATAGACATCTCAAATTCTTTTTTCATTTATCAAAAAATTCTTTATCATCTTTTCAATGTTTCCTCAAAAAATTATGTCATCAACATATACCACAATAATAAATTGATACTCACCTTTTGTTTTGATGTAGAGATTACTGTCAACAAATCCTCCCTTGAAACCTTGATCCTATAGGTACTTATCAAGTCTTGCATACCAAGATCTGGGAGCTTGTTTTAATCCATATAGTGTTTTCTTCAATATGCATACATGGCTTTTAATATTTGAGAGAATAAATCCCTTAAGCTGCTCAATGTAGACCTCTTCTTCTAGATTCCCATTTGAGAAGGCATATTTGACATCCATCTTAAACACTTTGAAAATTTTAAACACTGCATATGTAAGAAACATTCTAATATCCTCTATCCTTGCCATTGGTGAAATAGTTTCTTCAAAATCTATTCCCTCAATCTGAGAATATCCTTTACATACTAATCTTTCTTTATTCCTGGTCACTTCTCCATTTTCATTCAACTTATTTCTATAAACCCATTTTAATCCTATCACATTGTGATCTTTTGGTCTAGGCACTAATTTCCAAGTATCATTATTTTTCTATTTGATTTAATTATTCATCCATTTCTTTGACCCAATGCTTATCTTGTCTAGCTTCTAAAAAAGTTATAGGCTAAATTTTGTATAATAAAGAGAAATTAACTTGCTCAGATTCACTTACCATCATTATTTTGGTGCAAATTCCTTCATTTATATCCTTGATGATTCACTTTCATTATGATTTCTATAGACATATTTGGATGGGGTTTTGGTGTCCTTTTTATCCTTCTTCTCATCTTCATTTGATTCTTCAAAATCTTCCTCTTTAATTATTTCAAGAATGTCTACTGAATCATTGATTCTTTGTGTTCCATATTCTTCTATCCTGACACTTACACTTTCAACAATTTTCTTGGTTCTTTTGTTATAATATTTATAAGTTTTACTTTTGCAAGAATAACTAAGAAATATACCTTCATCTGCTCTGGACTCAAACTTACCAAGTTTTTCATTAGTGCTCTTTATGAAGCATCTACTGTCAAAAGCTCTAAAACAATAAACTATTGTTGATTTGTCTTTCCATAGATCATAAAGAGTCTTGTCACTATTGACTCTCAATAATGATCTATTATAAATATGCACTATGGTAGTAATTGTCTCTCTCTAATATTTATCTATTATCTTGGATTTATTTAGCATTGTCCTCACCATCTCTTGAATTATTTTATTTCTTCGCTCAACTACCTTTTTTTGTTGTGGAGTTCTAGTTGCTGAATAATGTCTTTTTATTCCATGATATTCACAAAACTCAATAAATTCATCTGACATAAATTTTTCTCCTCAATCTAATCTTAGACACCTAATCTTCAAATTGGTTTCATTCTCAACTAATGTTTTGAAATGTTTGAAATCTTCTAATTTTTCCTTTAAAAACATTACCCAAGTCATATGCAAAAAATAATTAATAAGCAACATGAAATATTCCTAACCTTGAGTACTTTGAGATCTTATAGGTCCACACATATCAGTGTGAACAAGCTCTAACATATGAGTGGTTGAGTACTCTTTTATTTTGAACCACCTTCTGGCATGCTTCTCATGCTGGCAAGGTTCACAATGTGTGTTAGATGGCTTTTTAATCTTTGAAAGATTTATAACTACTTGCTTCTTGTTGATGTTGAAAAGATTATCAAAATTTATGTGTCCCATTCTCCTATTCCATAGCCAATTTTCTTCAATCTGACTCAAATATCTTTGATCTTTGATGTCTGATAACATATACAAATTATTGTCTATTCTTTGAGCATCTGCAACTAACACATCTAAATATTTTATCCTAATTTCAAAACCATCTACATAAAACTTTAGTGTGTGCCCCTAATCACACATTTTACTTAAACTCAAAATATTATGATTAAGGCCTTCTACATATAAAATATTTTTAGTTTTAGTTCTACCATTATCCAAACTTAGTGTACCTTTTTTTGGCAATTTTGGTAGTAGTATTGTTTCTAAATTTCAATATGCCATCATTAATATTCTTCAATGTTATGAAATTTCTCTTGTCTCCTATCATGTGCCTCAAACATCCACTATCAATAAACCATGTCTTTTCTTTATTTCCTGCATGCAAAGATATCTTTACCACCATAGATTTTTCAAGTTGTTTCTTCTACCATGATCTTGTCTGAACTTTTTATTGATGAATGGAGCCTTAAAAATTTTGTCCTTCTTGACTAAATCAAACATGCTTCTATAGTACCAAGATATGTGTCCAAAGTTTTTTCACTTGTTATATATTGTGGCCTCTTCATTAAATCCTGATAGAGGAGCAAAAGAGTTGTGGATTTTGCTTGACTCTGCATGACTTTCCTTATCCTTATTTCTAAAATTATTATCCCTTTTTTAACATTCTATTTTCTTATGACCATATCCATTACAATAAAAATAGTAACTATAAAATAGTACATGTTTGTGTATCTCTGACCTGATTGCCTTTTGTAGCTATGTTCCCTCTAGCCTTCTTTGTTTGAGATGTCCTCTATATTGTTAACTTCTTCCCTTTTTATTTCCTCTTTTGTAAGAGCTTCAACATAGCTCTTTCTTTTTTCCTTGTCTATGAAATTAGTGGTCTACCCATTCTATTTTTCAAATTCTATACCTATCTTATCTGAAATTGATCTTAGAATTTCTAATATCTTATTCAACCTATTAGTGTTATTCTCAAATTTTAATCATTGGTTGCTCTATCATTGATTGCTTTATTTTTTTTCTCAAGATATTCTTTTAAAGAAGCAATTTTAATAACATACCTTTCACATTCTTTACTTACTTTTCACAACTATGTTATTAGATCTTCTTCATTCTTCTTGGCTTCTTCAAAGTGTGCTCATAGATCTTCAATTATTTCCTTTGACTCCTTTTCATTTTTGTCAATCTGGAGCTTTAATCTTCAATTATTCTTTTCAAGAGATTTTAACTCTTCTAAGGCACAAATGAGTTCTCCTTCTAGATTCACTTCGGCTTCATCTTGTTCTTCTTCTTGATCATCTATACCTTTGCTTGGAGAGGCATCTTTATGTATGGTCATGAATAGAATCTCTTCTTCTGAATCACTGACTCCACTATCTTTAGCTGAACTAGGATCTTTAGAATACAAACTCTTCTTCTCAAATCCCTTCTTGAATTTTTCCTTTGAAATTATTCTTGTATGTAGACATTGCTTCCTCATTGTCACCGTTACCCTTAGCTGGTCACTTAGCTACAAAATGTCCAATCTTTCCACAATTAAAATATTTAAAAGGCAATTTTCCTACAGATTTATCTATGCCATTTTTTGGCTCGAAAATGAATAGAGCTCCATTGTCATCTTCATCATCACTAGAACTATCACTTGATTCTTGAATCTTAGCATTCTCTTTCTTTGATGTCTTGAAAGTAGCTTCTCTCTTTGAGGGTTTCTCTTGTTCGGTCTATATTTCATATTTTGTAAGAATACCATGTAGCTCATCCATATTTAACTTGGTTAAATTCTTCATTTCTTCAATTGTCAAGACTTTTGTATCATATCTCAATGGTAGAGATCTCAAAATTTTTTGAACCACAATTGAATCTTCTAAATTTTCTCCAAGACCTTGAATTTGATTAACTATTTGATCAAACCACAAAAGATAACTTACTATATTTTCTTTCTCTTTCATCTTCAAACTCTCAAACTATCTTTTGAAAGTTTGAAGCTTAGCTTGCTGACCATTACCATCACCTTTGTAAATATTTTCAAGTTTTACTTAAGTTTTATGAGTAGATTTACATTGCATAACTTTAAAAAAAATTTAATTCACATAAATCACATAAAATAACATTTAAATATTTTATATTATTTTCACTTGCCTTCTTTTATACTAGAGTGGTTACACATGTTTGTGGCTCTTCATATTCCTTCACCACTATTTACCAAATGTCTAATCCAAGGGCCATCAAATAAGTCTTCATACTTATACTCCAAAACTCATAATTTGTCCCATATAACAAAGGTGCCTTATTTTTATAAAAACCTTGATGTGATCCACCCATCATGCTTTTCTGATCTACCTTCAAGATGTAAAACATTTTCAAAAGGAACCTGTTATGATACCAATTGTTAAGCATGAAATATACTGAGAGGGGGTGAATTAGAATATTATATATCTTTTACTTTATTTGATTTCTTTTATTTAACTACTTAATCACAAATTAAAGATATAAAATAAAACTAAAACAATAATATGCACCACATAAGAGAGAGAGAGAGAGAGAGAGAGAGAGAGAGAGAGAGAGAGAGAGAGAGAGAGAGAGAGAGAGAAACTAGATTATGTGGAAACCAAAAGTGGGAAAAACCATAGAAAACAATCTCATGTATATGAATGAGCACCAACTCAAATTAATAAGCTCACAAGTACCAACTTGTAAGAGAACCAACCCCTTTTCTGAGCACCAACAAATCAACTATTTGTGAGCACCAACCCATGGGAGCACCAACCCCTCTTGTGTATAAAACACAACTATATCTCAATGTTGTTTACTCAATAAATGATATAACTCTACAATATCTCTTGATTTTATCTCTTCAAAAGAAAATACAAACCATGCATTGTATTGCATATAAAAAATGGCTTCTCAAACCTTTATTTATATCTTTCCAAATGACCTTTGGCATTCACCCTTTGTGAGCCTTCAATCCTCATGGAAAATCACACCAAACTTGCATGACCCTTTGTATCCTTGCATTTGAAAAGTCATATGATGACCCTTAATAATTATATTCATCCTATCCTCTTTTGTATTTATCTTTGTGACTTTTCATATTCCTCAAATTCCCTTCATGTAAAAATGCACCATACCCTCTTTTGTCTTCACATGGTGACCTTTGGAATTCCTTAAGATGACTCTACATGAGAAAATGTGTCCCATTCCTCTTTTATCTTTACCCTATGACTCTTTCACTTTTCCATGGCACCTCTTTTAACTTATATGCAACCAAAAATATATTAATTAATATTAAATATATATTAACATATATTATCCAAGATATGAATATTAAAAACAACATTAAATGCAATGGGGCCTTTATCACCAATAATGCTAGACCTTTGACATCAATGAAAATATTTCCAAAAAAAAGTGGGTGTAATGATGTAATGTGATTCTATTAGGAAACCTAAAGGGTTTCATATTCTTAAGAGGCTAAATACCCACCTTGGAAACCTATACCAAAGACAAAATATGCACTTACAATCCTGTAGGAAAGTGGTGACATAGTCAGGTCATGGGAGTATATAAGAAGTTTGAGTTAGTGAGAAGATGAGTGAATGTTTAATTATATTAAATGGATCAAATTAACCTCCTAAAATTAATTACCGTGATACTTAACCAAGCCTAATGTGCTCATTAAGGTTGTCTCAGTCTTAAAGGCAGTGACAAGAGTGAAAGGTGAAGGATTGAAATGCTAAGTATGGAGAAAGTAAGGAGGAGAAAGGTTCAAACAATGAAGTATGTTTCATAAGAATAAAATTAATGTTACCTCATTTTTTTAACACTCACCACATGCCCAAATGTCTTTTCACTTGTACAAAGTATGTCTCGATCTATACAAGTAGGTTAGAAGACACTTGGCTCAAAGGGGAAACAAGTGTTTTCACTAATAAGAGGGGTATAAGATAGTTCCAAAATATCCATGAGCTTGAAATGAGGATTTTAACCTTGTTTAAAAAATGTATGAGCATGAAATTTTTGTGGATGTAGCAACTATAGGTAGATTTGAGATAAAACATGCAAAAAAATAAGGTTTTTTACCCCTTATTTTGGAAGATTGAGATGGTTAGACCCCATAACCATGGAATATAAAAAAATAATTTGGTAAAATTTGTCATTAGGACCTTTTGTAGCTCAAATAGGCCTAATACTCTTAGTTTTGTCTTAGAGTAGGGGCAGTCTCTTCATGCACAAGGATAACAATTTTTGGAAAAAGTGTTAGATAGTGAAGCAAATGTAGATCTAATAAGTTGGAAAGGTTGGAATAGTTTTTTAAAAAATGGGATAGAATATGAAATTACCCTTTAATTTTTAAATTCAAATGAGATGGTTTAGACAAGAAAGTCTGCAAGTAGATCTAGTAGGAAAATATGCAAACCCAATCCCAAATGAGATGTCATTCCAAGTTATAACATTATCTAAGAAATTTAGTTTTTTTTTATTATGACTATGGGGGTATATAGGATGTGTTAATGCTTTAGTAATGAATTTAAAGTTCAAATTATCATATTTTGGTTCACAAAGTGTAAATAGGCATGTTGGCAAGGCAAAGGTCTTATCCTAAAACATGGGGAAACTCCATTTTGGGCTCTTAGTGAGCGATACTAAGGATTGAAAGATGTTTATAGGTAATATATAGAGGTGATAAATCTTTGTTTTGATAATTAAAATCCATATGAATCCATATCTAACCCTAGACATATTGAAACCCTAATAGGAAGCATGAGAGCAATTCAAAGGTCAACTTCCATCACTCATATATTTCATGATTATTTGCATGGGAACTTGAGACATTTGGATAAGTTATATAAGGTCATTTAATATCCCTTAGTTTTATTTAAAATGAGTTTCAATGTTTGACCTTTATGAATAAAGGTTAAGAGTCCAGGCCACTCAAAACCTTTGCAAAACCCTTACAAAAATTTGATTAAGGAGATGAAGCATTTTGAGAATACAAATGTAAGGAAATGGCCATGAAACCAGCTAGATGATGTAGAGGATTCTATGGGTATTATACACATGTGAGTCATTTGTATGGAGGTGTACAAAATAGGCCAAAATAAGAATTATTTTGACTATTTTGTGTGGTGTGCAGGTTACATGAGGAGTTAGGAGATGAAAAAAAGTTTGGAATAAATATTTACACTTGAGATAAATCTAAAAATTCATTTCATCTCATGAATCAGCCCCTAAGTTCCCCAACTAAGCTTTTAATTTCAGCCAATCTAGTGAACCAACGAGTGAACACTTAGGGAATGTGGTGAAAAATAACTAGGGAAGCCTTTTAAAGGTTTTTTCTTGAAACTAATGATAGGAGAACCTTTAAAAAGTGTCATTTCCTCTTTTACATGGATCATTTTGGAAAATTGGAATTTTTTTAATGCAAAGTGTAGAATGTGCATGGAAAAGAGCCATTTTAAAACTACCAAGCATTATTTTTCATGTCTACAAGAATAGGGATGGTCAAGGATCAATCCAATGCATGTGGGGACTAGTTTGTAACCCCTCTTACTCAAACCAACCATCAGACCTGACCATATATAGAGATACAAAAATTTTGGAAGGTAAACTATGAAGGTAGTTTATTATGTAAGAATTATAGGTTTTGTGCCACTTTTCACCATTCTTATGACTTGTTTTGGACTAGTTGACCTATATGGCATGGCATAACTCACCTCACCTCTCTTCCCAATGAAACTGTAATTGATTAATTCAAGGTGACACATGTCAAAGTGACCCTTGGAATTTATTTACTTTATCCTCCTCTTAAAAGCTATAAATATGCATTCTCTTGGCTATTTTGAGTAACATCCATTGGTTGACAGGGAAAATATGGCCAAATTTGTACTTGATAGACTCTTCTAACTAGATCTATCCTTGCATATAAAATTCCCTAATAAATGAATGTGGATAACCTATTCAATTAAAGGTATAACTATACAAAATTTTAGATAATAGAATCATCTAGCTAAGTGTATCTCCTTAGAGTGATCTAGTGGTCTTTGTTAAAAGGAAAGATTGTACATTGAGGCTTTGAACTAATTACCACTTGTTTAATAAGGTAACACTTAATAATTAATATCCTTTGACAATGATAGATGATTTGTTTGACCAAATGAAAGGTGTTGCAGTATTTTTGAAGATGGATTTGAGATTAATCTACTATCAAATGAGAATCAAAGAATATGACATTCATAAAACATTTTTTAGAACTCGATATGGACATTATGAGTTCATGGTTCTACCATTTAGCTTAACTAATACACTTTAAGCCTTCATTAATATTATGAATAATCTATTTAGATAATTTTTGGATACATTTTGCTGGTATTTCTTGATGATATTCTCATTTACTCCAAGAATGAGGCTAAGCATGAGCAACAACTTCATTTAGTCTTGTAAAAAACAACACAACATAAGTTTTATGGGAAACTCTCTAAATGTGAATTTTATAAATTTGAAATTCATTATGTGGGACACATTATTTCTAAGACTGACATTATTATAGATCCATAAAAAATGAAAGACATACTAGATTAGATTGCCCCTACAAATGTGGATGAAGTGTGCAACTTCATGGGATTGGTTGGTTATTACCAATGATTTGTTGAATTTTTTTCCAGCATATCCCATCCTATTACTTATTTATAGTAAAAAGTCAAGAAATTTTTAGGGATGCCTCAATGTGAGGATACTTTCACAAAGCTGGAAGTGTTGCTAATGATAACACCTATTCTTATCATTTTAGACCCAAACAATAATTTTGAAGTATGGGTTGATGCTTCTAAGTAAGTTTATGGAGGCATATTGAATAAATATGGAAAGATTATGTATTATGAGTTATAAAAAATATAAAAAATATGAAAATAATGATCCTACTTATGACATGGAGTTTGCTACCATTGTCCATGTGCTTAAGCAATGAAAAAAAATTTTGCTAGGAAAACCTCTTAAGGTGAAGTCTAATTACTACAGCCTTGAGTAATTGTTATCTCAAGATGATTTAAATGTGTGCCAATGTAGATGTTTATAATTTTTAAGTAATTTTGACATGGAAATATCCTATATCAAAGGTAAGTAAAATTGTGTGGCTGGTGTACTCTGTAGATGCATGTATCTTGTTTCCTTGTTAGTTCTGCAAGAAATTTTTAAAAATTTTATTTTAGAACAATAGCTTATTAATGAATTATACCATGATGTAAAAGTAGGTTTGGATAATGAGATTATATCAAAGAAATTTATTTATTTATTTGTTGAAATAGATGGCCTTGTAAGGTATAAAAATAGAATTTATGTACATGAGTTATGTGACTTAAAAAAATTTATGTTAAAATAAGTGCATAAAAAACTTATTATGCTCATCCAAGTGTCATAAAGATGATACATGAGTTGAGGAGACTCTGATTTTGGCCTAGAATGAAACATAATGTCAGTGATTTTATGTCAAAATGCTTGGAATGCAAGTGGGTTAAAGCTAAACATCATCATCCAGGAGGGTTGTTTTACCCTCATGATATTAAAAGAGAAAAATGGGTTTTAATCTCACTTGACATCATTTTGGGGATACATAAATCATGAATTAATCATGATAAAATAATTGTGGTAATTGATAAAGGCATTAAAGTTGGCCACTTCATTATTGAAAATTTAACGGATGACACTTTCGTGTTTGTGAAACATTTCATGAAAGAAGTGATTAGACTTTATGGTATACCTGGAGTGATTATTCCAGGCCATGAGAAATTATACACCTTATAAATTTGGCATACTTTGACTATAACCTTTGGAACATGTCTAAATTTTAGTTCTTCATATCATCTATAAATGGATGGTCAAACACAAAGGCTCAACCAGGTGGTTGACGACATGTTGTGCATGTATGTCATAGACCAATAAACTCAATGAAAATAGTACCTCTATTTGGTTGAGTTTGCATATAATTATTTTTATCTTTATATGATAAAGATGACACATTTTGAAGTTCTATATGGGCATAAGTAAAGAACTTCTCTTTGATAGGATAACTTTGAAAATAAAGTTGTTGTTGGGATTGATTTGCTACTAGAATATGACAAACATATGGAATTAATAATGAAAAATCTAAAAGTGGCATTAGATTGGCAAAAGATTTCTGTTGATGAAAAGTATAATCTACATGAATTCAATATGGGTGATAAAGTTATTTTACAAGTTATACCATAGAAAAGCTCAATAAAATTTGCTAAGGCTTCCAAGCTAGTTCCACATGTTGTTAGGCCCTTAGACATTGTGGATAAGATTAGTCATGTTACTTATTAGCTAGATTTTATCTTTCTTTATCAATAATTCATGATGTATTTTATGTTGATTTACTAAGAAAATACATTCCTTATCCATCTCATGTTTTGGATTGTACTCATTTACTAGTAATAGAAGAGGAAAAGATCCAGTTAGAACTAGTGAGAATGTTGGAACATCACAACATTAAATTATGAAACAAAGACATAAAGTAGTTTTTTGTTCAATGGGACCCATTGAGAAAAATAAACACTACTTGGGAGGATACACATATTGTCAGGTAGTATTATGCATGGTTATTTAACTAAGTCATTAGGATGGATCCCTTTCAAGGGGAAGGATGTTATGAACTCACCTTTTTATGATCTGATATACTATTTAAAAAATTATTATTACTACTATTACATGTCTAACTATTATTTATTTAAATTAAGTTGGATTATATGGTTGGATTTGATGCAGTGATATTTGGACTGCATGATGATGACTTAGCATGTTTGATTCTACACTTGATAATTTTATATATTATTATTATAGTTAATATTTTATTATAGTTCTATAGTTATTATCAATTCTTTGATCAAGTATTACTGATATACTTATGTGGTTATAGGTACCATCAAATGAGTTAAGCTGATGTTGTTAATGGTATATTGGGGTGCCATAGTGATTTTTAGGCAATTGGACAAGTTCTAATGGGTATTCATGATTTTT
>JARHVA010000926.1:195000-272500 GCA_037957365.1 Torreya grandis | reverse complement strand
CTATTGAGTTATATATTGTTCTTTCTATTTTGTTATATGATTCCACAATGTGTATCTTTGTTTGGTGAGAATTCTCAAACCATACATAAATAACAAAGCATTAGTTAGTAAGCTTTTATGCCTAGGTTATAAATTCGTAGCCGAGACAATTTAAGCTTGCCACATACTTGGAAGGGATCCAAGTTGGTTTTCCCAAAAGCTATATAAATGGATTTAGTTATTTAATCCATTACAATATCTTATATGCAGCCTATAATTATTTATCCCCACTTTTGATTTATATCAATGACATGTTGGTTATTTCCATGTTGCCTTGAAATGTTGATTTTTTGTCTTTCATTTGTGTTATTATGTTGATATGTCCAATGGTTAGGAGTATGACATGATCATAACTCCCTTATCATCCTTGGTTGATGACACTACAATCTAGATGATAGTTGGGGTGGTTAGGAACACCGATGGTTAGGATCACAGGGTTAGTTGGTAAGGTTTGTCTTGTTAAGTTACTTGTAGCTCCATTCTTACATGATTTTAAAAACAACATTAAGTAAGTGGTAAGGAATTAATTTATGTTATTTATACATTCTTTACTTAGTTTCTAGTGTTTAATGTTATTTGATTCATGAACATAGTTAGTATTTTATCTTGATTTGATATTGATTTAATTCTGTTAATAATATATGATATGCTAACCTATGTTGTTAATAAAATGCAAGAAAGGAATGCAAAAATTAAATATTACTTATGGTAAGATATAAAAGTTGCTTATATTTTTGAACGCAATTCATTTTACATGTTATGTTATTGGGATGTTTAGATAATTCTCATTCCTATTGCTAACTTAGAGTATTCTACTAATATTATTAATGTAGAATTGATCTTTTGATTTGATTATATGATTGTGTTAGTTAATATGAGTAAAAGTTTACTCAAGCCTATACATAGTGTTTACTTGATGTAGAAGCATATAGATTATATTTGCTAATTAACTTAGAGTTTGAATTTAATAATGGTTATAATTGATTCATTTAAATAGAAACTTATGAATTGTTTTATATTTGATCATGTCAGCATTAGAGGTTGTATAGAACATGGATATTTTTAGATGTTTCAACTATGCATGGATTATTTGATTAGTCCAATTACACTTGGTGTTGGTACATACCAAAACATAATTGAAATCCTTACTTTAATAAACAATTCAAACATACATGATTGCATATAAATGTATGTATATTGTTAAAATTCAACCTATAAGTATTGATTTCATTCTTTCTTTTAGTATTAGACATTTTGTTGGAATGACTAAAATTTCTGAGTTGGTTAGTTTGATTAAAAGGCTGCTTGGAATGAAATCAAATTGGAAATCTTAAATTAATCAATATAGAGATGATGAAAAAAATTATATTATATTTATCCAATGTATGACATAAATTAGTTGAATATTGTATTCCACTTCATTTGAGGTTGTATAAAAAAGGGATGGTTGTATGCATACTTGGTGATTTTCATCCTTATAGATTGCATGTAATTTCATCTCCTTCTGATAGTTGAACTTGTTCACCATGGTGTAACCAACATTATTTGTGTAAAATTTACTTAAGTAGAAAATTTTACTTGGGTTCCACTCAACTTAAAAATTAGAATTCCTATTTATATGAGTTTTATGCATTTAATCATGCGTAAATATTCTATTGTTCATGTATTTCTAAATTATTTGGTTCACTTAAAACCTATTGAATGCATGCATAAATTATACTTCTACAAATATGGAACATGATATTTTATTATACTTTTTCATGTTGAAATGTGTTATCTTTGACATTTGATAATATTGGGAAGTGTTGTAAATGGAATTGTTCCTTTAATGAATTAATTCTTATGTGAATGGTTAAGGTCATAATTGTTCATTTTTTAATATAAATTCCTGAATTAGAGTATGGCTGAATATGTATGAAATTATATGAGTTGAATATGTTCTTTCTTTTAATCTTATAAATTATTATATGATCAATGATTGTATGAATATAAATACTCTTGGTTGTAATATTTTTGGTGCTCTCTTATTTTATTATATCGCATTATCTATGCCAAAATAATGTCGTAACATGGATTCAATTATTGGCCACCCATGAAAGTTATTTGATGGATAACGATGTTGATCATAACTATATCAATGTTTATTAATCAAATAATGACATTCATGTTGATTAATTGAGTGTTGTGTGAACTAGGAAATAACACATTGGCAATAGTGTAGTGATGTTTAGCCACAAGGTAATTACCAATCTTGGTCGATAGTACTTAATAGTTGATTTTGAAGTCTCGAGTTTAATTTTTTCTTGTTTGTGATTTATTTTATGCTATAATATTTTTTTTAATATACTTGTGGGAATTTAATATAAATTTGCATGTGTTGAATTGATTTTTAGTTGATGTTTATAATTTACTTTTCTCAAATCATACTTAATTATGAGGTTAGTTCATCAAAATAAATTTTAATTTTAAATGAAGACCTATTTAACCAAAATGATAACATAGGTTGTTAGAGTTATCCTTTTTGGTTATACTAATCATAAAATCTTAACAATCCTCAAGCAGAACTAAAACCCACTGAGGAGAGTAAGGTATTTAACTAGTGTTGAGGACCTATAAATGATCCTATATGAAATAATGATTTCCACATATGGTATTTAGGTACTATCCATGTATGCATACATTGATACACCTCAAACCTTATAAATATAAATGAAGGTAACCCCCTTTCTGATATAACCCCTTGTATGTTGTTACCTCTAGCTAATTACCTCTATTCACCTCCTTTGGTTCTAGTTTTAGTTACGTGAGTACACTAAATGATTATCATTTACATCGATAAGTGAGGTATTGGTTCTGACATGCATCTAAAAACATAATCTAATATACAATTTAGAAAAAATAAATAAAAATAAAAAATTGGGGGGTGGGGGGGGGGGGGTGTGTTGTGGGGGGGGGGGGGGGGGGGGGGGGGGGGGGTTAAATTTTGTAAGCATGGAATAATACATCACTAATGAGTTTATTCCACAATAAAAGTAATTTAAGATCACTTTTCTCATCTTCCAGTTGATAATTCATTCAAGAATTTAATTCATCTTATTCATATACTAGACACTCTTCGGTTTAAAAATTAAGCTCAAACTTTTATTAATTATAAAAATTTAACTAAGACTAAGACTAAGAAAGGAAATCAAAAAATAGTTATATTATTTAACATTAAATGTGCATACGTTTATATCTGACCATATAAGTTCAAGGTATGCAAGAAAGTATTCCATTCATGCTCCCCACATATGCTATCCATAATCATTAACTAAACTTGTTCCCAATAATTCATGTGCAAACTTAAATCATTTAAAATAATACATTTATATCCTTGGATGACCTCCATAGTTAAACCAATCATATATAAGATAAACATAAGTATTTAAATATACCAAAGACAAATAGTTATATAGTTCATCAATAAACATCACTTCAAATTAAGATTCTAACTTATTAATAATGGAAACCAACATACTTAAGTATGATTAAAACATTAAAGATAAAAATATATATGTATAATTAAATCTCTACTCAGGTTTACAAAGTATTCATGTCAAAAAACTAAATAAAAGTTCCATAAAACTACACAAGAAATAATTGCTACAATAAATTGTGAATGAATTTAGCTATAGGTTATTACCATAATAATAATAATAATAATAATAATAATAATAATAATAATAATAATAATAATAATAATAATAATAATAATAATGTAATTTACTAATATAAAAGTAGTAATAATGATCATCTAATTATTCTAAGATAAAAATTGGAGCACATATAAAATATTAAATTTAGAAAACATAAGTGTATTTTCAGCATCTTACCACATAATCAACATTAAAATCCTTTTATTTCTTTTTCTAGCATTATCCATTGTCAAATATAAGGTTAGCATACCATAATCATCAAGTATAACTAAAACAATATCAAAATGAAATTAGATTATAATTGCATTCACTAATTATACTATATGAAAGTGATATAACAACTAAGTTAAAAATCATGTAAATAACATATAACAAAATGTTATCAAATGCATCATGCCTTTTCTCGAGATGATTTAAGAGTGTGAGTATCATGTAACCATATTATACAAATCCACCCAACTAACCCTCTGAGCCCAACCATTGGTAGCCCTTACCACCTCATCCATCAATTAGATGGTGGTTTTGGTAATCAAAATTAGGAAGAGATTATGAACAAGTTAGGATTCCTGCACCACTGGACAACTCAATATAATATAGAATGTAAAATGGGCAAGTGACTATCAAAACACCATACGAAGATGAGATAGAAATAACTAAGTAATGTCATTGTTCTAAATTGAAAGTGGGGATAATGCATTGTAGGATTCTCTAAGGTAATAGCTATATGTTTATAAACTAAATCAATGTCCATAATGTTTAATAATACCAACATGGAAAACCTCCAAGTGTATGGTCAACCTATAAATATCATAACTACCAATCTATATTTCATGATCATAAGTAAATAACTAAAGCTTAGCTAATTAAGCCTAGTTTATAAATGATTATATAATAGTAGCAGAATCAAATAATCATTTAAGATAAGAATACATATATATATATATATATATATATATATATATATATATATATATATATATATATATATATATAAGAATCTATAATCAACAATATAAAGTATTCAACACACATACAACTAGTCAAACCATTCATCATGACTTCCAATCATATACAAAATTTCCATAATAATAACTCAATGATTTAAACAACAATCATAACTAAAAATTAATTTATGTCTAGAATCGATGTAATAGATTTGTTGGATCATCATGAGGCTTCATGAACTCTTATGATTCCTGAATATAAAAATAAGGTCTATAGTTTTAACAATATAATAGACCTCTATAATGGTCTTATTTTAAAATTCAAAACCCTTTGTTATAAAATATCAATTCCAATAGGCTTACTCTATATCCCAATGATTTGAGAGTATATAAAACACATGAACTCATCAATAAAACTACAACCCAACCTTATAACAAAATCATGCCATTAAAAGTAAACATGCAAAAGATATATAAAACAAAACCGAATATATATTTATAAAATAATTATGTTATTCAATGAAAACATGAATAAGTAGTTCCTCTTAAAAAACCTACTTCATAATTTGTTCCAAAATAACCCATTAAAAAATTTAAAAACTCTTCCTTTAAAAATTGAAGAAACCCACATCTATTTTCGGACCTAAGAAATAAATCAAAACCCTCAAGTATGTAGATCATAAAATAGGGTACGAATACCCATTTGAAAGAGTGTACAATTTGAATGAACAAGAAAAAAACATGACAACATGAAATCATTAAATATAAGTGTTGGGTTAAATAAAAATAAGATAGGATGATTCAACATAATAAATTCAAGATATACACACGGATTTGTATTCATTTTGCCTTAATGAAACAAAATGATATAGTCATAGACATTGAAACCCCAAAATTTCATTCTAGTCAATGACCTAAATGTGTCAAACAAGATTCAAAACAACATCAAGTCCATTTAAACACAGTCATTACATTCATGCAAAATATGAACACACATAACCCTTCCCAGAAGTTGCAGAGAACCCTCAAAATAATAGTAATATTCACCAAGACAATATATAAATGCATATGTATATAAAAACAAGATGTTATAAATAATTTTTTTCAAGTTTACATGAAAAAATACAATATCAAAATAATCTGTTGGGCACTAGATACCCAACTTGAAGTCTTAAAACTTCATGGCTACATATGTAGCATCTAATATCCCTTATAATTTCATTCAAAAGACAAATATATAGAACTAATAGTCACATAATGACTTATCTGAATCAACACAAGTGGAGAAAAAACCCAAATACGACAAGAAAGGTCTCTATCCAGGTTTGAAATTAACCTTGTTTTCCAGACAAAGAAATTGACCATCCAAACAAATTCTAAATCCAAAGTCAAAAACTCAATTAAATGTTTTCTCCATTTTCTCCCAATTCTTCTTCCTATCTGCATCCTTTCCACCCACCATAAACTAACTATTCCCTTCTATCCAACACACCCATACCCCCAACAAAATTTGACATTGAATACAAGGAGAGAAAAACCTCCCTTCAATGCCATTGACCAACTCTTAAGACACCAAAAACATAAAAATCATAACTGTAACCATCATAAATTACCCAATATAGAAAAATACAAAACCCAACAATAATAAAATAATAAATTTAAATGTTTTAATGCCATAAGGTTAAAATAAACTAAGAAATAATCATACACCAAGTGACCAAGGTAATAGTCCACATGGATGTGTCATGGGGAGAGGTATAGGTAAGTCGCTTAAGGTGTCAAAGTCCTAGAAAAGGTGATTCCAAAAAAATCTAGGGTGGTGACGAGTTTGAAGAGGAAAGAAAACAAGTCTGAATTGAGGAGTTTCAAAAAAGAACAACTAAACCAACCAACCAACATCATGATAACATGAAACCTCCAAACAACAATGCGATAAGGTAGAAAAAGATAAGATGAAATAAAGGTAAAAAATAAAATGTGACAACACAAAAGAAATGATAAATTTTTAAATGGTAAGAGACCAACCAAAAACACAGGATACCTATCAAAACTTATTCGACTATTCAGGAACTGCTTTAATACCTAAAGTATCAATGCCAACATGTAGCATAGATAATGTATCAATACCTGCAACCACCAAATATACATCAACAATACCTTATTTGATAATAGTTAAAGAAAACAAAAATTATAATAAAACATTAATTACAACATGTAGTGTATATATCATGATGTGCATAAATCACAACATGATATTTGATCAACCTGTAGTCAAAGTATCATAGCATCAAAATCTAACAATATAGTCCAACTAGATAAAGAAATGAAACAGTTAGCTATACAAGTAGTAACAATAATGTTTAAGCATTGATATAAAATTATTAAAAATATGGGGTGATAACATTTTCATACCCTTAGAGTTAAATTTTTTGCATACCCTATGGTTTTTTGCATACCCTTAGAGTTAATATTTTTGCATACCCTTAGATTTTTTTTATTTTTATTTTATTTTTGCATACACTTAGAGTTAATTTTTTTTTTTCATATCCAATGTCAAAATCTTAGGCAATGAAAATCCAATAGAGATGAAGGATTCAAGTATGTCTATATGAAATAACAGTGAATCGATCCTGCAGAGCAAGAATATTGGATTGGATAGTTCGTTCGGTGCTCCAACTATGGAGATAGCAAATGAAAGATTTAAAATTGTGAACGGGGGATAGCTTTTTTATAAGTTGGTAAAAGGGTTAAAATCCATTGTTGTCTCTCTTAAGGGGAAGGATGAGATCAGTAAGGGTATATTCCATATCGAGGTAGTGGTGTATGATGGAAAAGAGGTGAAAAGGTCCCCAGGTCCTAAAATTTATGTCTAGGCAAGCATGAAAGAACCTAATGATGTAGATCGAGAACTAGGAAAAATGGCTAGTAAGGACCCAATACTAGAATAAAGTCAAAAATATTCATATGTTATAGTGTCTTCCAAAAAGAGTCAGATATAGGGGTCTCATACCAAAACTATCTCTAGTAAGGTAAACAAACTTTTAACCCCAATAAAATGTCAACAATCTATTTTTTTTAGGGTGAATGTCTTGAAGGGATTTTACAAGGTCAAGCTTGGTATTGTAATAGGGGTTTAATATATAAGTTTAATCATTTCTATCCAAATATTTAAATAATACATGGGTGGATTTTGGAGGTTTAGAGACCATTAATGAAAGGAAATCTGGAAATATACCCTTGTGTAAAGGGATTTTTTGTAGCTATTTTTGACAAAAGAGAAGATAAGGACAAGATTATGCAGTAGTAATTTTGGTCCCTTAAACATCATATTCCCATGTTAAAACCTTGGTATCCCACTTTTAATCTAGATACTAAATCCTTTGGTATTAGACCAGTATGGGTCTATCTTCCTTACCTGCCTCTGTAGTTTTAGACTAGAGACAGTCTTAAGGTCATTGGTAATTTCATAGGAGGATTATTAGCCATTGATGAATCTACATAGGAATATCCCCATGATACTTATGCAAGGATTCTTTTCAATATTGATGTGGATACTTAGCTCTGAGAAAATTTAGAGTTGAGTGTTAACAATAGGATTTGGGTTCAAATGGTTGACTATGAAGGATGAACTTTCATATGTAGGCATTGTTTTGAGACAGGGCATTTAATTGATTCATGCATGTTAGGTAGTAGAATAAATAAATGTATTTAATGGGAAAAAAATGCATACATGTACATTTTGATAGTAGAAGTAGAAAACCTTGAAGGAGCTAAAGAGAAGTCTCTAGAGATGGAGGAAATTTTAATGGACAAGAATGAAGAGTTATTAAACCAATCAATTGGAGTTTTAATAGAAAATAAAGTTTTGAATGTGTAAGTATAAAAGGAAACAAAATTGGTTTTGGAGCAACATGTTGAAGAGGCTCCCCAAGAAACTAATGCTACAAATATGATATCCTCAAGTGTTAAAGATAATACTTTGGAGGAAGAGGATTTTGATCTCATTATGCATAACCCTAAAAAGGATAATGGAAATATTTTTTCGCCAAAAAGTGTAAATGATAATAGAGGGTGAATTAAATTCCAAAGAAAGAAGGAAAAAAAAATGGAAACCAAATCATCTAGTTTGCTTCAACGTGGTGGCCCTTATAGACACCATTTGGAAGAAGGAAGCAAGGCCTAAGTGTTTTGGGCATGTCTCAGTTCACCACTTAGATTTCATGAATTCTCTTTTAGGAGCTATTTTCTTTTTTCTTTGGTTGTTTTTGGGTTGGGTGAAAAAAAATTTCTTATATTGTCTATTTTTGTCAGAATTGTTATGTATTTGGGTTCTTAGACCCCGTCTGACTACTTGTATTCTAGGGTATGGGGTCCCTAATTTCAAAAAACCTCATCTTTACCCTTAATATTTTTTTTGGGTACACTTAGAGTTAAAATTTTCATACACTTTGAGTTTATTTTTTTTGCATACACAAAATTTATTTTTAATTTTTGCATACACTTAGAGTTAATTATATTTTACATACACTTAAGATTTCATTGTTTTTGCATACACTTAGAATTTTTTTCATACCCTTAGAGTTATTTTTTTGGAAATACACTTAGACTTAAAATTTGTTTTGAATATAATTAGAGTAATTTTTTTTACATAGTCTAAGATTTAAAATGTTTTTATGCATAACCTTAGAACTAAAATTATTATTTTTACATACAATTAGAGATAAAAATTTTTTACACTACACTCAGAGTAAATATTTTTTGTGCATATACTTAGAGTTATTTTTTTATTTGAAGAAATTTAGAGTCAAATAATTTTTGTGATACACTTAGAGTTAATTCTAATTTTTAAAAACACTAAAAGGAAATATATTTTTTTGCATGCATTTAGAGTTTATTTTAATTTTTTTTTGCATACACTTGAGTTAAATTTGTTCCATAGACTTAGAGTAAATTTTTTTTTTGGATATACTTAGATTTAATTTTTAATTTCTATTTTTTGTATACAATTAGTTATTTTTTTCATACATTTAGAGTTAATTTTTTTCATACACTTAAAGTTTCATTTTTTTCCATACACTTAGACTTAAATATTTTATGGATACAATTAGAGTTAATTTTTTCATAAAATTAAAGTCATTTTTTTTTCATACACTTAGAGTATTTTAATTTTTTTTTTTTTCATATACTTAGTTAAATTTTTTTATAGACTTATAGTAAAAAAAGAAATTGCATACATTTATAGTTATTATTATCTTTTTTTTTCATACACTTAGAGTTAACTTTTAGTTGCATACACTTAGAGTTAAGTTTTTTTTTTCATACACTTAGATTTTTTTTTGGGTATACTCAGAGATTTTTTTTGTTTTTTGTTTTTTGCATACAAGACTTATTTTATTTTATTTTTCATACACTTAGAGTTAATTTTTTTCCATAGAGTTAGTGTAAAAAAAGTTGCATACACTTAGATTTTTTTTTGGTGGATACACTTAATTTTTTTTATGTGCATATAGTTAGAGTTGATTTTTTTTTTAATACAATTAGAGCCCTTTTCTTTACATACACTTAGAATTATTATTTTTTATTTTACATACACTTGGATTTAAATTTTTTTCATACACTTAGAGTTAATTTTTTTTGCATATATATATATATATATATATATATATATATATATATATATATATATATTTGTTTTTTTAATTTTTTTTAACTACGTTTAGAGTTAAGTTTTTGCATACATTGGAGTTTAAAAAAAAATTGAATACACTTAGAGTTTCTTTTCCCTCATACACAGAGTTAAGTTTTTGGCATACACTTAGAGTTAATATTATTTACATATAGTTAACACTTAGATTTAAATTTTTTTTACAAAATATTAGAATTTTTTATTTATATACACTTGAAGTTTTTTTTTGTGTATACATTTAGAGTTATTTTTTTCCTTGCATACGCTTAGGGTTTTTTTTTTTCATACACTTAATTTTTTTTCCACACTTAGAATTAAATTTAGTTTGCATACATTTAGAGTTAAAATATTATTTTTCATACACTTATAATTAAAATCTTTTTTTTCATACACTTAGAGTTAATTTTTTATTTTTAGAATATTGTTAGAGTCATTTTTTGTATACACTAGAGTTTTTTTTTTTTTTTTCATAAACATAAAGGTATTTTTTCCATACACTTAAAGGTTTTTTTTCATACAATAAAAGTTTTTTTATATTGCATACACTTAGTGTTTATTTTTTTTAGTTTCATACACTTATTTGTATAGAATTAGAATTGAATTTTTTGTTTACATACACTTAGAACTACTCTTTTTTCTTTTCTTTTTTTTTTTTGGGCATACACTTAGACTTTTTTTTGGCATACAATTAGAGTTAATTTTTTTCACACTTAGAGTTAAAAGTTTTTTTTACATACACTTAGAGTCAATGTTTTTAGCATGCACTTAGAGTTTTTTTTTTTTTTTTATACATTTAGAGTTATTTTTTATTTTTTTTGTATACACTTAAAGTTAATTTTCTTTTACGTACACCTAGAGTTAATTTTTTTTTTCAATTTTTTTTTTTTTTTTTTACATGCACTTAGATTTATTTTTTGGGCACACTTAAAGAGATTTTTTTTCCATACACATAAGAGTTAATTTTTTTTACATACACTTAGATTTTTTTATTTTTTTTTGGCATAGACTTATAGGTATTATTTTTTACATAGATTTGAAGCTAGTTGTTTTTGTTTTTGTTTTTTTTTTTTTTTTTTTTCAGTTAATTTTTTTATATACACTGAGAGATAAATTTTTTTTGCATACACTCAGAGTTATATTTATTTTGCATACACTAAGATTTTTTTTTTTAAAAAAAATACACTTAGAATTTTTTTTTGGCAAGCACTTATAGTTGTTTTATTTATTTTGCATACACTAAGATTTTTATTTTTTTGGTAATACACTTAGAATTTTTTTTTGGAAAGCACTTATAGTTGTTTTTTATTTTTATTTTGCATGCATTAAGTGTTTTTTTAATATTTTTTCATACACTTAAAGTTAATTACTTTTTTGCATGCACTTAGAGTTAATTTTTTTTTACATGCACTTGGAGTTAAAAACATTTTTGCATACATTTAGACATAGGTTTTTTAGAATATGCTTGGAGATTTTATTTTATTTTTAGCACACTTAGAGTTATTTTTATTCTTTGCATTAAATTAGAGTAAAATATTTTTTTTCATATAGTTCAAATTATTTTTTTTCCATATAGATAGATTTTTCTTTCTTTTTTACATACACTCAAGAGTTTTTTTGTTTTTTTGTTTTGGCATACACTTAGATTTTTTTTAACATACATTTAGAGTGAATTTTTTTGGCATGCACTTAGAGTCAATTTTTTTTGGCATACACTTATAATTAAATTTTTTTCTTCATTCACTTATAGTTAATAATTTTCATACATTGGTGTGGGTTCCAATCCTTCTGACATTGACAAGCTTGAATCTCCCAAAAAAGAACAAATAGACACAACAACAAAAGTGAAAAAGAGAAAAGAGGAGAAACTATGAGTAACCAAAGAATGATGAAGGACCAAATTGACTCATATGATTAGAGGATGTGGAAAAAATAACCCAAACAACTAAGAACCAAGGACAACTATAATATTAACCATAAATGATATGAATCCAAAATTAATTATATAATATTTTGATCTTCAATTTTTTCTAAGAGATCCTTAGGGGTACATTTCAAAAATTATACATTAAAGTACCTAAACTTTTTATTGGAATGGAGGTCTTTCATTTATTTGAAAAAATCATGAACATCATTATGCCTTGGCTAATAATCAAATGAGTGATCAAATTTTATACATTGGAGGCAAATTGCCTTATACCTATTCAAAAGGATTCTCTCATTCTAAGAACCTAGAGAGGACCTAAGCTAGACCGATGTAGGGAATGACTGATGAAGAGGAATAAGCACACAAAGTCTTATCGAATTCATTATTTTACATGAATGGATGTCAAATTCCAAACTCACCAAAGTGCCAAACAAATCTACTAAGCTCCTTAGGGTTATATTGTCCAAAAAATGAGAGTGGCAGACCAACGAGTTCCAGCCTTAATTGTTGTAACATGAGATATGCCTTTCCCATTATTCATGGGATCTCAATTATGATTTCCAACAACTTTCCCTACACCCAAATGAAAATAACATGTAATCATTATCAAGATCTATTATTTTAACTTTTCTTACTTCTTTCCATATCTTCTTGATTTATTTTCTAAATGATGCCACTATATGTTTAGGACTAATAAATTTTCCCACCAAGTAGTTATAATATTTTTCCTTAGCTTCTTATAGAAACATATCCTCCACATATATAACTTATATCATACATTTTTTATACTTTAAATGATATATGTCATAATTCTCTTGAGATTTATTGGTGTTTAGATTAAAACCCACCATAAATTATTTCTCTACAAGGGGCGAGAAATACTTTTATAAACATATATTATGTTTTCCTATATTATTATTTTTCAAATCTATCAATGGGAATTTAAATTTTTTAAATTTAGTGCACTTGAAAACTCATAAATGTGCAACCCACCCCCTTTATGCTAGGGTATTTTTATACATTTAATTCAACTATGGACATAATAAGGCACATAGTAAATTTTCCAATGATCAGAAGTTTGATCTTGAGACACATCAAATAAGAGAATGCAATATCTACATCGCTCTCTACACCCATCCAAAGAAATATACCATTTTTTTTCAAAAAATGTGTGTAAGGAATCAAAACACCATGGAAAAAACACACCATTCAAAATCCAAATGTTCATCAGAGAACTTAATGGTGTAGAGAGTCCCCCAGATTTATAGGCAGAACTCATTGGAACCTTATTAACCTGGACTACCTCAAGGTCCTTAGTGACACTTAAAAACCTTCTTTGAAAGATACCAAAACTTTTTCATTTCTACTTTGAGATTTTTTCTATCTAGTGATGGTGTTGGGGCCACTTTTTTTCCTTTTATTTTTTTAACTTCAAACCAGTTCTCCTTTACTAAAGGAAAAATTCCCTTAAGCTCTTTAGGAAATTTGAGGTCACTAAGAAGAGAAGCAATATTACTAGAGAGATTATATCCAAGAGGTAAATTAGACTAACTAAAGGAATCATTAGGATCCTTGGACTTCTTATCTAAAGAGGGGCTTAAAGTAGAAAAAAAAGGCTTCCTTCCTATTGAAGAGGAAGGTACCTAGGAAAGAGGAGAAAGAGGGGACCATTTTGAATTTTCAAGAGGCTTTTTTATACCAATCATATTTAAACAAAGACATTTTAGAGTCTCATTAGTGGGTTTATCTACCAGTCTAGAAACAGGATTCAAGAAACCCACAATTCAAATTATCTCCACTATCGACCTAGGATCCTTTATGCTAATAGAAGCATCAAGGTTACCCATATCAAGACATGAAGCATCCAAGCTAAATATTCCCTTTCTAAGCCTATATTGGGTATGAATAGTTGAAGATGATGGGGTGTTTCAAATAGTTCCTCTAAATCCCTTAGTCAGCTTCACCTCTTTTTCTACAAGCACCTTTTGGGGGACCCTAGGTAATAGCTAATATTATGTCCAATTAAGTCACACCTTTTACAGATGAGATTCTCTATTTCATAAACTATTTTTCAATTCCAACTCCTAAATTTAGATTTGAATTGAATAATTTTATAGGATCAATTGATTTGTCTAGACATAGACATTGATCCTAGACATCGAATTAACTGGTATAGGTTGACTAATAACCTGATCGATGAAAAATAATATATCCTAACACCATAATTCAAGTGATGATTTCAAGTTATAGAGACCTATATAGGAAGATTCATAGTGAAGTCACAGTAAAGATTGAGTCTAGGCTTCCATTTCATGAGGGAAAGGAAGGATTTTATAAAGTACCATGACCCATCTTCAAGAGGCTTCTCACAACTCTCCAAGGAAGAATTGTAATAAGGAAATTATTTTTTGCCATGGTAATGAAATCAATGTGCCCCATATATTTCTATTTCCTTGTAACTCATTTTTAGAAATTTTCAATTTGAGGATTGTAACCAAAAAATATTACCAAGAGATAATTCTCAAAGGTTGTTTTATTACATTCCAAGATGGCATCTAGAATAACCTCATTATCCTCAATGATATGTATCAAATTTTAGCCTAAGGGAGCCTTAGGATCCCTTGGGCCTAAAATAATTTCATCCTTGGATTTTATAGACTCATTTACCTTATCTACGATAGAATTTACAGGATCACTTTTCTTTGTAGTGGACTTGTTAGTATCATCATTTTTATTGGTATCTCTATTGTCCTCCACCATGAATATCCACAATTGTTTAAATTTAGTTAAAATTTGTTTTTGCATACATTTGGAGCTATTTCTTTACACTTAGTGTTTTTTTATACACTTAGAGTTATTTTTTTGTTTATGTTTTCCCATTTACTTGGTTATTTTTTGATACACTTAGAGGTTTTTTTTTTGCATGTAAACTTAGAGTTTTTTTTTTGGGTTGTTGCATACACTTAGAGTTAACATTTTTTTTGCATACAATTAGAGTTAATTTTTTGGCATATAATTAGAGTTTTTTTTTTTTCATATAATTAGATTTTTTTTTTGTTTTGCATACGCTTAGAGTTAATTTTTCTTTGCATACACATAGATTTTATTTATTTTACATACACTATATTTATGAAATAACCCAAAAAAAAATTAGGAATCATTAGTTTTAGTATACAAAATTATACTCTTTACTAGGCCCAAATTTAATCAAATGAGATGAGATAGCATCAAAGTGGATTTGTAAACAAGGGTGATTTTAATCAACACTCTATTAGTTGATAACATACATGCAATTAGGATTAAGTCACTAGTGAAGATTTCTGTATGAGAATGCATCCTCACCAATGAGTATATATTTTGGGGTATATTGATGTGTGTGCACACACTGATAGAATCAAACTCTATACAATATTTCTAATTCCCACTAATAGGACTATTTAGTGGTCAGTTAACCCTACTCAATATCTTGAGCATCTAAAAGAGTTTTGTTTAAGAGGAAAAAATGTAACTACTCTGTAATATCTAATTAAAAGTTAAACCAAAGCATGGTAATAAGGAAACCATACAATTTTATTCAAGATAACACACACACACACACACACACACACACACACACACACACACACACACACACACACACACACACACACACACACACACACACACACACACACACACACACACACACACACACACACACACACACACACACACACCCTAAAGTCATGAAATTTTCTAATATAAAGATGGCCAAGGTGGAATACATTTGTAGCCATTTAGATTGGTACATAAGGGAGTCTAATCAACTGGCATGAGATACCCAACTAATTGCCAATGTAGCCCATAATAGACCAAGCAACTCCATAGAGTTATTCATCAAGATTATATAAATTGAATATTAGATTTATTAGCCATAATATCTTGCATTTTTTTGATGAATCTTAACTTAGGACTAAATTAATAATCTTACAAGGGAGATAATTTTAATAATAAGGTTTTACCATTGTCAAAGGAGTCTAACAATTTTGTTAGTCCCAGAAGTTCTCAGGGATGGTATATATTGCTACCCAGGTAAGCATTAATGATTATTTATGTCATACAAGACCTTATACTCATTTTACCCATCTAATTAAATCAATGTTTTAATGATAATTTAAGGTGTAATAAAAATGTATTCAATTTTAATACAATTATAGTTACACCATTTGATAGATCTTATTAGTATAGTAAATACTTAATGGAATTAACTCATAATACTTAATCATTTTAGCAACAAGAGTGCATAAAATGCTTGTAATTAGCTAATTCTAAGTGCCTCAAGACATAGAATTCAATGCCCAATCCAGTCAATACATCCATGAATCGATAAGGAAGGGAAGCATTGCCAATTATATCTTTGTAATGAACTAAGGTACATTCTAATAGGAAAGAATTTATTCTAAAAGAAATGAATTTCACACTTAATTGCTTTAGCAAAAAGTGGATATGAAAACAAGATTAACATATTTAAGTGATTACCACCAAGTTTTTAAGCATAGATTCCATATGCAAATGTTTTCCGATATATATGTAGGTGTACTAAATTAAAATAGACATCATAACCAACACATTCTAGCCATGTAAGATTTCTTTATTTTAATATGTCATGCCATTCTAATATATATTAATTCAAAACCGTAATAGACAAAGATTTCATCCATTAATGAGATATGACATCAACTAAGAAGGCCACATATAAATAGGTGTCTAAGTTGTCATTAACAAGATTACAGCCAGCTAGGCATTCACCAAGTTACATATTAAGGCTTTTAGAGTCAACAATAAATACTGATACTTATGCAAGGAAACCATAATACCCATAAGTATAATAATAGTTTTAACTATGTATTAAGGATTAACATGCTGAAATAAGTCACACCATGGGATTTAAAGAGATATAACTATGGATGTATGTAATCTCATTATTCTCTACATTATACATGAAGGCATAAATTTAGTTGATACATAGGTTATTCTAGAAACTCACAAGAGGTTTAGTAGTTTGATTGTAATTAATTATAATAGTAATGTTAAGTCTAAAATGCCTAAAATTTTCATCTAAACATAGAAAAATTTCATGAAGAAAAGAAACAATATCATGTTGATAACCTAAATTAGAATAGTAATTATAAGGTAATGTATTGCATACCTAATCTTTCATTAACTAGAATTTTGTTTAGCAACCTTTATTATGGTTTTAAAACTTCATCTAGTAAATTGAAATTCTCATAATTTTGAATAAAAATAAAATCATACTGAGATAAAAAAACATAGTAATACTAATCAATTTCCATTCAAGACAAATTTGCAACCCTGTTCATAGTATTGTAATTCCTTCTATGGTTTGCATATCACATATAAGTTTCATCAATAAATTAGGAGCTTCAAACTTAAACATATAATATACCTTGAGGTAAGATAACCCTCATGTCAGAATATAAACAAAATTACATTATATTATTCACTTTTGTATGCCCAAATGATAAATATTACAAAATTAGTGAATATGAAGTCAAGAGTTCTTATCATATGGATTCATCTATCATTAAATAACAAAAAAATAAAATAATTTTAATTTCATCATGTAACCACAAGAGTACCATGTTATAGCTATTTAATAAATATGAAATATCATAATTATGTAATGGAATCAATAGATGGTTGATACATGTGTATCATGATGCTACTCTATATGCAATAGAAATTACTATGCATGCATATCACTAACGTAACAATGTCACCTTACCATAATCCATTATAAAGGTCCAACATCATAGTCATAAAAATAATTTACATAAATGAAACCATTATGATCAACAAAAATATACAACATACTAATAGTATGGATCCATCAACCCTAAGCACAAAAATCCAACCCATAGGTGATAAGTACACAATCCACAAGGTGAAAAAATCTAAGGTATAGTTTGATGAGCCCAATGATTGGTGGCCTTAAACACCTCAACCATTAGCTAGATGGTGGAATCAAGAATTCAATTTTTACCAAAAATTTATGATCATATAGGTGACACAAGCCATGGTACATAGCTCAAGAATCAACATATGACAAAACAACACTGAACAAGAGACAATAAATACCAATTTCAGCATACTAACCAACACCAACAGAAATAAAAACTTGTACAACACACAAGCTACACACAAAAATAGAAAAATACATTCATCAAAGGGAACATAAGAGTTTTTCTCAACTTATTAGCTTCAAACTTAAGAAGGTAGATTTAGATGTAAATATGCATTCATGGTTTTAGAGCCTCAATTAATTGAAATGTCAAGCTAAATTTAATTTCCAAAAACTATCATGCTACCTCAAATTAACATATCTTGTAAACAACTCAAGACTATAACAAGTAATCCAGATACAATAAATTCAAAGGGACATATTGGATTTAATTCAACATGAAATAGAATCAAGCCAATAAGGTATAGTTTACCATTTACTAATGTGACTCACTCGTAAACAATTAAAGCTTGATAAAACATTGACAATTTTCACATTGTATTCCAAGGTGGAGATAATTTAAGAGGAACAATCCAAAGGGAAAAGAGGCTAAGTTCAACCATTATTAAAAAATATCCAAATCATACTTATTCAACATAATTATAAAATGATATCATGATTGATGGGTATACACCATTATCCTATGATAATAGATGTTATAAAGGACATTACCCATAGTAAAGGAGGCATATATACACACATTACCGATCCCATATACCAAAAGTGAAAACATATTGATCTACCCTTTAAATATAGGCCATACTTCATTACATTAATGGAGGTTATTAGCTTGGTAATGATTTAAACAAGTTTAAATAATTCGTATACAATCAGCCAACCAATCAAACTTTAAAATCCTTATCAATTATGGGAATTGAACCAGTTGGTTCAAATAAAAGTGAGAAATGTAATGAATAAATTGTTGCCATGCCAAATAGGGATAGAAATAACTACATGGCAGATTATGTCCATAAAATATGACTATAATTTATTAAAATTTGAAACTCCATAATATGTATTTTGTTCTCAAATGGATTTAACTAAATTTATAGGAATTCATTTTACCCAACCCATTTGAAATTAACTTTTAGGTTAAATTTATTTTGTATCCATGCTTTTATAAAATCTACGAAGGTTTAGTAAAGAACACAATTCCATTATAAGTGATTAACAAAATTTTAGAATAAATGCACAAATCTTATGATACCCTACCCCAATATGAATCTAAAATTAACCCATATTGGGCATATCCCTATAAATATTTTCATATAATAATTTCAAAAAAATCAATGAGCTGACAATCCTACATAGTCGACTTAACCTAGTAGATAAGTAGTGCCAAAATAAACAAAACACCATAACAGGGTAAAATAAATCTGAATCAATTTACTCATATATACATATGGGTTTATTTATTTTATATCAACTCCAAAAATGATAAAATAATTATTAATATTATCCTTATCCCTTTTAATAAATTTAAGACTTCACTTACTTGAAAAATTTTCAAGCTTAGCATAGGGTTGAATTGTTTAGAAATATTTCTCCCTTGCCATTACCATCTCCTTACACACCCAATAGGACTCAGGATTTCTTTCTATATCCCACATTTAGGTTCTTCAACCCTAACTCTTCGATTGTCCCACATAGAGGCTCATGGCTTCTTAAAACATTGAATTTTTCTCCTAACAAACCCCCAAATCTTACTCCATGTTGTTGGTAGGGGTTTCATGTTGTGACTTTTCCAAGGAATTTATGCATAGAGAAAGAATTCAAGGTGTCAGTCCAAAATTAAAAATTTCAACCACCAAAATGTTCACCAATATTCATCATACTTACCCAAATTTTCCTTTAAATTCTCTAAGGCATTAAGTCAAAATTAATAATAATGCCAAGTCACATCCCATTAGTGTCACACAAAACTTTAGCCTTTAAATTAAGTGATAAATGCATACTACGCCTAGGATATCAATGAACCAAATTAACAAGATATTTCAACTCAACAAATTGTCAAGTCAATCTTGACTATCATTACACCAAAACTAATATTAAACAAAGGAATGATATATCGATAATATTTCTAAGAAGATAAATAGTCTAAAAATCCCCATTTTATTATAGTGAAACAAACTCATAAAAATTATATGGGAGTCTAAGTCATGTTCCAACCACTCCAAAAAGGGATTATTATCTCAATGTTAAATCAACATGGATAATGTCCAAGGCTACATAATAAAATGTAACAAGGAGAAATGAATGTTTGGAACCAACAAAGATAATGAGATTCAAAACACAATATTAAACAAAAAAATGACACTCAAGCACATGACATGGATAGGGAAAATAAATGATCCCAAAACTCATTAAATACAAATAAAATGTAAAATAATTACACAAGCAATCACTCACACAAATGTGAGAATGCAATTAATACAAAGTCACTAAAATCAAAAGACTTAATACAAACCATGGTTGTAACTATCACTTTGTTGTTTTACCTATCAGTCACAACTGACTACTCATAATCTTCCCTTATTTTATTAGTGGCCAAAGTCCACTAGTGATCCTAACTCACTCAACCTGTTCTTGCAAACACTAAACAAAACATCAATAACACTTGCTCAAGGAGTACACATCAATAGTAATAAAATATGATATAAATAGAATAAAATAATATATCATAACTAAAATAGGCTTATACATCTTCTAAATAATGCATCATAATCAATATCATAGTGTCCCAAAATAGAGTAGTCAATTGTACTGATTAGTTAAAATAGTAATCGGGCTACGATCATCTTGTAAGGCTAACATACCAATAACAATGAATTTCTTCTCAAGGTAGGTTTGTAACATCTTCCCCCTCTTAAAAATGAGCCATCCCAATGACTAAAGTTAAAAACCAAGGACTAGGCTATCCATGGAGACTCAATCATTCTTTTTATAAAGAGTTCCACTACTCAACCATCAGTGGTTGAGTTTTCAACAAGGGTTGCTACCCATAGTAATTAACCAAAATCTACCAAGTAATGATATGTCTATTATGTACTTACACATCTTAATCATAAAATTTATTAATAATACTATCATCTTACTTATCAATAAAGTGATAGGATGTAACACACCATTTAGGTAAGAGACATTCAGCCTCAATTACTTGATGTTTTAAGCAAGATTATAAAGATAGACATGCCCTTATTTAAACCAAGCCATAGGACTTGTCTTGTCATTTCATGTGTCAATTTATGATACCAATAATAATAATAATAATAATAATAATAATAATAATAATAATAATAATAATAATAATAATAATAATAATAATAATAATAATAAGGAGAAATACAATCCATTATAGCATTATAATTTCACACACATCCCAAATAGGGTCATAATTCAATGTTTATTATTCAAGGGACATTCATTAATAGCTCAAAAATAATTTATAGCCCTGGTAATAGGTCTATCAACCCAAATCTTATTTTATTTTAACATAAACTAATGGTATACCATATTTTATCACATCTCTACTGATACATTTAAAATTCATCCATTTGTGTAGGCATGACTTTTAAGCCATTACCGACTAAGGCAACAAGTTTTCTATCTCAAAAAATGCCAATAAGGAGTTTTCATATATTTTAAGAAAGAATTTACAACTCTTAACCCATAAAAGAAAAAAAACATTCAAACATTTCATTTCATCATGTATTCAAGATCAAAAAATTTAATAGTGAACCAATTATTAGCTAGTTATTCCTCCTATTATGAGGAAAACATTATCTAAAAAATTTGTAATTTTTATGACAACAATTGTAATTACACAATGCAACTAGATTCCTACATTTTTAAGAATCTAAAGTAGTCTCTTTACCAACATATGTTATGCCTCATGCATAACTTAATCAACATTCATCACAAACTGCCAACACAAGATAGTAACTTATTATGTACAGTTACTTCTAATTTAACAATTATCATTCATGGGTTAGTAAAGTGTCCCACACCAACCAAAATAAACATCAAAGAAGTAATTATAGGCATTCACATGCAACCTAAAGGCTTACAACATGCTTTCCATAAATTTGTGATCTCACATGATGGTTATAGGGATCACAAACCCACCATCTTACTGCACTTACTTCATGATAGTACTTAAATGTACCCAAGATTCCAAGTCCACCTGATTAGGACTTATAATGTTCCTCCTAAGCATAAAAATAACATAAATTCTAGTCATTATTTAAAATAAATCAAAAATATATTCATCCCAAAATATATCTATTAGGTATAAATAAAGTGATACCTCATCCATAACATGTTAGTACTTATAGGCCAACACATGTATTATATTTCAACAAGTACCACCTTATTGAATTTGTATAAATGTCTAAATTACATGACCAGATGGTGATTTAAAAGGATATACACTAAATATTCACATGAGTTACTTTTACAACAACCTCCAAGAGGTGGTTAAAGGAACAATAAATCTGTAAAGTGACCATTATGCACTAAGATCCCATGGCCAATATATGGTCCTCATGGTACACACTCTGAATGACTTAGGTGGCTACCTCATGCCAATGGGAAGGAGTGGGTTTTTAGCCTATGAGAGACTCCACTCCCTATCTCGTACCTAGTTTAAACCATTACAAACATCGTGTTTCTCTACCCTCAACCTCATACTTGCATCAATTCTCATAACTAGAATAATAATGTAGGATTACAAAATACATTACGACACTATACCTTGGTATCTCAATTAGAAGATTTAATTCAAGAATAGGAGTTATAGTACATAAGTGTTTAGAGTTCACAATTTCATGGTTTAACAATATAATATCCCATAAATAGCATAACATATATACTTAAACACAAAGACATCTAGATTGATAACATAAAACATTCACATGTTTCACATGGTTAATCACTTTCACACTTCACAAGAGTTTATACAATATATAACAATGTACATGTATGAAGGATCTACATAATGTAGGAACACATTCAGATACATGTTATTATGTCAATGTATTTTCACATTACAATAATTAAACACATAAGCTGGTGAAGCATAAGGGTCCATGATTCCCATCGATCCACCTAATATGTAGATGTCATACAAATGACATTAGATACCCATCATATAGTATAACATGATCAGTCCTAAGAATATTTGATTATGATCACCTTCTATCTAGGAAGGTTATGTTATAACAAGACCTATGAAATCTATCTCCATGAGTTTTCTAAATTTTACCAATAATGTTCATGCATCATATTTAGATGGCTCACTCTACCTGATAACAATAAGAGATCGCTAAAACTTCCTAACATTCCAAAGAAAGTCAGTCACACTCATCCCACCAAGCCCTCTAGGATTGAGCCCCACCCTTGGAACTCCCAAGATACCATACCTCAACTTCATTAGATGGCTTGCTTATGCAAACTATAAATGGCCACCAAGGCATTATCTCATGATTCCAACAATCAAGATTATATCATTATTTTATTAATTAACTTAATCCATTAATTCAAAGGTCAAATGGTGATGCTTTTTTGATGCAACATCACTTTTGGAAAGGGCCAACTTAACCAAGGCTCAACGTGAATGATATCACTACCATGGGGATTACAATTTCCCACAATTAACAAGTTTAATTAAGATTCACTATAAACATCCTCATTGATGTAAGGCATATCCAATATCACAATAGACATCATCATGGGTTTCAAAACATATCCAAGCTCCAAATAAGTATCCCCATGGATGCATAAGTTAGATAGGATTAGATTAAAAATCCTAATGGATGTGAAACATATCCATGGTTATCATAACATCTTCATAGAATCAAACATATTCATGATTAAAATATACATCATAGATACAAAACATATCTATGATCAAAATAAACATTCCACACACTTATCAACTTCAGCCTTTTAGAGATAAGAAACCACATACTTATCTAATTTAACTTAAAATATGCAAAATGTATAAAAAATATCAATCCTAATTTGTCTAAAATGCATATGTTTCTAGCACCTCATAATGCTTATCCACTTTTAGGATACATAATTGTTGCAATCAACCAACCAAACAATGTCTTAGACAACAAAACCTTCTCAATTTTTGATTATAAGTCCATTACCTTGGATGAGTCAATGCTTCTCAAGCATTTATCATAGCATTATAATTATTGAAACACTACCACCAGTCATGTATATGACTCCTAGGCCAAGCCATAATTTATAATTGCATACTATAGGTATCCAACAATGACACTATAAGAAATTTTTGTTAAACCATAACAATTTTATTATATTCATAAAAGAGGTAAGGGGAAGCCTTGCTGACCATGACCAAATTATCCCTAAGAGATAATTTTACTCCACTAAAATAATCCACCTTGAAGTGTCATACTAGATCTAAAAAACTTAGCAATTAAGCTCCTTTAATTAAATAATAACAAGATATTCAACTCCCTGAGCAAGAATTTTTTGGAGTCTTTATCCAAATAACTAACATTAGTTATCACATCCACTTCAAGTTCATAATTTTGTAACTTGGATTTGTACACCTTGAGGATATGTCTCAGTGATCCTCATCCAAGTGGCATAATGAAAACATCTCACTATTTATAGGAAATCAATTTGGTGATATGAATCTCTAGAAGGGCTAGATCCCTTGATGCACTCTTTAAAACACTCTTTCACTTATCAAATTTGCATGAAAAAGGTTAAGAATACAAATTAAAAATATAAAAATTGATGCACCCATATTTAATTTCCTCCTATTTATTTAACTTATACTAATTAGAGAAAATCAAAGCTTCTTTCACATATAACTCATAACTCAAGATAGATTGTTACATCAATGTTTCATATGTTAGGATGAAGAGGTATTTTGATGATTAAGAGGGTAATGAATGATTAATTGGGAGAAGACCTTATTAACCACTTATAAAACATTTATACATTAAAATACAATACTAAAAAAGACTTATAAAATCATTCTTTTGCACACTTGGTGAACAATCAAGGATAACATGCTAGAAAAGATCATCTTCTACTAGACAAGACAACCAAGATTGAAACAAAACTTAATTATATGACATGTAAGTGGGAAAATTAAATTTTTTATTTCTTCAATATAAATTAAAATATGAAATTGTCCAGGGTTTCACCATTAACCTACAAAGGCTTCTCAAAAGAGAAAAAAAAGTCACTACTTATAGTATTTGGGAGAAGGCCAAGCCAAGGGAAGTCTAAAGTACACTTGGATACTAGTAAATATAATAAAAGAGGTTACATAAGTATGATAAGGATATGTGAGGTGAACCATGTAATTTTTGGAACTACAAGTTTCCATATAAGTCATGAAACTCATGAAACATGGCATGAAACTGTTTATGTTGGCTCAAAAAATTGCCTTCATCATTCACACTTGTTTGAAAATCCCAAAACTAACTATTGATAGTTATTATTATTGTAATGATATGGAATGATTTTAAACATTCCTCTCCATGTGTTGATTATATTTCTGGTCATCTCAAAACTTTTGGAGATGAGCCATCACCATCTGTAGCCTAAGGAAACTCTTCTTCCACACACCTTGCATACTTAGCTTCAAAAAATCATTAGTTTTCCATGAAAATTTATAAAATTGAGTTTATGACACATTTAAATACCCTCTATGGCCTTAGAGGCATCATGCACACCTTAAAAGGACATCTATTTGAAGTTTTCAAACTTCTCACCATCATGTTCACTATGCCAGTTTTGATTGTATGAGATGCAAGCTATTGTTAGAACACTTATGAGTTTTTTAAAGTCATTAAATGAAAATATTGAGGTATTATAAGTCTATATATTCCTTCCAAAATTTATTTCATCTCTTGAATATTCTTAAAACCTGTATAATGTGTAAAACTATAAAAAAAAGCCCTTATGCACGATGTCCATATAGGTAAGGTAGCACAAACATTGATGAAGAGGAGACCTGAGGAGTCTTTTAGAACATACAATCACTTTCATGGTCATTTTATCCTAATTATATATCACTCCAAGCTTGTTTTCTCCATCGGGTCTCTTCCAAGGGTTTAATAGGGTTTTAGGTCCATTTTATCCTTAAGCTTTGTTCATAAATCCATTACACTGGAACTACAAAAAAATTCCATAAAAATTATTTCAATGACCCATATTAAACCCTAAAAAATCCTTTTGCTTCCATGAAAATCCTCAGAGAAGACAAGAACATTTAAAACTAGCCTATCAAGCTTATTTTCATAATTCTTGCATGCTTAAACTATATCTAAGTTAAAATTAACTTTAATATAGGTTTATATTCATTAAAAAATATCATAATTGTCTAAATACATATCATAAACATGTTAATAATATCTAAAACAATCATTTGGAGCTAGAAGTGAAGTTGGACCCCTAATTGGCTCTAGGTCACTTCAAGGCCTAATGGGCTTAGCATGCATCCTGCTATTTTTTACTATGTGTACTGATATCTCATGGTTGGTATGGTTTCTCATGATTTTTAATACCTAATTAAAGATCAAAATTTCATGACACAACCTTCCAAGCACTTATTTTCATTTCTTCCTCTCATTCACCCACTAGGCCTAATTGGAGTTGGTCTAGTTGGACTATGTGCAAGAGTGTTTTGATCATTTTGAGAGGTCTGATCTTGATTCAATGTTTAATATCACAAATTCACCTTTTATATACCTCAAAATATGTTCCTTTAGGTTTCCAAATATTTCAATCAAGTTTTTGACCCTCTTTGGCCTCATTTGCTTGTTTTACCAAAACCTTGTTTTTCTTAATTAGCTAACCTCTAAGATAAAATAGTGAGGTATATCCCTCTTCCACAAGGTAAAATGAATATTTTATTATTTTTATTACTTAATAATTAATATTTTTACCAAATTTATAATCTATATTCATCCATTTAGGCACCTAACCAACTCAATTTGTCTAAAAAGGGCCTCTAAAAGGACTATTTTCTTGCATTTTTCACTTCCACCTAAGAATGAGCTCTCAAGGCATAAAATAAATGATATAAAGTTTATTAAACATATTATCCACCTCAAATTAATGATAAATAAACTTTAATTTCATAAAAAAATACTCTTCTCCCTTAGATTCCTCATCCTTACCCAAAAAGCAACATGGGTCTCCTAATGCAACTATACAGACTGCTACCTTTGGGCTAATAAGAAGAATAAATAGTCAAATTGAAAGGATTATTAGATATTTTTAAAAAATTAATAAATCATGAAATATTTCATTTTTTTAATAAAACCTTCTTTTTCATCTTAAGCATAGTCATTTCCTTACCTTCACCAAGACTGCACACTCAACTATAGGTGCATACAGGGCCTTAAGTGGTCTATGTAGTCTTGTTTAAATTTTCCAATAGGTCATGGAGATCATAATGGATATAATTAAGGTTTTAATAGGTTAATTTAACCATTTAAACTTTAATTTTATCCTTCATATTTAGTTTGAATTCACCAAATTGATTTCTCCCTATCCTGACTATGAAACCCTGCATTTTTTATTCATGTAGGTGCATATGAGTTGTAAATGAGCTTTGGGAATGGTGTGTAGAGGATATAATTGAACGCCAAGGGTCAAAAATCATATTATTATACTTTTATTCACCTTTAATTTCCTAAAACACCACCTAGACACCAATGTCATCCCATTGTCTGTCTTCCCGGCTATAGGTACTCATTTTCCTGTAGAGGGACACATGTAGGTGTACATAGAGCTAGAAATACCATACATCAATACCATAACGATGATATTCATGTTATTATATACACCATTTAATTATTATTACCCTTATAACCATGATTATTTTATTTCATTTTAACCTTAGGATGTCAAATTCATTCAAACCTTAAATCATGTATATGTTAATACAAGGTTATAGCGTTTTTCAATGCAACTTTGATGTCTTCAAATTATGTCTTCTGCTCATTTTCTGACCTCCATATTCGGCATGGATCCTCTATATGATATTGGATACAAGTTATAAATATTTATATTCTTCAAAACTTTTTAAATCCTTTTTATATGATATTCACAATATACCCCTAGACCTCTATTTTCATTTTTTTTGGAAACCTTCCCTAAACTCAGTCCTTGCCCCCTCCAAAATTTTTACCCTTCCATTTGTCCATTTGACACCTCAATAAGGTATAAAATAGTTAAATTAAATTATATAAACTAAAAAAGGGTTTTTTCCATGTCTTTAATTATCCATACAAGGATCTCCAAAGCTCTGTGGTACCACTTGTAGGTGGGCATTAGCATACACAGGCAATGAGCATGAAATTTTGTGAAATATGTAAAATGGATAGGTTTATGATCACTTCCATGCTTTCACAAAATATCTTAATGAATTATTATAAATCATAAAATATTGAAACACCTATCCAACTCTCCACCTCTTAGCATGACATCATCAATGAAGGCTCATGTAGATCCATATGGGTGGTATGCAGGTAGGGAACATGCAATAGATAAAAAATATGTGGATTAATGTCCCCATTAAAAACTCAAACTAGTTATAAATCCTTTAAATTAATGATTTTTATCAAGGAGGTCCTAAGATAGGCTCCATAACACTTATTTTAACATGAAAATCTCTTGAGAACATCTGAAACAAGGTAGGCAGGGGTGTCTAATGACTATTTAGTGTGATGAATGAGTTTGAAACCAAATTTTCACTTCCCTAAACATCCAAATGAAAAATACTTAGCTATTAATGACTTGAATAAGTTGATACACCCTCATTACTATTTCATGAACAAGCTAAACAAGCTCCATACATGTGATTGTAAGTGTGATTGAGTGAAGAGTTGACTATGAGGAATGGCAAGATTGAAAGTTGCCCAAAGCATGATATGGTTAAACCAAACATTGAAGGAGTTGATAATATGGATTTTATACCTATGTAACACCAAATTCTATTCACATGAGACCCTTGTAGAAGACCAATAGTCTGGAATAAGGAAGAACTTGAATAAAGTTCAAAGTCGTGACACCTTCCTATAACATGAGACAAATTTCTCATAAAAACACCATGAAACATGAAACCAAGTATATATATCATATATTAATAGATCCAAAATCCTATGGAGTCAACATCACTAATTGGTTTGTTTGAATATGTCCAAAATGGAGAAAAAACTATAAGTTGTAGGAAATAATGAGCAAAAAAATATATTTTACTTGTTAGAGATGGTTCATAAATAATTTTTGACCAAATATTTTCAATCTTATTAATTAAATTTATCTCTCTATGTTTTATACCATCTCCCAAAATAGTTTGACTTGAACCCTCTTTAGTTATCCGTATTATGCACAAACCTAATGGTCACTTTTGTGTGTGTAGAAAGGAAAAGAAAGAATAAAATGGTTTTATCTAAAAAATTACACTTTCAAAGCATGTGAAGTATGTAAATTAACATGAATAATATTAATATATGTTATATGACCTTGTCTCATGTGTCACCCTCCCACATGGGCTGTACAAGTGCCAAAGTCACCTTCTTTAGCTGATAACTTGATCTTCAGTTAGATAACTTGTAATATTCAGATTGAACTGACATTCATGATAGTTAATCTAACCTCTTGGATGTTTTAAAGGAAAATAAGATACTTGGACACCTTGGTAATCATGCCACTCGCATTTATGACCCCTAAAAGCCCACTAAATGACCCAAAATAATAAATAAACTAATTAAAACATGAATAAGGCCAAAAAGGTATCAAATAATATAAAATGGATTATAAAATACCCTATGACAAATTATTAAACCCCTAAAACATCTAAAAAACCAAGTTTTTAACCTATATGGGTCCAAATTTGACCTTGAAATCAAATTTGATCAACAAAATGATGATTTATATGGGTAGTATGCCTTCTATTCTAAAGACCTATAGCCTTATCAATCCATGGGAAAAGGGATTCAATTAATTATTGAAGACAACTAGAAATAAAACTCTTAAACACACACACAAAATAACTAGAACACACTAAGGAAACACAAAACAAAGTAAAACACCAACAAGACTCACACATGTGCATAAGCACTTAGGCAAAACAAGAAAATCAATAGCTATGTACAAGGAAAGAGGATAACCTTAGTAGAAATGTTTAAGATATATCCCATTGACTAGGATATGAAGCTCCTTTCCATCAAACTTTGAGAGTTGAAAAGCATTGTGTTGCCTGCATTGAGTGATGACATATGGGCCACTCCATAAAACATCAAACTTTGGGTGTTTTCCAGGTTTATTCCTATCTTCATCCCACTTTATAATAATTTCCCCCTCTTGGAAGCTTCTTGGCATGGCATTATTTTCAAAATATCTCTTTGTTTGATCTCAATGAGATCTCATAGTTTGCATAGCTTGATCCCTTATTTCTTCAAGCTCCATCAAGTCACATAACTAACCTCCATGTTTTCATTTTCCATTTACTCTAATTGGTAATTAAGATCCAAGGCTAGTAACTAAATTGAAATAGGTAGGCTATCTTCTCTCCCATAAACAAGTGTATATGGTGAGTTTTTAATGGCTCTTTTAGGGGTGATTCTATCAGCCTAAAGAGTTGTCTTTAACATAGAATTCCAAGTTTTTTGGTTTTTCTCCATTGTCCTCTTGATAATCCTAATAAAATTCCTATTAGTGGAATAAACTATTCCATTCCTTTGTGGATAATAATTGGAGGAAGTACTAAGATAAATACCATGTTTTAAAGCCCAATCACTTGTCTTCATTCCAAGGAAATCTAATGCATTATTTGAAATTATTATTAAAGGAACCCCAAATCTTGTCACTATGCCTTCATAGAAGTCTAAAACTAAATTTTCATTTTCTTCCTTGAGAGAAATAGCGTCCACCCATCTTGTAAAGTAATCTCTGGCAATAACACCCACTTGTGACCAGCACTAGAAGGTGGGTTGATTAGGCCTATAAAATCTAGACCCCATTGTAAAAAGGGTTGGTCAACTTATATTAGATGAAGAATCAGGGCTGAAAGAATTTGTTTACCATCAAAGAGCTCACAATTTTTTACATTTATATATCCAATCATGAGTATCCTTAAATAATCTAGGCCAAAAATATCCAGTTCTCATAATCCTAGTAGTTGTGGTTCTTGGAGCAAAGTGACCACCAGTTGGTCCATCATGAAACTCAAAAAATATATTCTCAACCTAGTCTAATTCATAACATCTCAATAATACACCTAAGAAATCCTTTATAAATAATACTCCATCAACAAGTACATAAGGAATAGATTGTAATATCAAGCACCTTATTTTGGCTCTATCTAGGCCTTGTGGATACTCCCCAGTTTTAAGAAAATAGATCATTTCTTGTGTCGAACTCCTCATTAATGAAGATGAAGTTGGCATAGGATCATATTGAAAGGCTAAAAAATCTTCTTTTTGTTCCTTCAAATATGAATCAAGGTGCTCACATAATCTTTTCCCTTTTATTAGCTTGGTTATCTTGATTTCTACATCATACTCCATCACTTTTATGATCCAACTGACCCTTTTTCATTCAAATATTTGATCAAAAATAAGTCTTTCACACTAGTATTAGGTACCAATTTATGAATCTTGTTCTTAGAAAACATGTACCTAAACTTATTTATACTTATAACAAATAAAAGTACTTTCTTCTCTACATAGGTGTACCTTACTTCATAACCATCAAATCCTTGACTAAAGAAGGCAATAGGCTTCTCTAATTTTTCTTCATTTGATTGAGTGAGCATGGAAGAGATTAATTCTTCATTTTCAAAGGTATACAAGTTAAAATCATTTATTAAATCATGACTTTCAAGAGTTGGGGCTTGAGTAATAGTTTGCTTGATCTCTTTAAAACTCTCCTTCCTTCTCTTTGTCCAAGTAAACACTTCATCTTTCCTTAGCATGGAGGTTAGAGGATTGAATAAATTATTGAAATAAATAATAAACGTCCTTATGAAATTGATATTTCCATACAAACTTTCCAAAATTTTCTTGTGTTTAGGTAGAGTCAATGCCAATATTGAACTCACCCTTCTAGGCTCTATGAATAGCCCTTTCTTTGAGATAATATATCCCAAAGAGTTTGCCTTCATGGACAAAAAACACACATTTATATTTATATAGATTCCAAACTCTCTACATCTCTCAAAAATATTCATAAGATGAGTTAAGTGATCCTTTGCATCCTTAGAGAAAACTATTATATCATCAAGATACACCAACACTATATCATTTATTAAATCCATATCCATTACACATTGAAATGTTGCACCACCATCAGATAAACTAAAATGCATTTTACTATAAGCATATACAACCCCATTTAGTAGTAAAGGTTGCCTTTTACTGATCTCCTTCCTTTACCAAAATTTTATTATACCTAGAATATCCATCAAGGAGTGAGAATATTTCACTACCTGCCACAACTTAAAAAATCTACTCCATGGAAGGAAGAGGATAATGATCTTTAAAGTAAAATATATTCAAATCTTTAAATTCAACCCATAACCTGATTTATCCATTATTATTCTTTATCAAGACTAAGTTTGTCATCCAAGATGAATGCTTAATAGGAAAAATGATCTTAGACTCAATTGACTTTGTAAGCTCCTTTCTTGTGAGAGGTTCAATATTAGGATTGATTGACCTTTGCCTTTGTTTTATAGGCTTATCATTCTCATCTATATCTATGGTATGTTGAGATAAGTTTGGATCAACTCCTTTTAAATCACTATATTCCCATGCAAATACATCAAAAAATTCCTTGCATAACTCAATGAAAGCATGTCTTTCTTCTCTAGTACATACCTTCCCAAGAGCAAGCAATTTATCTTTGAAGATTTGTACTCTCTCATAGTTTTATTTCTTAGTATATATGCTTACCTTTTCCTTATTCAACTGATCATCATCATTGAGTATACTCTCAAGTGTGACTAAGCCCTTAGGGAGCTTGTTTGTCTTCAATTGTATAATTGTCCTCCATATTATTGTTATATTTTAGACTAATTCTTTGAGGAAAACTTAGCCTCCTCTTGTAGAAAAAGAGTTATTTGTTGGTCACTATCAAACACTTTCAAATTAGTGATATTATCAGGTATAGAGGGCCTTATAATCACTTTGAGATGGGGTTGGTTCTTGTCCTATCTTATCCCATTTGAAACATCAAATTGAGTTCTAAATGCTACCAACCTATCAACATGTTTGTTATCCTTTCTTGTTATAGATTTAAATTTGAAGGCTTGAAAATCCACAAGGTCCCATAATCTATGATTATAAGACTCAAGAAAGGATTTTTTTGTCATATTTTGGCCTCTTACTTGATTCACAACTAACTCACTAATCACCAAAGGCTTATAACTCCTTCACACCTCTCTTCCTCTCCCACTTAAGGCCATGAATGAGGGACTAATAATCTACCGCATTAAAAGTACAATTAAAGTGATGTCTAAAAGTAGAGTAATACCTTTCCTTGGATGGAGAAACTAACATTGATCTACCACCTGATCTAACCTTGAATATTGATCCATCAAATAATATCTTCCACAAACCATCCATACTCTCATTAGATTCATCAAACTTAGCATGAAAAAGCCTTATTCATTAAGGAAATACACTCCAAGACTAGATTCCTCTATGAATTTTTAAGGATCATGTTCATAATGCTTAGCTCCCTATTCATCTAAATACAAATTAGAAACTCCTTCAAGAGAAGAAGTTGGGGATTGGTCCATGTGAAGCTCATCCTCATAAAGAATATCATAATTTACATTTGAATCCTTACACATGTATGGATATAAATTATTGTGATGAATAGGCTTTGATAAAATCTTTACTTTGGTACCATACTCTATCCTAAAAACCATAAATGACCAATTGGCTGCCAAGTATCCACCTATCTTGGTCGTAAACTCTCTTAACAAACAAAGAGAAAAGTGTCGGGGTAAATCTACAACAACCACATCATGAGGGATGGAAAAATTAGGACAAGAATTTAAAATCAGATTCAAATCCTTGACTACTCCCAAGGTCTTTATTGGTTATCCATCTAATTTTAGAACTCCTTTAGTCATTGGTTCATACTTGAGGCCTATCTTATATGATATTGACTTTGGCATAACTAAAGTACTAGCCCCACCATCTATGATACAATTGTGAATTAAAAAATCACCAATGATCAAGGATAGATAAAAAAAAGAAGTCTTATCAGTTTTCTTCACTTTTCCATCAATGGGCTAAGTTTCATTCACCAAAACAACATTTTCATCCCTAGTTGATCCAACTTATTTACCTAGTCCAAGAAATTATTTTTGGAGGATATCATTTTTTCCCAGTATTACTAATGAATACCGAAATAAAATATTCATGTGTAACTTCTACATTTGATCCAAAAAATTGATAGAAGGATTATTCATCTTGAATTGCCCTTTGGAATCACTAGTACCTTGTGGTGTAGCATGTGAAGATAGATGTCAGGAGTTGGCCTTATATTCTTAAAATTTTGATTTTTACACACATTAGAATCTGAGTTAGACACCCAGAGTATTATTGGTTATGTAGGATTCAAAATAGGTCCTTGATTTTCCCCTTGTGTCTCTTCAACAACCCTCTTCTTAGATCTAGTGTTAGAGGACACACTAGCATTCACATTATTTGAACTTCCCAAATGATTCATGACACAAAATTCCCCCTCTTAGTGATTCATAATAGTAGAATTAGATTGTTCTTTTCCATTTTCCATTACATTTTTCATTGGCACCTTAAAATTATAAACTTGAGGTTCTTGACTACCTTGAATTTTCATGGGTTTACTAGGTATTTGACTGGCATATACAACTTGTCCTTGATTTTGGTCATAGGAAGGATAGCATGGTTGTTCTTGAAAAAAGTTGTTTTGAGTGGGAATAAGATATTTAGAATATGGTGGGTCATTGGTATGGAAACTTTGGTAAGGTCTATCTTGAGTTATTTAACCTTGTCCTTGAGCATTACCTTTAAAAGGAGGCCTACTTACTTGTCCAAACTTATTGTAGGATTGCTAAGGCGTATAATTTTTATCTTATTGTATTTTGAGAGAAAACAATTAATTTTTAATAATTTGAATAAAAATCTTGACTTCATGAATCTAAATGGCAAGGGAAAGGGTAGACTTTTCTTGAATATTAGGTAAAGGAGCCAAAGTAGGTAATTCAACTTGACTACGAGGCTAAAAATTAGGGAACAATGGCATTAGTGGTCTAGGATCAATCTTCCCTACTTGAATAAGATAGTTTTCAACATTGATAGCTATATCATAAGCACTAGCTAGTGTATTCCCACCCATGGATTAGATCATCATGGCTATATAACTATTCAATTTTTTTAGGTAATACAAGAGGGCATAATTTAGAGTAGGTCTCATAAGGTCTAGGATCCTCTCCCATGTATTTTGAAATCTAGAGTTAAAATCTTGCATAAACTCTTGAGGATCTCTCTTGATAGTAGTCAATTACTCAGTTGGTGATAGATAATTTGTCTTCTATTCAAACCTCTTAGACAATAGATTCCCTAGTTCATCCCATGAAGAAATGGAAGCATGAGGTAAAGATACATACCAATCTAAAGCTTTCCCTTTGAAAGACAATGCCAATAGCCTAATAGCCACATTTTCTTGAGATATATTACAGATGTTGTAGAAGTTTTCCATGTTTTTAATATATTGAATGGGAGTATTAGGACCTTCTCTAATAAAATATGGAACTATATTAATGGATTATCTAGGAATTTGGTCATATTGGGAAAGATTCAAAGGAGATGATTTGGTAAAGGCTTAAAAAGGAAGGTTTATAGCCATATTGGAATGTAGACTATGTGTATTTTTGGGTTGAACAAAGTAGAAACTTTGACTTTTTAAACACCAAGTCCCTTGAATAAGGATGTGTATTCTAAAATATAAATCTTTTGACAGAATATAAAGGTAATTGTATAAACTAAAAAGATATACCTTTAGCATGGAAAATAAGGATTGATCAGAAACCAAAGAGTTGAAAACTTAGTGGAGTTTTCAGGTATTAAATGTAGATGTTCATGTGACTGTAAATATGCCAAAACCAACACCAATCTTAGACAATCTTCTAGGACTTAGAGTCCCATTGGGCATGACAAAAACTATTGTCACTTGGATTTCCAACCCTTGAGGATATTTATAATCTCTCCTAATCCAATTTTCATAATGGAAACATATCACTTGTTATGTTTAATCAATTTGGTGAGATAAATCTCTAGAAGGGCTAGTTCTCTTGATGCACTCTTTGAAATAATCTTTCACTTATCAACTTTGCATAAAAAGGGTTAAGAAGACAAACTAAAAATCTAAAGGTGATGCAAAAATATCTAATTTCCTCCTATTTATTGAACTTATACTACTTAGATCAAATCAAAGCTTCTTTCACACATAACTCACAACTCAAGATAAATTGTTACGTCAATGTTTCATATGCTAGGTTCAAGAGGCATTTTGATGCTTAGGAGGGTAATGAATGATTATTTAGGAGAATATAGTCATGAAACACTTATAAAACAATTATACACTAAAAGAGAACAATAAGAAATACTTGTAACAATTAATCTTCTACACACTTGGTGAATAATCAAGGATAACATGATAGAAAAGATAATCTTTTATTAGACAACACCAAAAAAATTATAGAAAGTCTCAATTTTACAACATATAAGTAGGAAAATTTAATTATTTATTTATTCAAGAGACATTAAAATAAAAAAATTTCTAGGTTTTCACTATTAACTAATGGAGACTACTCAAAAGAGAAAAAGAGTCACTACTTATAGCATTTAGGAGAAGAGCGAGACAAGAGAAGTCCAAAGGCCACTTTGACAATTTTCAAGATAATAAAAGAGATTAAATATGCATGTGAAGGATATGTGAAATGAACCCTGAAATTTTAAGAAGTACAACTGTCCATACAAGTCATAAAACTCATGAAAAGCGGCATGAAACTCCTTGTGTTGGCATAGAAAATTGCCTTCATAATCCACACTTGTTTGAACATCCCAAAACTAATTATGGATAGGCCTCATGATTGGAATGATATGTAAATATTTTATACATTCATATCCATACATTGGTTTTAGTATTGGACATTTATAAACTTCTAGAGATGAGCCATCACCATCTATGGCCTAAGAAAACTCCTCTTCCACACACCTTGTACACTTAGCTTCCAAAAGGCATTAGTTTTACATTAAAATTCATAAAATTGAGCTTATTAAACTTTTAAATACACTTCATGGCATTATAGGCATCGGTAACACCTTAAAAGGGCATCCATTTGAAGTTTTCACACTTCTCACCATCATGTTCACTATGTCAGTTTTGACTAGCTGAGATGGGAGCTATTATTTAAACTATTAGGAGTTTTTAAAAGGAATTAAATTACCATATTGAGTTATTAAAAGTCTATATATTCCTCCCAAACTTTATTTCATCACTTGAATGTTCTTAGAACCTACAAAATTCACAAAACTGTCAAAGAAATCCATTTTGTACCATATCCATAAAGATAAGGTATCACAAAAAATGATGAAGAACATCATTTAAGAGTAATATGAAACATCCAATCACTTTCATGGTAAATTTATCACAATTGGATATCTCTCTAAGCGTATTTTCTCCATCAGGTCTCTTCTAATGGTTTAATAGGGCTTTAAGTCCATTTTGTCCTTAAGCTTTGTTCATAAATCCCTAACATTGGAAATACCAAAAAATTCCAAAATAATGATTTTAATGACCCTTAATAACCCATAAAAACTCATTTATCCTCCATGTGAATCCTCAGAGAAGATATGAGCATTTAAAACTAGCCTATCAAGCTTATTTTTATAATTCCTTCATGCTTGGACTATCTTTGAGTGAAAAGTAGCTTTTCTATAGGTTAATATGCATAATAAAAGATTATAAAGGTCTAAATACATCTAATAAACATGTTACAACTATATATAATAATCACTAGGATCTAAAAGTGAAGTTGGTCCTATAATTGGATCTAGGTCACTTCAGAGCCTAATTGGCTTAGCATGGATCTTGCTAGTTTTGGATATTTAGACTGATATATCATGGTTGTGATTGTGTCTCATGATTTTTAATACTTCATTAAATCTCACAAATTCATCACACAATCTTCCAAGCACTCCTTTTAATTTCTTCCTCTCGTTCACCTACTAGGTCTAATTGGAGCTTGTCTAGTTGGACTGTGTTCACGAGTGTTTTGATAGTTTTGAGAATTTTTAGATTTATTTAGTGTTTAATATAAACCATTAACCTTTTATATAGATCAAAATATTTTCCTTGATGATCCCAAATATTTATTTCAAGTTTTTCACCCTCATTGGCTTCATTTGCTTATTTTACCAAAAATCTAATTTTCTTGATTGGCTTACCTTTGAGACAAAATAGTGAGGTATATCCCTCTTCCCAAATGAAAAATTAATATTTTATGATTTTTATTATATCATAATTAATAGTTTTACCAAATATATAATCTATATTCATCCATTTAGGCACCTAACCAGCTCAATTTATCCAAAAAATGTCTCTAAGAGGATTGTTTCCTTATTTTTTTCACTTCCACCTAAGAATGACCTCTAAAGGCATAAAACCAATGATATTAGATTTATTAAAAAATTTATAAAATAATATTCATGATAAATAATCTTTAAATTAATTAAAAAAAAATCTTCTCCCTTAGATTCCTCATCCTTACCCATTGAGCAACATGGGTCTACCAGTGCAACTATATGGACTGCGACCTTTGGGCTAATAGGAAGAATATATGGTAAATTTAAATGAGTATTAAATATTGTTAAAACACTTTATTAATAAATAATTAACCATTTTAAGTTTTTATTAAACCTTCTTTTTCATCATAAGCATAGTCATTTCCTTACCTTCACCAAGACTACACACTCAATTATAGGTGTATATAGGGCCTTAAGTGGTCTATGTAAGCTTGTTTCACATTGCCAAGAGTTCATGGAGGTCATAATGGATGTAATTAATGTGTTAATAGGATAATTTCACCATTTAAACTTTATTTTCACCCTTCATATGCACTTTGAATTCACCAAACTAAGCTCTCCCTATCGTGACTATGAAACCCTAGCTTTTTTATCCCTATAGGTGCATATGAGTTATAAATGAGATTTGGTAATTGTGTGTAGAGGATATAGTTAAATTATTTTGGTCATAAATAATATAATAGTAATTTTATTCACTTTTAGTGTCCTTAAACACCACCTAAACACCAATGCCAGTCCACTATCTATCTTCCCAGCTATAGGTACTCATTTTCCTATAGAGGGACACATATAGGTGTCCATGAAGATTGAAATACCATAAATTAATATCATAATAATGATATTCATGTTATTTTTTACACCATTTAATTATTAGGACCCTTCCAACCATTATAATATGTTTTTTTCCAACCTTAGGATGTCAAAGTCACTCAAACCTTAAATCTTGTAGATGTTAATGTAGGGTTTTAGTGTTTTTCAAGGCAACTTTGAGGCCTTCAACTTATATCTTTTACTCACATTATAACCTTCATATTTGGAATGTATCCTCTCTATTCTAGGGGATACAAGTTATACCTGTTTATATTCTTTAAAACCTTGTTATATGATATTCAAAACATGCCCTTGAACCTCTATATTCGCTTTTTGGGGAAACCTTCCCTAAACTCAGTCCGCCTCCTCCAAGATGTTTACCGTTCCATTTTTCCATTATACACCTCAATCAGGTCTACATCAGTGAATTTAAATGTTATAAACCTAAAAATTAGTTTTTCCATGTCTCTAATTCTCTATACAAGTATCTCTAAAGCTCTATGGTACCACCTGCAGGTGGGCATTAGCATACACAGGTAGTGAGCATGAAATTTTAGGGAGTATTTAAGATGGATAAGTTTATGATCACTTCCATGCTTTCAATATATGTCTTAATGAATTATTGTTACTCTTAAAATATTTAAACACCTATCCAAATTTCCATCTCTTAACATGACATCATCAATAAAGGCTCATGTAGGTGCCTATGGGTTGTATGCAAGTAGTGAGCATAGAATAGAGCAAAAATATGTGGATGAATGGACCTATGAATAACTAAAAATCATTGTAAATCCTTAAAGTTCGTTATTTTTATCAAGGAGGTCATAATAAAAGCTCCATAACACTTATTCCAACATGAAAATCTCTTGAAAATATCTCAAACAAGGTAGGTAGTGGTGTTTAATGACTGTTTGGTGTGATGAATGAGATTGTAAGAAAAATTGCACTTCCATAAACAACCAAATGAAAACTCATTATCTCTTAATGACTTGAACAAGATGATTCACCCTCATTACTATTTCATGGACAAGCTAAATAGGCTTCATACATGTGACTATAAGTAGGATTGAGTGAAAATTTTACTATGAGCAATGTCAAGATTGAAAGTTGCCCAAAGCATGATATGGTGAAACCAAACATAGAATGATGTGATAATATGTATTTGAGACCTATGTAACACCATATTCTATTCACATGAGACACCTATAGAAGACCAACATTCTGTAACAAGGAAGAACTTGACTGAAGTTCATAATGGTGACACCATCCTATATCATGAGAAAATTTTCTGATAAAAACACCATGAAATATAAAACCAGGCATGGAGAGAATTTGAGAAAATATCCAACATCCTCTGGAGTTAACATCACCAATTGGTTTGTATGGACTTATCCAAAATAGATCAAAACATGTAGTGTGTAGGAAACTGTGAGCAAAAAGCCATAGTCAACATGTAAGAGATAGTTCATAAAACATGGTTGACCAATCCCTACAATCTTATAATGGAAATGGAAATATCTAAGTGTAATACAACCTCCAAAAACCATTTAAACTGAAACCTCTTCAACTATTTGTACTAAGCACAATCCTAATGGTCACTTTTGTGCATCTAGAAAGGCAAAGGAGTAGAATCATTTTAGCTTAAAAATGGCACTTCCAAAGCAAGAAAAGAATGGAAATGAACCTAAATAAGATGAATATATGTTATATGACCTTCTCCCATGTGTCACCTTCCCTCATGGGTTGTACAAGTGCCAAACTCACCTTCTTCAGTTTATTACTTGATCTTTAGTTAGATAACCTATAAGATTTCAATTAAACTAAAATTAATAATAGGAAATATGACATTTTGGACATTTGAAAATAAAATAGGACACTTGGATACCTTGGCAACTATGTTACTTGCATTTATGACCCCTAAAAGCCCACTAAATGACCCAAAATGACAAATAAGCTTATTAGACTATGACTAAGGCCAAAAAGGCATTAAATAACATAAAATATATTATAAAATACCCTATGAAAAATTATTATACCCATAAAATGTCTAAATAACCAAGTGTTTTACCTATAGGGGTCCAAATTTAACCTTGAAGTCAAATTTGGTCAACACATAGGTTTACAATGCCTCAAGGCATGCCTTTTACGAGTGAAGATCTCAAGATCTACTAACTTACTCAAGTAGATCAGCTTCTCAAACCCTATTAATCCCTCCAATTTTAGGTTGAACCCTTGGTATTCCCTAGGTTACAATATTCTAAACATCTAGGGAAGGCTCACCCATACAAGCTAACTATAAATACCAGACATTATTCCATTGATTATAAGAAATAATCCTTTATCACCTATCTCATATAAACTTGAATATAAGAGTCAATGCTTGGCAAGTGAGGCTTTCCCTAACACAACTATATTTGACAAGGGTTAACCCAAGGAAGGCTAGGGAGTGATAGCACCATCATTTTATAAATTCAAATTTCTTTGAAATTATTTCTTTTTAGATATGTACAAAACTTCCAACATACTAACATATTCAACATAACACCTTATTATCCAACCAAAAAAGGCTAGGTATCCTTGTGAAATATTTCACAATTTTTCTTAATTGGAACAATTTATTAGTCTCAATGTATAAAATTTTCAAATCCCAAAGTTCCTTAGATAAGAAACATTGATCTAATACCTAATGAAACAACCCCTAAAAAATATTTGGAATCGTTAGTTTTAGAGTACAAAGCAACACTACATTATAGGCCCAAATATAATCAAATGAGATGAAACAACATCAAAGTGGATTTATATATAAGGGTGCTTCTCATAAATACTCTATCAGTCAGTAGTAGACATGTAACTAGGATTAAATCACCAGTGATGAGTTCTATATAGGATCACATCCTCTCCAAAGATTATATAGTTTGTGGTGTATTGGTGTGTGTGTACACATTGATAGACTCTAAAATCTATATAATATGGGTAACTCCCACTAATGGGACTATTTAGTGTTTGGTTAACCCTACTCAATATCTTAGGGATCTAATAGAGTCCCATTTGAGATCCAAAGATGAAACTAATCCCCATTATCTAGCTCGGAGTTAAACTTGAGCATGGTAAGAGGGTAACCACAAAAGTTTACTCAAGATTATATATATATATATATATATATATGAAAGGTGCATTATATATCCATTTATATTGGTACATAAGGGAGTCCAAATAAATTGCATGAGATACCCAACCGATTGTCAATGTAGCCAACAATATACTAGGAAACTCCATACAACTATTTGTCAACATTTCATAAATCAAATCCTAGATTTAGTAGCCATAATATATTACATTTTTTTATGAAGCTTAGCTTAGGACCAAATCAATAATATTGCATGGAAGATAATTTAACTAATAGAGTTTTACCATTATCAAAGGAGTCTAAGAATTCCATTAGTCCCATAAGTTCTTAGGGATGTATATATATATATATATATATATATATATATATATATATATATATATATTACCATCCAAGTAAGCATTAATGATTACTTATGGCATACAAGAGCTTATGCTCATTTTACCATTATGATTAAATCAATGTCTCAATGAATATTTAAATTTTAATAAATATATATTCATATGAAATACAACTACAATTCAAGCATTTGAGAGATCTTATTAGCATAGTAAAGGCTTAATGGAATGAACTCCCAATACTTAATCATTTATCAACAAGATTGTATAAAATGGTTGCAATTATCTAATTATAATCACCTCAAGATATAGACATCAATTCCCAATCTAGACAACACATCCATGACTCAATAGGGAATGGAAACATAGTTGACTATATGTTTTTAATGAGTTGAGGTACATTATAGTAGGAGAGAATTTATTTAAAAATAATTGACTTCCACACTAAATTTCTTTAACAATAAATGGATATGAAAATGAGATTAAGTGATTAAGTGATTAACACCAAGATCTTAAGCATAAATGACATATGCCAAAGTTCTCCAATATATAGATAGCCATACTGAATGAAAATAGATATCATAACCATCACATTCTAGTCAAGTAAGATTTATTTATTTCAATATGCCATGCCATTCTAATACATTTTAATTCAAAACCACAATCGATAGAGAGGTCATCCATTAATGAGATAGGATATCCACTAATAAGGCTGCATATAAAGAGGAATATAAGTAGTCATTAACAAGATTATAGATAGCTAAGCATTCACCAATATCCATATTAAGGTTTTTAGAGACAATAAGAAATATTAATACTTATGTAATGCAGGCATAATACCCATATGTATAAGAGTAGTTTTAGCTATATATTAATAATTAACATGCTGAAATAAGTCACTCCATGGTATTTGAAGAGATACAACTACAACTGTAAATAATCTCTTTATTCTCTTCATTATATATGAAGTCATAAATTTTATTGATAAATAGGTTATTCCAGCAATTTAGAATGGGTTTAGCATGTTTGATTGCAAGTAATTATAGCATTAATGTTAAGTCAAAAATGCTTGAATTTTTTTCTTAAAAGTATTAAAATTTCATCAAGAAAAGCAACAACATCATGTTGATAACCTAAATTAGAATAATAATTACCAAGATAATGCATTGATTACATAATATTTCATTAACAAAAATTATGGTTCGAAACCTTTATTATGGTTTCAGTACTTCATCTATTAAAACAAACTTCTCATAATTTTGAACAAAGATAAATTCATATTGAGATCAACAACTTAATAATAATAATCAATTTCCATTCAAGACAAATTTGCAGACCTATTCATATTATTGTAATTCCTTTTTGTGTTTGCATATAATGTATAAGTTTCATCAAGAAACTGGGAGCTTCAAAATTAAACATATAATATACCTTGAGATGAGATGCCCCTCATTTAAAATTATAAGCAAATATTATTGTATTTTTCACATCTGTGTGCCCAAAAGATAATGATTACAACATTAGTGAATATGAATTCAAGAGTTTTTATCATAAAGATTCATCTATAATTAAATAATAGTAGAAATAACATCCATTTAATTTCATCATGTAACTATAAGAGTACTATGTTATAGTCATTCAATAAATATGAAAGATAAAAATTATGTAATAGAATAAATAGATGCTTGATACCCATACATGGTGATGCTACCCCATATATGGTATATATCATTATGCATATGTATCACTAACGTAATAATGTTGCCTCACCATAATACATGATACATGTCTCTCATCATAGTCATAAAAATAATTTACATTAATGAAAACTTTTTGATCAATAAATATATACAACATACTAATAGGTTAGATCCATCAACCATAAGCATATAAATCCAGTCCATAGGTGATAAGTACATGATCTATAAGGTGATAAAATCCAAGGTTAGCCTAATGAATCCAACTAGTAGTGGACCTAACCACCCTAGCCATCATCTAGATGGTGGATTTAGGCATCTGAGTTTTATCAGAAAGTTATGAGCATACAAGTGACACAATCCATGGTACACAACTCAACAATCAACATATAAAAAAAAACACCGAATAATAGACAATAAATACCAAGTTCAATACACTATCCAATACCAAAAGACATAAAAACTTTTAAAACACACAAGATATACATGAGACCATAAAATTACATTCATCCAAGGGATCATAAGATTTATGCTCAGCGTATTAGCTTCAAACTCAAGAAGGTAAATTTAGATATAAATCTAAGTTTATGGTTTTGAAGCCTCAATTTCTTGAAATGCCAAGATAAATTTTCTTTCCTAGGACTCTCATGCTACCTCAAATTAGCATATCCCACAAACAACTCAAGCATATAACAAGTAATCCAGCTACATCAAAATCAAAGGGATACATTGGATTTAATTCAACATGAAATATAATCAAGCTAAGAAGGTATAGTTTACTACTTAATAATGTGGATAGTTATAGATTAAAACTCACCTATAAGTAATTAAAGCTTGAAAAAATGTTGACAATTTTCACATTGTATTCTAAGGTTGAGATAGTTTATGAAGAGAAATCCAAAGGCAAAAGAGGCTAAGCCCACTAATTATAAAAAACACAAATCATCCATATTCAGCCCAATTTATAAAATGATAACATGATTGATGGGTCTACACCATTATCCTATGATAATATATGTTATAAAAGACATTCCCAATAGTAAAAGAGGCATATATGCACACATAATTGACCCCACAAGTGAAAATTAAAAAACATATTGATCTAGCCTTCAAGTACAAGCCATACATCATTAAATCAAGGGACATTATTATCTTTGTAATGATTTAAACAAGTGTAAATAATTCATATACAATTATCCAACCACTCAAACTTTAAAACCCTTATCAATTATGGGAAATGACCTAGTTGCTTCACACAATAACGAGAGATATAATGAAAAAATTCTTGTCATGCCAAATAGGGATACAAACAAATACATGGTGCATAATTTCAATAAAATATGACTAAAATTTAGTAAAATTTGAAACCCCATAGTATGTATTTTATTCCCAAATGGATTTAACTAAATTTACAAGCATTCATTTTACCCAACTCATCTAAAATTAAATTTTGGGCCAAATATATTTTGAATCCACGATTTTATAAAAGCTATAGGGGTTTAATAAATACCATAGTTCCATTATAAGTGCTTAACAAAATTTTAGAATAAATACACAAATATTGTGATACCCTACCCCAATAGGGATTTGAAATTAACCCATGTTGGGCATAGACTTATGACTATTCTCATATAATAATTTTCCAAAAATAAATATGCTCAGAATCCTAAATAGATTACTTAACCTAGCATATAGTTAGTTCCAAAATTAAAAAAAATGCCATAGTAAGGTAAAACAAATATGAATCAATTTACTCATGTATACATATGGGTTTATTTATTTTGTATTAACTCCAAAAACAATAGAATACTTAGCAATATTATCCTTATCCCTTTATTAAATTTAAGATTTCATTTACTTGCATAATTCACAAGATTAGTAGAGGATAAAGTTGTTTGTAATTGTTTATCTCTTGCCATTGCCATCTCCTTGTACACTTAGGAGGACTTGGGGCTTCTTTCTATAGCCCACATTCAGGATATTCCAACCCAACTCCTATGTTGTCCTAGACAGAAAGCCATAGCTCCTTAAAATAATGGAATTTTCTCCTGACAAACCCCCAACTCCTATGCCATGTTGCTACTAGGGGTTCCATGCTATGAGGTTTTGAAGGAATGATGCATAGAGGAAGAGTTCAAGGCATCAATCCAAAATTAATAATTTTAACCATCAAAATGTTTTCCCCCAATCTTCATAATACTTACCCAAACTTTCCATTGAATTTTCTAAGGTGTTAAGTCAAAATTAATAATAATGTGAAGTCACCTCACACTAGTGTCATGCTAAACTTTAGATTTTTAATTAAATGACAAATCCATACTACACCTAAGAAGCCAATGAGCCAAACTAATTAGATATTTCAACTCAATAAAATTTCAAGTCAATCTCAATTATTATTATGCCAAAAATAATCTTAAAACAAAGAATTATATATCTATAATATGTCTAGGAAGACAAATAGGCTAAGAAATCCCCATTTTATTATATAAAAATAAACTCATAAAAATTTCATGGCAGTCTAATTCATGGTCTAACCAATCCAAATCGGGAGTATTATCTTAATGTTAAATCATCATGGCTAATGTCCAAAGATACATAATAAAAAATAATGGGGATAAATGAAATTTTAAAACCAACAATGCTAAAGAGATTCAAAACATAATCTCAGACATTAAAATCATACTTAAACACATGACATGAATAGGGACAATTATTGATCCCAAAAATCATTAATTTTAAACAAAACATAAAATAACAACTCAAATAATCACTTGAACATAGGTGAAAACTCAATAAATATTAAGTCATTGAAATCAAAATTATCAATACAAACCATGGATGTAACTATCACCTTGTTTTTTTACCTATCAATACCAACCTGAATGCTCATAAACTTCCCTTATTTTTCTAGTGGCCAAAGTCCACCAATGAGCCTATATCACTCAACCTATTATTGTAAACATAGAACATAACATTAGTAGCACATGTACAAGGAGTAGACATCAATATAAATAAAATATGATATGAACATAATAAAATAATATGTCATAACTAAGGTGTGTATATACATCTACTGAATAATGCATCATAATCAATATCATAGTGTGCCAAAACAGAGTAATCCATTATACTAAGTAGTCAAAATGCCAATCAAGCTAAGATAATATTGAAATATTAACATACCAATAATAATGAATTGCTTCTTGAAGTGGGGTTGTAACAAGTTAATTTGTTTAGATTAGTAACCATCTATCTATGAGATGGATCTATGAAACCCTAGCCTCCATATAGTGATGATGGTTGAGAAGGGGCTCACAAAAAGAATTATAGAGGATTTAAAGCTACAAATATTATCAATAAAGAATGGAGGGGATGATTTCATCTATGGAGCCTTAATCCATTTATCTCAGAGCTTGGTAGTGGTAAATTGGAACATAGCTATAGCCAAGAACTATGAAACAACTACTCAAAGTAAGGTGGTAGTCTTAGACATAATTATCGATGTTTCCATTGTGGCATAAGAGAATGATGAATCTAAGATGGTGAATGGGGGCACATTTATTTATGATATGGGTAGAAGGATTAGATTGGGTATTAAATCTCCTCTGGGTAGTATCCCTTCTAAGGGAAAATAAGCTAATGGGATGGGTAGACCAGTCCATGTTGCAGTAGTGTTGTAAAATGGAAATGAGATTAGAAGAACCCTAGCTATTGGAAGATTAGTGTAGGTAGGCAAAGAAGGTACTAATGTTATAGATCTAATATTTGAAACCATAACCAAGAAAGACCCAATGTTGAATGAGGCCACACAAGGTCAAAAATAGGGGACTTATGTAGCCTTAGTTTCTAGAAACAACTTGAAATAGGGGTCTCTTACCTTAACCATCTCAAGTAAGGTAAACAAAATTATAACCCTAGAAAAATTTCAAAAATCTGTTTTCTTTGAGGGTGAATCACTCAAAGAGATTTTACAAGGAGAAGCATGGTATAGTGATAGGGGTTTAATTTGTACGTTTAACCATTTCTATCCAAACCTTCAAATCTTCCTAGGGTGGATTTTGGAGGTCTAGAGACCATTAATAAAAGGAAACCTAGAAATATACCCTTATGCAAAGAATTTTCTTGTAGTAATTTTTTTATAAAATAGAAGATAAGGATAAGCCCATGTATTAGCAGGTTTGGTCATTTGATAACCATATCCTCGTGTTGAATCCTTGGTACCCAGATTTTAATCTAGCTACTAAATCTCATAGTATTAGACCAATGTTGATCCATCTTCCTGACCTTCCTTTGTAGTTTTGGACCAGGGATAGTCTAAATGCCATTGGTAATTCTCTAGGAGGATTGTTAACTATTGATGAATCTAAGATACAATATCTTTATGCTATCTATGCAAGGATCCTTGTCAATATTTTTTTGGACTCTCAGCTCTTAGTTAATTTATAGTCAATTATTAACAATAATATTTTGAAATAAACTATCAACTATGAAGGGTTAGCTTTTAGATGTAAGCACTATTTTGAGATATGGAATTTGGTTGATTCATGCACATTAGGTAGGAGGGAAAAAAAAAGGTATTTCATAGGGAAAATGTTAATAGGGATTTGTTGATAGTAGAAGTATAAAACTTTAAGGGAGTTAAAGACAAGTCTTTAGAGAAGGAAGAATTAACTTATATGAGTGTATAAGAGTTAATAAACTAGTCAGTTGGATATTTAATAAAAAATAAAGTTTCAAATGTGGAAGTAGAAAGGAAACATAATTGGTTTTGGAGAAACATGATGAAGTGGCTCCCCAAGAAACCAATGTTAAAAATATGATATCCTAAAGCATTAAAGATAATACCTTGGAGGAAAAGGATTCTAATCTCATTATGCATAACACTGAAGAGGATGATGGAAATATTTTTTCACCAAAAATATTAAAGGATAATAGAGGTTGCATTAAAGTCTAGAGAAAGCAGGAAAAAAATTGAAACCTAATCATCTAGTTTGCTTCAACTTGGTGGCCTTAGTAGACACCATTTAGAAGGAGGAAGCAAGGCCTAAGTGGTTTGGGCCTGTCTTTGATTCAGTTCTTAGATTTCATGAATTATATTTTTGTTGTATTTTGGCTATTTTTGGGTTTGGTGTAACTCCTTTTCTTACGTTGGTTATTTTTGTTAGACTTATAGTGTATTTGGGTTCTTAGACCCTGTTTAACTACTTGTATTCTAGGGTGTGAAGTCCATAGTTTCAAAAAACCTCCCCTTTACTCTTAATAAAAACCAAGTTAATTTGTTTTCATAAACTTTGAGTTTGAGTTAATTTTTATTTTCATACTCTTATAGTTAATTTTTTTTTGCATGAACTTTTTTTTACATACACTTACATTTAATTTTTAATTTTTTGCATCTACTTCAGAGTTAATTTTTTTATTAGGCATACACTTAGATTTTTTTTTTTGGGTGTATAATTAGAGTTAAATTTTTTTACATACAATATTTTTTTTTACATCCATTTAGACTTTATTTTTTTCCATACACTTAGACTTAACTTGTTTTTTGCATATACTTAGATTTTTTTTAATTTCATACACTTAGAGTTAATTTCTTTTCCATATTCTTAGTTTTAAAATGTTTTTTTTGCATACACTTAGAATTGATTTTTTGCATACACTATACTTTTTTTTTGATTGGAATATACTTAAAGTTAATTTTTATTCACATACACTTAGAGTTAAATATTTTTTGGCAAAAACTTAAAGTTATTTTTTTTCACATACACTTAAAGTTAATATTATTTTTTGCATACACTAAAATTAAATAATTTTTTGCATACACTTAGAGTATTTTTTTTTTTCATATACTTAGAGTGTTTTTTCAAAGAACTATAGTAAAAAAAAGAATTTACATACACTTAGAGTTATTTTTTTCTCATACACTTAGAGTTTTTTTTTTTGTTCATACACTTAGAATTATTATTTTTTGCATACACTTAGAGTTTTTTTTTTTTTTTTTCTGCATAAAATTAGAGTTAAATTATTTTTTCATACACTTAGAGGTAAATTTTTTTGCATGCATTTAGATTTAGAATTTTTTTTATTATATACAATCATAGTTAAATTTTTTTTCGGAATACACATAGAGTCATTTTTGTTTTGTTTTTTGCATACATTTATAGTTAATTTTTATTTTTTGCATAAATTTAAAATTAATGCTTTTTGTATACACTTGAGTGTTTTTTTTTTTGCACACTTCATTTTTTATTTTTTTTAATCATACACTTAGAGTTAATTTATTCTTACATACACTTAGAGTTACTTTTTTTTCCATACACATACGAGTTAGTTTTTTGGCATACCCTTAGAGTTTTCTTTATTTTTTTTTTGCATACATATATAATATTATTTTTTACATATACTTGGAGTTAAATTTTTTTACATACACTTATAAAATTTTTCCATAAACTTAAAGTAATCTTTTTTCCATGCACTTTGAGACAATTTTGGTTTTATCATACACAGAGATTTTTTTTTTTTTTTTGGTACACTTAAGAATTAGTTTTTTTTAGACATATACTTAGAGTTAAATTGTTTTTACATACACATAGAGTTAAAAAAAAATTGCATACGCTTTGAGTTTAATTGTTTTCCATTCACAAAGTTAATTTTTCTTGCATACACTTAAAGTTAATTATTTTGTTTGCATACACCTAAAGTTAATTTTTTTTGCATACATTTAGAGTTTTTTTCCCATACATAGAGTTAATTTTTTTTGTTGCATACACTTAGAGTTAATTTTTTTTGCATACACCTAAAGTTAATTTTTTGCACACTCTTAAATTTAAAATATGTATGTGGTCTATATTATATCCTGATATGGCCCATTTTATGTCATTACGACATAATTTTGATACACATACATACTATTTGACATATATATGTGTATCATTCACTATTATAATTTATGTATACAGATTTATTTTTATTTCATTATTTTTTATTATTGTTGACATACATGTTATTCTTATTAAAATTATTCATAAACGAATCATTTTTAAAGCATGGTTGTGTCAATCAATAAATACTTATAATGTTTAGCTTTCATGATATTGATGTACTAATGTTATAATGAACATAATGTATTTCTTTATTTTTACATTATTGTGTTATGATTGTTGATCTATGTGATGGATTCATAACATTATCTTACTTTTTAGTTCCTATTTCATCTATATGTGATGTAAACATTTATTTATTCTCAATCAAAATGTTACAAGTAAGTCATCACTCACTTTGGGTGAGTGCCATAGAAGGTTTGATATATCGATACATGGTGGGATTTAAGTGTTGGTTAATGTCTTAATCCTTAGAATATAAAATTAGTTTCTAGCATATATGATATCAATGTACCTTGATTTACATAGACTTAAATAAATATAATATAAAATTATGTTAATGTGTACATTTGGAAAAAGCATAAAATAAGTTTGGTTTAAAATTTTTACTACTAACATTCACTACAAATCCAAAGTATCATAAGTACAATATCATATATACATAACTAATAGTTATACCCATATTTAAAATTATCAAATATCTATAATATAAAGTACATATTATAACTATAATATTAAGTAATTATTGATATAAAACCACCTTGAATATTGAATCCTCAATATCTCTACAACAAGCAAACATTATCTTTCTAAACTTCAACACAAGTGGTGAAATTCCATTAAATTTATAAAATTCAAGAATAATAAAGTCATAATTTAAAATAGGAAATAAATAAACTCTATACTCTATGTAAATTTACATAAACTAATAAAACCCTTTATCAACATACTTAAATTAAATAAGACAACTAAAATACATAAAAATCAACTTACACAAAGAAAATAACCAAAATGCATACAATATAATCTTACATGAAGATAACTAAAATTTATCCATTAACCATTCATTGTATTATTAAATGGGGTCATTGGATAAATGGAAATATAAGATTGTATCCTTCCTTTTCATACATTACATAATATATTCAATATCTCAATTAGCTAAGCTTAAAATTTTAAAAGATAAATGAAATGAAAAATATGTGAAAGAATATCATAAATAAAATCACCGTATTGCCATAGAAAATGTGAGAAAAATTCATATGCTCAAATAATTATAGAGAAAAAAGTGAGTATTTCATAATGTACATTAATGTCATAGGTATTTCATTTTTTTCATCTTCTCTCTTAGATAAAATAAGTTTTATCTTAGCTTGTTCTCCTATAGTTGGTCTCTACTAAACAAACTTACTTATCTCTCGAACTAACTTGGGTATGCGTCTTAGGAGAACCATGAGTAGTAGAGACAAACCGTCATCTCCTACAGTTGTAGGACGAGTCCTTTGATCAACCTTCTTAGGATTATATTCTAGTTTATATGAGGGAGAATTGGTGACATGTTTTCTCTTGAATCCAAATCTATTTTTAAGGACCGAAATTTGGTCAGTAAAATGTGTATCTCTTTACTCACTCACTTCATTGACTAACTATATTCATAGACATGTTCGAATGGTGATCTAAATGTAGTAATGGATTTTGGAACATTGGTACTTGTAGTTGAGAGTTGTTTGTATTTAGATGCATACCTTAATATAATATTTTCATCCTTAAGGTAAAAGAATGAACTTTTTGTAAGTGTTGCATTCAAACCATGAGTGGTATAGATGAACTTTAATCTCATATAATTTCATATTAGAGTTCACTAAGCACAACCAAGAGGATTATCTACCACTTATAAAAATAGATAAATGCATAATTTTTTATCTCACATCTAAATCTCTTGCATGCCTCTTTACTTGCTAGCACAATTAATGAACCATCTTCATGGATGTATCCATATGGGAACATAAATGTATGAATGGTATTTGTACATGTTGTGTTGGGTCCTATATTTAAGAGTTATAATTAGTTAGATTTATCCCCTATGACATTATTCACTTCCTTAATTTAAAAAATGACTAAAATTTTGAGAAGGCATTATAGGCAAACCTAATTTTAATCAAAGGCCTAGTGAGTTACATAATATGAAGAATCAGTTGTTAGTCACTGAAGATAAGGTTTTTTTAGCCCTAACACATTTTTATAACACACAAAAATTTATTTAATATGTCTTTTAAAATACCTATGCTGAGAAGAGACAAAAAAGGCATTAAAGGAGGATCCTCTCTTGTAGATTTGCAAGTAGTCAAAGAAGATTTGAGAATAATGAAATAGTATTTTTTGAATTTGCTTTTAGATAGGGATCATTCCAAAATGTTTATTTAATATATCCTTGATGTATTGAAGGTAAAAGAGGAAGAATTTGATAATCTCAACTTTGGTCTTTAGTCTAATAAGGATTCATTGGAGACTACTCGAATGGCTCTTTAAGAATGAAAAATTTAGCATGCTATTATAAAATAGTTTAATGAGAAAGTAAATGATGAAAGAGATAAGGAAATAAATTAGGTGATTGATGATATTGATAGTTTCCATGAATATTTTGATTTATTTTAGTTTCTGAAGCTTGTAGGTGTAAGGTTGAAACATCAAGAAGGATGGTGGGGTTAAGAAAATAGACTTATTTTTTAGTTTTTATATAATCCTCCTTTTTAGTTGGATGCATATTAAAATTTTCATAATCCACTTATTATGATAAAGGATGAGACACTTCCTAATTAATATGTCATAGTTGGTGACAATCATAGGATATGGGATCCAGGTGAAGTTTTCAATTTTGAGACATTGAATTGGAAGTTGGCTAGTAGATTTCTAGGAACTAAATGGATTAAGAATATTTTATATCATGATTATACTCTTGGTTCACATGAAAATAATAAATAAATTTGGATTGATTTACATAGTAATGGGATCAAGAATGATAACATTTTGATTGGTGATCCTCTTAATAGACCACCTGATAAAGAGTGAAGAATGGAGGTTGTAGTTTACCAAAGAACTATTTTTTAGAATGCATTTAGACAATATTTCAGATGCAACGATACTATCTACCTCCCAATGACCCAAAACATGAATTATGTTACTTGATTGCTAAATAATCGGCATGTATTTTCAACCAAAGAGTGGAGTATTATCTAGCTGAAACTGATTAGTAGAGGTAATATAGTCTTTGGATAAGTCATTTCAATATTTTAATTTCTCACATCTCCTATTCATATTATAATATTTAATCATTGTAGTTATTTCCCGAACATTGCAATGTTGCTTTCAATAAAAGCAATCATTGAGCATATTTATTTTGAGTAATCATAAGTTTTATGGTAGTGTATTGTTGGATGTTTTTAAGACATGGATACATTATTTATAGCTTACACATGGGTGAGTATTGGTTGCTAAAATTGCTTTATGTTGACAACTTTTGTATTTTAAGATGTTTTAGTGATGATTTAAATTGATTATGTGGATTGGTGTACATGGGGATACCCTTTTACACTCAAATATTGAGTGTTAAGGAGGTACTGTCATTTAATGACAATATAAACATTCCCAAGATAGCTATGAATTTAAATTTTAGTTTTAACACTATTGTTATCATTTATATTAGCCAATTGATAGTGATTAATCTATATCATTTCTGAGACACCATATTGAGTTATGTTGAGAATCATGCTTTCTTGTTTAACATATTAATTTTTTTGTTATCTAATATCATGTTAGATGATAGGATTGTAGATGTTGATTATATTAAGATTATTTGACATGGGATATTTTATGTTATAGAATCCATTCCTTAGAAGTATTCCACATTGGTTTTTTAGGATAACTTTCAATTTGGGTTACAAGAAATGATATTACAAACTTGGAATGATGGTATTATAATTTTAATCAGAGTGGTGTATGAAAACATGGTGAGATATTCCTAACATTGATATGGGATCAATCAATGTCTGAGTTGGTATTTATTCAAGACAAGAAATCTTTGGGGAGGGAGGACTATAATGACCCCATTTTTGGTCACTCCATCATCGTAGTTAACTCATACTGTATCAGAGAGTGGTGGCCTTTTTAGAATATAATTTAATTATTGACATTAAGAATTGGGTATTTTGTTGAGTCTACTGATGTTTTTCAAAAGTAGTTTTGACATGTTGGGTGATTTCCAAACATCTTGGAGGAAAATGCTATTTTTTTGAAGTTTCTATTTTTAGTAAGTTATATCTTTGGTGATCTCTTTATTATATTGGCACCTTTGAATTTCACTTCTGGACTATTTTAGCATCTTTTTTACTTTCAACTAGCTATGTGGGAAATAATTAATAATTAAATAATTAATTTTTAGTTGTTGAAAAAGGATAAATTATGATATGACATAAATTAATTATTTTTAAGGTGGATTTGAAAGTGACTAAAGTGTTATAAAAATTAAATATGAAATAAAGTTATTTTACGAAGTAAAAAGGATTATTTAATTATAAAGTTGTATTAATTTATAATTTGTGGAAAGTTCTAAAAAGATTATAAAATGGGTTGAAGGGTCTCATTTGAGGCATGCTTGTTTTATTTTCTCTATTATGGAGTTTGAGCTTCTAGATTGAGAAAACCTTAGGATGAAAACCCTAAGGGAATTAGTTTGGGTGGTGAGACATCTACCCTACCTGATTTGTAGGTGCAATCACATTTGTGTTGATTAGAGAATTTATTTAAATAAAATACAGAGATTCCCAAAATGATAAATTTATTAGATTTTTGTGCCAAAAATAAATTTGTGTGATGTGTGTGAAAATTAGAAATGATAGAACATGATTTGTAGTTTGTGCAAAAATGATCAGTTGTGTTTTAAAGTGAAGTGTGTGAAGATGAAAACAAAATAAAATTAGATTTATTTATATGTGTTGAGTTAATCCCAACTTAATCCTTTAGTAGACATTTAAAGAGTTGTTAAATCTCATACTATACCAAAAAGGGAGTTATACTTTGTGAAGGATTAAACCCTTAGAATTGCCCCATGCATCCCTTTTAGTGGGCCCTTTGGTTATCACAATAGTAAATAAGGGAATATAGACTATTGTACTTTCACTCAAGTAGTTGTATAATACACAAAAGGCTACCACAAAAATTGGAGGGGAATTTGGAAGTTTTTTTATTCATGTCACTTCGAGTTTGATGAATGTAAAATAGAGATTGTTCGAGGTCAACATTATTATTGAAATTTTATTTAATTATTATCTTTGCATCTAATGTTATCAAATTATTGAGTATGTTTGCTTATATTATCAATCATTTGAAAATTTTAAGAAACTATATTTTGATCATTGTATGGTCTTTCTAGGAGTTATTTTAATGGTATTTAAATCTTATATAATCTCTTTGCTATCCCAATTGGAAAAAAATGAAAATACATCTTAATATGTTTACAAGTAAACTATTTGATGAAATTCATTTTCACATGGAATGGTGAAATTGAAAAACATTTGTCTACGAATTATTTTAGGATATTAAATTAAATTTTTTAGTAATAATTTTAAATATATTAAACACATATTGAAATTATAATTATAAATTAAAATAAAATTAATTAATTAAGTTAAATTTACATATTCAAAATGTATGTTGTATTGAATACTAACTTTACTAAGTCAATCCAATGTACCTTCAAGATCAATTATGTTTTTAAGTGTTTCATGAATTTGTTCATTTTTGGACTCCCAAACTTTCCAAAAAAAATTGTCTTGAGGCTTTCCATGGACTTTGATCAATTGAATTTTTTTAACAATAACAAACTTTAAATAATGAAGTATCACCCTACTCATTTTAGAGTCCTCAAATAATCATTGTGATGTAGGGGAATATTATAAATTCCCAAGAGTGGCTTAAGAACATGTTTTAGAGTCATGTGGTTGAGTTAAACTTGAATTAGAGTCCATTTGCGGTTTTCCTGCCTTTTCTAAATTTGAATTTATAAATTGTCTAATGAGAGTTTGAGGGTGTTCTAGTGGGTCTAAGTGAGTCTTGAAGATGTGTATTTGATAAATAAATATGTAAATTAACTTGATGCTCTTAATAATTTCATAAATATGTGATAGAGTCTATAAGTCAGTTATATGAACAAGGTGGTAGTCATGTTGTTTCACCACCCAACATAGATTTGGAGTTGATAGAGGTTTCTTGATCAGGAAACCATTATAGAGTTTACTTGGAAAGTATTTGAAATTTTAATAAGATTATATATAAGGAATATAGATCTATAGGAAGGACATGGTGAAGAGAGAATAGGGGAAGACCTGAGAGAGGAAGAAAGGAAGCCTGCCAAAACCAATGCATGACTAAGAATCATTTTCTAATGCATATAAATTTAATTTGGGTTGGACATGTTTAGTCCAAGAAGTGTTTAATAATCTTGACATTATAAAGAAATTCATTTTTTATTGAAGATAAATATGTTCACGCACTAATATATTTACTCTACCATATATATATATAAATTTTGAGTTTTGCAATAAGAAGGGGTAAAGGACTTGTTTAAGGACACTGAGAAGAATCATGTATTCTAGTAAGAGAAGTACAAAATTATTATTATTTTAAGTGATTTATATATTAATATTCATATTGAGTGAAAGAGTTTTTGATTGTAAGATAAACAAACTCTATTTATTGAGAAGAAATGGTTGCATGCAATTTATGTTTTATTGTTATTGAATCAAGACATTTTGAATTGTAATGTTATGAATTTTAAAAAGGTAGAAAGTGTTATTATAGGTGGATGAGTTTAAAAATAAATTTAAATTATATTTTCAGCTTCATACAGGATTGAATGGTAAAGATTAAGGTTTCCCTATTCCTATGTTGTTTGTCGTAGACTATGTGTATCACTATAATGTAAGGTGTGAATTTGTTTAGAAAGAAATTAAATGGGAGTATTATTTTTAAGTGAATGAAGAACCTATGTGTTATAATGGTACATGGAAGGAAACCTTTAGAGTAACAAAAAATAACAAGGTGGTTAATATATGCTTTATATCCTTGTTTTAGAATCATACAAGCAGACTAAGAGTTATTTTGGACTATGAAATCCATGAAAAGAGATCACTTAAGAGAAAAAAGGTAGACTTGAACATTTGGTAAGGTATACATAGGTTGAATAGACCTTATGAAGGTATTTGGGATGTTTAAAATCTACCAAGAATCCTTTTGAAACATAATATGCCCTCTCAAGTTATAAATTGAACCCAAAAACACTAAAATGGGGTAGAGAGCTATAAATCCATATTCCATGGAAAGTAACTAGTAGAAATATTTATTTTTGGTCACTTTCTAGGGGAAATACCATATTAAAGGATTTTTAGGTTATTCATTAGTTGGGTATGAATCTATACTATATTACTGACTGTGTGTATAGATAATGCAAGAAAACCTAATAGACCTAATTTGCACTTAACATGGAATAAAAGGTGTGTATAAAAGTGGTTCAAAGGATAAATAAAGACATGATATTTTATGGAAATCTAGTATTAAATAAAGGGTATCCAAATTTTTGAGTGTTTGTCCCTAAATATTTTTAACTTTTCCATATTGTGCATTTAATGCTTATAGAAGGGCTACAAGGAGTGTGAAAGGAATAGGTAGAGTTGTATAAAGTTTTTTGAATGAATTGTAGAAGGCATATTATGATAAGATAAGTATAAATTTATTACTAGAGGCACATTAATGTGTCAATAATCCTAACTCAATGTGAGGAGTCATATGATCCATAGTTTCATATTGTCAAGACCAAGGGGTGAATGAATGAATGAAGGTGAAATGCAAGATGTGATTGATAAAGGAAGGGTAAGATGAATGAAATGAATAATGTGATTTTATTTATATGTATTTTTAAAATATTTTACCAATAAGGAGTTAATATTAGTCCATTTCAAAAAATATAGACTGAGCATTGATGAGGGAAGATTGATAAGAATTGTAAAGTTTGCAAATAAGAGGAGGATTACAAATTAGTGAGAAAAGCTTTGAATCATTATGGTATCAGAGTTATCCATATTCTATATGAAGGTAATATAGGCATAGGCATTGATGATTATGTGGTTCATAATGCATGTTACATGATTGATAGGTATTTCCAAAAAAAAGGCAAGAAGGTAGTGCATGGAGTCTTGTTGAGAGACAACAGAAAAGGAGAAGGTATGATGTGTTTTGTGATTAATTTATTAAATTTAATGTATGATTGATATAAAATAGTGAAGTTAAATACCTATAGTAAAGTTAGATATTAACAAGCTCAAGAAAGAGAGAGACAAGATCATAAAGAGAGCTTGAGAAAAATATACTCCTAGCATAAATGACAAGGAGATTGAAGGGCCAAGTGAGGTTTGAGGTAAAATGAGGGTTCCAAGTGTGAACCAAAGAAGAGGTGTTGTAAGTGAGGCCAAAAAAATAATAAGAGAGATTATGTACCCAAGTGAGGTACTTAAGAGGAAGATGAAAGGAGAATTAGAGAAAAAAGTGAGAGACAATGTTGAATTTGAAAGCCACAAAGAAAGGATGATGGAAAATGAGATAAAGGATATGAAAGTGGAATTAGCCAAGATTGAGAAAGAGTTGATGAGGATATAAATTGTATGCAAATTTCAAAGTGGAGTCAAGATCAGGAAAAGAATTAAGTGTAGCTTCATGGAGAGGTTGTAAGAGAAAGAGAACTAGTAGGTGATAGAATATTTGGAAAGGCAGCTAAAATGGATGGCAACACAATTTTACATGGAAGATAAGAAAGATGAAATGAATCCTCAAAAATTTTATTCTAAATTTGATTTTTCATGCTTGAATGCAGGTAAAGAAGTGGATGAAGTGCCTAATTGGCATAAAGAAGATGATTGGATAACAATCCATAAAGAAGAAAAGGATAATGGATTAAAGAATATATGTGTAGCTGAGTATGAGGTGATTTTACATGCTGAAGATGGAGATATCATTTATGGATAAGAGTGGATAAATGAAGAGAAGAAAACACCAGGTGATCAAGAAAGCAAAAGCCTAACAAGTAATGAAGTGAAAGTCATTTTTTATGAATATTTTGAAGAGGATGATGATGTATTAAATAAGGACCCTATAAGACTATTTAAATAATTCATAGGATCAGATAAGAAGTAGGAATCACATGAAGTTCTTGAAGAGAAATAAGAATAGGTGAAGGAATATGAGATTAAAGAAATGAACCAAGAAGAGAAGATGCAAAGTGAAGAGGTGGCTGATTGGATAGTCAAACAAGTAAGAGTAGTTGAGATGGAGGATAGTAGGATATAATATGTGAATGAAAATATAATAAAAAATTTAGAGAAATTTTAATGGTCCAAACAAGAGGAGAATGTGAAGAGGTAGAACTAACAGAGTTGCAAAAAGAAATTGGTTGAGAATGGAAATTCATGATCAATGCCATAGAGATTGAAGAAGAGCAAGAGAGGAAGAAAATAAAGAGTAGTAATTACAGGTAGAAATATTAGTATTATTAGTATTAAAATCACAAGCAAAGGAGCACATGCAATAAAAATTAGAGGCTTAGGTGTGGCAAAAAAGAACACACCCATTTGTATGAAAACTTTAATGAAGAAGAGTTTGGGGGCTCAAGACTTATCTCCCATTGGGATTATGATGTAAGGTCATATTATAAATTCCAAAGAGTTTCTTAAGAACATATTTTAGAGTCATGTGGTTGAGTTAAATTTGAATTAGAGTCCATTTGAGGTTTTCCTACCTTTTCTAAATTTCAATTTACAAATTGTCTAGTGAGAGTTTGAGAGTGTTCTAGTGGGTCTAAGTGAGTCTTGAAGATGTCTATTTGATAAATAAAGATGTAAATAAAATTAATGGTATTAATAAGGTCATAAATATGTGATATATTCTATAAGTTAGTTATATGAACAAGGTGGGAGTCATGTTGTTTCACCACCCAAAGTAGATTTGGAATTGATAGAGGTTTCTTGCTCAAGAAACCATTATAGAGTTTAGTTGAAGAGTATTTGAACTTGTAATAATGTTATATATAAGGAATATAGGTCTATAGGAAGGACATGGTGAAGAGATAACATGGGAAGACTTGAGGGAGGAATAAAGGAAGTCTGCTAAAACCAATGCATGACTGAGAATCATTTCGTAATGCATAAAATTTGCATATAAATTCAGATTGGGTTAGACATGTTGATTATAAGAAGTTTTTAAGAATCTTGACATGATAAACAAGTGCCTTTTTAATTGAATATAAGTATGCTCATGAACTAATATATTTACTCTACCTTATATATATACACATACATACATACATACATACATACATACATACATACATAGATATATATATATATATATATATATATATATATATATATATATGTATGTATGTATGTATGTATGTATGTATGTATGTATGTATGTGTATGTATGTGTGTGTGTGTGTGTGTGTGTGTGTGTGTGTGTGTGTGTGTGTGTGTGTGTGTGTGTGTGTATGTATATGTGTGTGTGTGTATACACACACACACACACACATACATATATGTACATATATATATATATATATATATATATATACATATATGTATATATATATATACATATATGTATATATATATATGTGTGTGTGTGTGTGTGTGTGTGTGTGTGTATATATATGTATATATATATATATGTATATATATATGTATATACATACATATATATATATATACATACATATATATATATATATACATACATACATACATACATACATACATACATACATATATATATATATATATATATATATATATATATATATATATATAGAGAGAGAGAGAGAGAGAGAGAGAGTTTGACAATAAAAAGTGGTAAAGGTCTTGTTTAAGGACATTGAGAATAAACTTGTATTATAGTAAGAGAATTAAAAAGTTTCTATTGTTTGAACTGATTTATATATTCAGATTCATATTGAGTCAAATATTTTTTTATTTCAAGATAAACAAACCCTATTTACTGAGAAGAAATAGTTGCATGTAGTTTATGTTCTGTTGTTATTGAATTAAGACATTATTAACTGTAATGTTATGAATTTTTAGAAGGTAAAAAGTGTTATTATAGGTGGATGAGTTTCTAAATATATTTAAATTATATTTGGAACTTCATACAAGATTTAATGGAAAATATTAAGGTTTCCCTTTTCCTATGTTGTTTTGCATAGGCTATGTGTTTCACTATAATGTAAGGTGTGACTATGTTTCAAAAGAAATTGAATGGGAATATTCTTGTAAAGTGAATTTATATCCCATTGGGTATAATTTTATGTGGTAAGAAACCTATAGAGTGACCCAAAATAGCAAAGTGGTAAATATATGCTTTATATCCCTATTTTAGTATAATACATGCAGACTGACAGTTATTTTGGACTATGAAATCCATGAAAGGAGCTCATTTAAGAGGAAACAGGTTATTTGAACCTTTGGAAATGTATAGGTAGGTTTAACATAACTTATGAAGGTATTTGGGATGTTTAAAAGTTACCAAGAATCCTTTTGAAACATAATATACCCTCTCAGGTTATAAACTAAACCTAAAAATCATAAAATAGGGCAGTGAGCTATAAATCCATATTCTATGGAAAGTAACCAATGGAAAATATTTATTTTTGGTCATTTTATAGGGTAATACCATATTAAATTATTTTTAGGTTGGTTCACCAGTTGGGTATGAATCCATACTTATTTTACTGACTATGTGTATAGACAGTGCAATAAAACCTAATAGACCTAATTTACACTTAACAGGGAACAAAGGTGTGTAAAAAAGTGGTTTAAAGGATGAATAAAGACCTAATATTTTGTTTAAATCTATTATTAAATAAATTTTATATAAATTTGTGAGTGTTTGTCCCAAAATCCTTTATATTTTTCCATACAGTGCATTTAATGCTTATAGAAGGGCTATAAAGAGTGTGCAAGGAATATGTAGAGTTGTATAAAGTTATTTGAATGAATTGTAGAAGGTATAAAATGATAAGATAAGTATAAATTGATTATGAGAGGAACATTAATGTGTCAATAATTATGAATCAAAGTGATGAGTCATATGATCCATAGTTTAATATTTTGAAGACCAAGGGGTGAATGAATGAATGAAGTTGAAATGCAAGTTGTGATTGATAAAGGAGGGTAAGATGAATGAAATTAATAGTATGATTTTATTTATATGTATGTTTGAAATATTTTACCAGTAGGGAGTTAATATTATTCCATTTTGGACAAGATAGTCTGAGCATTGATGAAGGAAGATTGACAAGAATTATAAAGTTTGAAAATAAGAGGAGGATTGTAGATTAGTGAGAAAAGATCTACATCAAATTACTTTATGATGTAGGGGTATCACTCTTAGGATGAGTTTTATCTTGAATTTAGGATTTTTACATTATTTTTTAATTTTTTATGTCTTGGAAGGCATTGAAATGACTCAAGCATCCATAGTTTTAAATTTGGTAGCTTGGGATAGCTTATAGGAAGTTTAAATTTCAAATTCATGTTTTTCCACACCAAAACATTCTTTTCAAAAAATTTAATAATTGGATTTTATTATTAATTTAAAGGGTGAGTAAATTATTTTAATAATTTTGTGAAGATGTTTCAAATATCCCTAGAGACCCCTTAAATCAAAATTTGGTTATTGTAAAGTTTACCTTATAACCGTTGGAAAAGGCCCCTCAAAGTTGGTTAAAATAGTTATATTCCATACAAAAGGGGAGATTTATTATTTGGTTACTCTTTTTATATGTTTTTAAGGATAAAAATTTCAAATTAATCTAGAAAGAGGACCCCTATTTGAAGACTTGTTGTTACAGACCCCTATTTCTATGTATTTGTATTATTAATAGAATGTGTTTTTGGTTGTTGTGAATGAAAGGATAGTAAAATAATATTGAAAATGATTCATCATGTTTTCCTGAGTTATTCAAACATGTTTTAAAGTTATTTGAATCTTTTCATTACATAGTTTTGTGTTTCTTGCTCTTATAGGAACACAAACCTATAGAAAGTCCTTTTTCTTGCATAGTCAAGGACAGTTTGAGTTAGAAAACCATAAAAATAAAGTGAAAATGGGAAACCAATGCCTATAAGAGTTTTTAAGGTGTTAATTTAGACTGGTATATTCTTTCATATTTCAAAGAAACATTTTGAAAATCTTAAAAAATATTTATTTGTGCTCTCGGGCCATGACATGGGTAAATAAGCCCTAAACTAGGGTATCGATCATAAATAAACTTACAACCATTAAAAAAATACCAAAAATTATATAATAATGTGATTTTATATTACTAAATATAATCACATATTTATATATCTATATGGACTCTTGTATATGGTATTTTGTGGGACGTGGTGTGTTTGGGCTAAAAGAGTCCTAATTGGGAAGGCCTAAAGGTAGAAAGTGGGTCTAAAGGAGGAATTTGATCCTTAAATTTTATATAGAGGAGTATTCCAATAGAGGGTACTTGAAACCATTCTTAAATTTTCTTAAATCCTTGTAATTGTTTTTACAATCTACAAAATAGGGAAAAGGCTAGTAGGAAGGTCTAAACGCCTATGGAGGTTGGTAAAGGAGGCCAAGTTGAGACATTCACCAAGGTTTATCTACATCATTTTGGTATTATATATAGTTTATACACATGTAAATATAGAGTTACATTGGGATTATCTGCAAAATGGAGAGAATTAGTCTTTTCTTGGTTGGATAAGACAAGCGTAACAAGATGCCACCTAAGAGAAATAGAGGAGGTGTAAGGAATCAAGATGCTATATTGGTAGAATTTATGGACCTCAAATTCAGATAGGATGCTAGGTTTATTTTAGTATAAAAATATCAAGGATAGGAATCCCAACAAGGGACTTGAGTGATAGAGAAGATGAGCCACAAGCTCACGAGGAAGAAAAAGGAGATGAAACGATTGAAGGACCTAAAGAATAGGGTATAGAGAAACTCTTGAATGTAATAATGGGTCATGTATCTAAAACAAAGGTGGAATTTACCACATATTTAGGTGTTATTTATGGATAATAACCCATGGATTGGGTGAATGAATTAGACAAGTACTTTGAGTATGAGGAGGTACCTAATGAGAAGAAGGTTAATTTTACAAGAACCAAATTGAAAGGGCATGTTTCATTATGGTGGGATTTTACTCAAGATGAGAGAAAAAATAAGGGAAAGAACAAGATAAATTCTTGGGATAGGATGGTTACAAATCTCAGGGGAAAATTGTTGTCAAGTGACTATGAGACAAACCTTTTCAAAAAGTTGCAAAACTTGAAGCAAAAAAGAAATGTCTATGAAAGAATATATAAAAGAGTTATATAAGCTTACCATCAAGTCAAGAGAAATTGAATAAGACAAATAAATATTGTAATGAATTTGAATGGTCTAAATTATAACCTATATGATGAACTAATACTTGTTTTCCCAAGAACACTAGAGGAGTGTTACCAATTCCCACACAAGGATTAAGACAAATTGAATAGGAAACATAATCAACAAAATAGAGCAAGGGGAAAAAAATTTAGAGGTAGAGGAAAACAAGGGGATAGAGGATACTCATAAAGAAGAAACCAAATAGATTCAATCAATTCACAATATCAACCATCTGATTCAAGAGGCGGTTTTCGAAGTAGGGGACCTTATAATAAATGTGGTTATGCATCAAGGAGTAGAGGATAAAGTAGATTTGTAGGAAGATATTTTAGGTGTAATTATTTTACTATCCATAACTCATGGGATTTCCTAGAGGACTAGCCAATAGGAAGCCTAAGAACCAAAGGGAGAAAATGGATTGCATAAGGAGGTGAGGAAGAAAATGTTTTCTCTCCATCACTTATGGAATAGCTTGAAGTTGGAGAATCATTGCTCATGAGGAGGGTACTGATCAAGCTACCCAAGGAGAAGGATCCACGACAAAGGAAGTAAAAAAGTTTATTAGAATCTATGGAAGACTAAGCAAATTCCATTCTATAATAATGAATTTAAACATAGGTGGATTTATCAAACACACTAATAAAATATTATTTCTACACACACTATTACATCCGAGACATTACATATTTATAGAAATATTATTCCTATAACTTGTCTCCTCTTTTCTCTCACCCAAATCTATCATATTAAGCACACTCCTATATAGATATATTGTTATAAAAAATAAAAATATATCTAATAATAATAATATATTCTAACTCACCATATAAACCATACAGTTAACAACCATTAACAACCTGTTACTATTTACCTCATTGTAAATACTAATTTACTATTTAATTTTAACCTCTCCATAAATACTCCATGTAAACATTATCCATAACATTCACCCCCCTAATGTTGACATGGTACAACATAAATCCTATTGTAACATGCTTCATGGGCTTGCCTCGTAATCTAGATCAAAGAAAGGAGTGTAAACTTCCAACTGGTTGACTATCTTACTGCACATCACCACAACTATGTGAAGGAACACATCCCACATTTACTTCATGAAAATAATTCACTAGGAATTCAATTGGAATACCATCTTCATAAATAAGGAAGGCATTTAGAGGAATGCTACACCAGTAAATGTTTATCTACCTTTTTACATATGTGGTTTTATGGATCGACCACCAACCCTTTCCAAATCTATGAGTGTTGTAAAAAACCTAGAGACACACTTTACAATGTGTTCTAATAGGAGTTAAAACATCAAGATTTTGTTTACATCTTATACACACCAAACTATAATTAAAATAAAAACACACCTGAATGTCATATTTGAGTAAGAAATCAACTTTTTACTTGTAGCCACTGTGTATAAGCATGCCACTCAATCTTACACAACAAAGAAGACTGCCACTACCACTAGTAGTGTTTCTTGACTTTAGATATTTTGGTTATGAATGTAAATTGAAACATTACTCTATTTCCCCCTCCCATAAATTGAAAATTTCTAAAAAATAAACACACCATACTAAAAAATTGAAACCTACACCATTCTGAAATGAAATACACACATCACCAAAACATGATGTAGCCCCATCATTGGTGACTAATGAGAGGTTGCTAAAATACCTCCTTCCTCCATGTATCCTCTAGCCTTTAGTATGTCACTACTCACTCAAGTGATATCTCAATACATCTCATGATTTTTCCAAAGTAAATTCCTCCCATAATTCAGACGTCACGTACAAGCAAAAATATGTCTAAAAGGTAATTTTTTTATTCTTAAAATGTTTTAACAATGACTCATTTTTAACCTAATTCACATAAAATAAACATTGACAATAATATATTTTATTTTTGACTTTTATCAACATTTTTTAGACTAAAAAACATCTACTTATATTAACCAATATAAATACTATGTAACCATTATGACCAATAAATTTAATCCTATATTTGACAAGGATATACTTTATTTTAATTTCAATGACACTTTCAAACAAATACCAAAATACACTAAGACTAAATATCATGGATGAAATCCAACTAAAGTTTGGATTTAAATAATCTAAAAATAACTTTAATAAAGCTAAAAAACAAACTTACAATGATTTAGCCCTAACACCTTGCATGACTCGACATGTCACATAATACACAATAAAATTTTACTAATCCTACACATTGATTATAACATATTAATGAAAATGAATTTGAATTTTCAATGACTTAATTTTAATAAACATAACTAAGACAATATATATTAAACCAAAAAAAAAAGAACCGACTGACAAAAAAACAAACACTCAGAATGTGCAACATGGTAGAACATAATAACACTTTTCATGAGAAGTACATAGTGTATAAACATGAATATCAAGGGAAGTTTCATGGAAAGACAACTATTATGAGCTTTGAATAGTGGATAAATTGTTCTTTCTCAGAGTGTTTAATACTTTGCTAACATATATTTGTATGCAAAACTACATGTTGAGCATTGATAACTATTTTATTTTTTTTTTTCTGATACGTAATGAAGAAAACTAATTTTTTTAATACCAATAACAAATACCAATGTGAAAAAACTAATAAATTTCACATCACCAATCTTCTACTATGCCAATTCAAAAATCCTTCAGAGAATGTAAGATGCACAAAATATTTTCTTGAGTCTACCAAGCTAAAACTGGAACTGAGTTTGATAATATTGTAGGATAGCTCATTTTTTGGACTTGATATTACATCCTTTGTGATTAATAAAATCACATATATAGGGGAATCCATGAATTACATCAATTGTTCCCTGAAAACATTTTAATATCTCAGTCTACTCCGATACCAATTAAAGAAGTTTATCAAAATTTGCGGAAGATTAAGCAAATGCCATTCTAGAATAATGAAGCTAAACACAAGTGGATTTATCAAACACACTAATAAAATATTATTTTTTCACACACTATTACATCTGAAACATTACATATTAATAGGAATATTATTTCTATAACTTCTCTCCTCTTTTCTCTCACCTGAATCTCTCATACTAAGCACACTCCTCTATAGATATATTTTTATAACAAATAACAATATATCTAACAATAATAATATATTCTAACTCACTATATAAACCCTATAGTTAACAACCACTAAGAATATCTTATTATTTACCTCACGATAAATACTAATTTACTATTTACTTTTTACCTCTCCATAAATACTCCATGTAAACATTATCCATAATATTCACCCCTCTAATGTTGACATCATACAACATAACTCCTCCTGAAACATGTTGCATGGGATTGTCTCATAATCTAGATCAAAGAAAGGCATGTAAACTTCTAACTAGTTGATTGTCTTGATGCGCATGACCACAACTATGCAAAGGTATGCATCCCATATTTACTCCGTGAAAAGAATGCACTGAGCATTCCACTTGCAGATCATTTTCATAGATAAGGAAGGCAGTCTGAGGAATGCTACACCAGTAAAATTTTATCTACCTTTTTACATCTATGGTTTCATGGATCGACCACCAACCTTTCTAAATCTATGAGTGTTACAATAAACTTAGAGATACACTCTACAATGTGTTCTACTAGGAGTTAAAACATCAATATTTTGTTTACATCTTCTACACACCAAAATGGAATTAAAATAAAAACACACATTGAATGTCACATTTGATCTTGTAAGAAATCAACTTCTTACTTGTAGCCACTATGTATGATCATGCCACTCAATCTTACATAGCAAAGAAGACTACAACTACCACTACCACTGGTAGTGTTCCTTGACTTTAGCTAGTTTGGTTCTGAATTGAAATGAGAACATTTATCTATGTTCACCTCCCACAATGTGAACATTTCTAAAACACAAACACACCATAGTAAATAATTGAAATCCACACCATGCTGAAATGAAATACACAACACACACATCACCAAAATCTGATATAGCCCTGTTGTTAGTGACTAATGAGAGTTCACTGAAAGAACTCCTTCCTCTATGTAGCCTCTAGCCCCGAGTATGTCACTACTCACCTAGGTGATATCTCGATGAATCTCATTATTTTTATGAGGAAAATTCCCCCAATAATTTGGATGTTACGTACAAGCAAAAATGTGTTCGAAAGGCAATATTTTTTTTTTTTACAATATTTTATCAATGACTCATTTTTAAGCTAATTCACCTAAAATAAACATTGATACTCTATTTTATTTTTGACTTTTATTAACAATTTTACGAACTTTTTTGTGACTAAACAACTTCTACTTATATTGATCAATTTAAATACTACATAACCACTATGACCAATAAATTTAATTCTATATTTGATAAGGATATACTTTATTTTAAATTCAATGACACATTTGAAAAAATACCAAAATATACTAAGATAAATATCATGGATGAAATCCAACTAAAGTTTGGATTTAACTAATCTAAAAATAACTTTAATAAATATTTTAAAAAGAAACTTACAACAATTTTTCCCTAATGCCTTGTATGACTCGACACATCACATAATACATAATAAAATTTTACTAATCCTACAAATTACTTTTAAGCTATTACAAAAAAATACTTTGAATTTTCAATGACCTACTTTTAATAAACACAACTAAGATAATATATATTAAACCAAAAAAATATGATTAACAAGAAATAAATACTTGAAATGTGTGGTACAGTGGAATAGAATGATACTTTGCATGTGAAGTACATAGCATAACAACATGAATATCAAGGTAAGTTGCATGGAAATGCAACTATTATGATCTTTGAATAGTGGAGAAATTGTTCTTTCTTAGAATCTCTAAAACTTTGCGAACACAGATCTGTATGCAAAACTACATGTTGGGCATTGATAACTAATTTTTATTTGCTTATTATGTCACATAATGAAGAAAAACTAATTGTGTTAATACCAATAGAAAATACCAACGTGAAAAACCTAAAAAAATTCACATCACCATTCTTTTCTTGCACCAATTTAGAAATCCTCTAGAGAATGGAAGATGCACAAAATATTTTCTTGAGTCTACCAAGTTGAAACTAGAATTGTGTTTGATAATGTTATATGATAGCTCAATCCTGGGAATTGATATTACATCATTGGTGATTAAAAAACCACATCTATAGAGGAATCCATGAATTACATTAGTTATTCTAGGATATCCTTTCAAGATCTCATTCTGGTTTGATACCAAATAAAGAAGTTTATTAAAATCTATGGAAGATTAACCAAATGCCATTCTAGAATAATAAAGTTGAACATAGGTGGATTTATCAAACATAATAATAAAATATTATTTTTACACACACTATTACATCTAAGACATTACATATTTATAGGAATATTATTCCTGTAACTTATCTCCTTTTTTTCTCACTTGAATCTCTCATATTAAGCACACTCTTATATAAATATATTATTATAACAAATAACAAAATATCTATAAATAATAATATATTCTAACTCACTGTATAAACCTTATGGTTAACAACTACTAACAACCTATTACTATTTACCTTATGACAAATATTAATTTACTATTTACTTTTTACCTCTCTATAAATACTCCATGTAAAAATTATCCATAATAGGAAGACTCTTTTCATGACATATTACAAATGCCAAGATAAGTGTTACAAAATCATCATAGATTCAAGAAGCATAGATACTCTTATTTCAGTGGAAATGGTTAACAAACTTGGATTGAAGAAACTACCTCACCCCACACCATACAAGGTTTCTTGGTTGAATAAGGGTCGGTGAGTCTTGGTGAGCGAAAAAAGTTGGGTAGAGTTCCAAGTTGGAAGGTATAAGGATAGGGTGCTTTATGATGTCATCCCAATGGATGTGTGCCATGTGATTCTTGGGGGGCCTTGGAAATATGATAGGAAAAACACTCATGATGGAATAAGGAACATGTATATATTGATAAAAGGATGGAGTCAATCATACCTTACTTCTCATGAAGGATGAGGCGAGTGATCAATAAGTTGGCCCACACGTGATGTTGGTAAGTGGTAATGAATTTTTAAATGCCACGCATGAAGAAGAGTTATGCTTTACTTTGGTAGTTAAGCCTAGGACTGTTATGACAACCACAAAAATCAATGAGTTTCCCCAAGAGATCTAGGATATGTCAGAGAAATATGCATAGATAGTTTTTGATGAGCTACCTAACACATTGCCAGCTATAAGGAGGATAACACATAATATAGGTTTTGTACATGGATCAAGTTTACCTAACAAGGAAGCCTATGAAATGATCTATTAATAAAATGTAGCGATCAAAATAGAAGTGCATGATTTTCTTGATAAAGGGCTCATAAAAGAAAGATTAAGTCATTGTGCAGTGCCTACAATATTGGTTCCAAAGAAGGAAGGTGAGTGTATAATGTGTACTGATTCTAGGGACATAAATAATATCACCATAAAATATATATTTTCACTTCCTAGGATAGAATATTTGGTGGATTTCTTGAGTGAAACAAACTATTTTTCCAAAATTGATCTCAAGAGTGAGTACTACAAGATTAGAATTAGGCAAGGTAAAGAGTGAAAGATTAATTTCAAGATAAATGAAGGTTTGTATAAGTAGTTGGTCATGCCATTTGGTTTCACCAATGCACCAAGTAATTTTTTGAGACTAATGAATAAAGTTATAAAAGATTTCATAGGCAAGTTTGTAGTGGCGTACTTGGATGACATACTAATCTATATCCATAGTAGGGAGGAACATCTTCACCATTTGGATTTGGTCATGAGGAGGATAAAAGAATAAATGTTATTAAATAACCTAAATAAGTGTGATTTCATGAAATTAAAGCTATTTTACCTTGGATTTTTCATATTACAAGACATGCTGAAGATGTATAAGAACAAGGTGAAGGCAATCATGGAGTGGCCAACACCTAGAGTAGTAGGAGAGATGAGAATTTTTCATGGTATTGTAAGATTTTATAGGAAGTTCATTAGGAATTTTAGTGGGATATATGCTCCTATCATACACACCATTAAAGGAGATAAGACAAAGTATGTGTGGAATGAGAAAATAGAGAAGAGCTTCCAATAACTGAAGAAAAGAATCACGGATCAGCCAATACTAGCATTTCTAAACTTCAACAAGGTGTTTCAAATAGAATGTTATAAAAGTGGGATGGAAATAGGGGTTGTACTAAGTGAAGAGGGAAGACCTATACACTATTTTAGTGAGAAGTTGAATGATTCCAAGAAGAAGTAGTCATCCTATGACTTGGAGTTTTATGCCATGGTATAACAATTGAATAAGTGGAGGCATTATCTCATGATAAAGGAGTTCATTATGTACACAAATAAACATGCACTTTAGTTCATCATTAATCATCCTAAAACAAACCCAATACATGTGAAATGGGTGGAGTACATGCATAATTTTACCTTCACCATCATACATAAACAAGGGAAAAGCAACAAGGTTTTATATGCATTGAGTGGGAAGGTCTTATTGGTGCATGATATTGAGTTAGAAAGTGTTGGGATTGAGTCACTCAAATACATGTAGGAGGATGATGAAGACTTCAAGGAAGCATACCATGCATGAAAGCACCCAAGCACATTCAACAAGGATCCATGGTTGGATTTTGTTATTCAAGATGGATTGTTGTTCAAAGGAATATAGTTGTGTATTCTAGAAAGTTATATAAGGGTAAATCTAATCTAAGAGAAACATAGTGGAATCATGGTAGGCCACTTTGGGCTTGATAGTACATTAGATTTGTTCACCGGACACTACTATTGGGATAGAATATAATAAAAATTGAGGAACTACGTGTAAAGGTGAAATATTTTTCAATTACCAAAAGGTAAGAGCACTAATGTAGGTTTGTATTGACCCCTAACAGTCCCAAATTAGCCTTGTGAATCCATAAGTATGGACTTTGTGATGTGATTTCCTAGGACATAAAGAGGTTGACTTAATGTATGTAGATATTGATATATTATCTAAAATGGAACACTTAATTCCATGTAAAACAACTAATGATGCCACCCATGTGGAAAATTTGCTTTTCAAGGAGGTAGTAACACTTCATGGACTTCCCATGAACACTATTTTTGATAGGGACACCAAGTTTCTTGGTCATTTCTAGAGAACATTATGGAGGAAGTTAGGAACAAACTTGAGTTTTAGTTTAGCTTACCACCCTCAAATAGATGTCCAAATTGAGGTGGTTAATATAAGCTCAGGGAACCTACTGAGGTACCTATCTAAGGACCATCCCAAGTAGTGGGATCTTGTGTTGTCTTAAGCAAAGTTTGCCTATAATGACTCTACCAACAAGAGCACTGGCATGATACCATTTCATGTAATTTATGGTATGTATCCTAGAGGATTATTTAAGGACAAAAATATCAGTCATATGGAGAAGAAATTTTTTAAGCTGAAGAGTTTGCAATGCCAATGAAGCTCGTACATGAACAAGTAAAGAAGCACCTAGAGTCTAGTGTTTAAAAAGACAAGAAACAGGTAAATGTGAGTAAAAGGGAAGTGAGTTTATATATTGGATACTTAGTTTTGTCTCATCTCAGGAAGGAGAGGTACCCAAAGGGCGAATACCAAAATTCAAAGATGAAGAAGATTAGTCCTTGCAGGATTCCTAAAAAGTTTACAAACAATGCCTATGAATTGGAGTTACCTAGTGGGGTAAGCATCACACCCATATTTAATTTTTAAAACCTATAACCTTAAAAATAATGGATATAGTGAATAAATACAATAAAGTACACACTTATAGTAGATCTAGATTGGGCAATATAGTTTCATAAGGATAAAATAGAAGAGTTGGAGTGCATCCTAGAGAAGTAAGAGATACAAAAGACTAGAGACAAGTAGTATTTAAAGTACCTAGTAAAGTGGAAGGAAAAACCAATATAATATTCAATTTATATGAATAAAAATGACATAAAAAATAACAAGAGTACTCTATAAGCACTCATGGACAACAGTCTATGAGTTCTCTCTTTCTGTGGGAATATGATGCAAGGGCATCACTATTAGGATGAGTTATGTCTTGATTTTTTGTTATTTTTCATTAATTTTAGTTTGGTGATGTCTTGAAAATAATTTAAATGCCTCAAGAATCCTCAATTTTCAAATTGGTGGCTTAGGATAGCTTCTAATAAGTTTGAATTTCAAAATCATGTTTTTCCTACCAAAACTTGCTTTTCAAATATTTGAATAATTGGATTGTATTAGGAATTAAAGGGGTAATTAAATGATTTGAATAAGGTATTGAACATTTTAAAAACATCCCTAAAGACACGTTGAATCCATTTCAAAGGCCTAAGTTTGTATATGTGTAGAAATCAAACTTTGGTTATTGTCACTTTTTAAAGTTTACCTAATAACCATTAGAAAAGGCTCCTCATAGTTGGTTAAAATAGTTATATGCCATAAAAAAGATGTTTTTTTATTTTTTTAAATATAAATATTTTAAAATAATAAAGAAATATGACCCCTATTTAAATACTTGTTGTTACATACCCCTATTTCTATGTATTTATATTATTGGCAAACTGTGTGTTTGGTTGTTGTGAATGAAAGGACAATAAAATGATCTTGAAATTTCTTCATAATGTTTTGGTGATATATTTAAATATTTTTATTTAATAGTGTTGTGTTTTTTACTCCTACAAGAACATAGACCTATAAAAAATCTTTTTTCTTGCATAGTCAAGGACATTTTGAGTTACAAAACTGTAACATTAAAGTTAAAAGGGGAAACAAATTATTGGATAAGTTATAAATGGTTAATTTATACTCTTATAAGATTTCAAAGTTCAAATAAGCCTTTTGAAACTATCAAAAATTATTTGTTTATGCTCTCAAGTTGTGATAGGGGTAAACAAGCCCTAAACTAGGGTTTTGATGAAAAGTCAACTCCCAATTATCCTAAAAATACAAAAAATTGTAGTCTGATGTGATTTTATATGTTTAAAAATAATCACACATTTTGAAAACTTTATAGAATTTTGTGTATGGTATTTTTTAGATTGTGGTGTGTTTAGGCTAAAAGAGGCATAATTGGGAATGCCTAAAGATAGAAAGTGGGTCTAAAGGAGGAATTTGATCCATAAATTTGATAAATATGAGTATACCAATAGATATTACTTTAATCCATTCTTAAAATCTCTTAAATCCTTGTAATTTTTCTATATTATCAAAAAATAGGAATAAAAGCTAGTAAGAAGGCCTAAAAGCCTAGGGAGGTTGGTAAAGGAGGTAGAGTTGAAACTTTCACCAAGGTTTTTATACATCACTTTATCTTTTTATTAAAGTATTTATGAATCCAAGTTCTAGTAACCATAACTAATCTAATGGGATAAACTAGGTCTTATCCATTTGTGATTATTATGATTACTTTTTCCCTCTACACAATGAGACAAGTAGTGGTATATTCCCTCATCATCATCCTTAGGTGTAATTACAATGAATAATTTACATTTAAATTATAAATAAATTTTAACAACATGATGGAAAAAATCAAAACATTACTAATGTTTAAGGATACACTTATATTTTAAATAAAATGTACTTCATTTCGTAATGTTTATGATGTTGTCAAAGTCATCTTTTGCTTCCATTTCATGATCTACTAGTGGTTAGAATGAATCCATAGTATCCATAGATGTTAATTACCTAAAATAAAATTTGTCAACCAACTATTTTTAATTGCATTCATTCTAATCAAATGACATACATCCAAAAAAAATCATGAAATACTCATAATAGCTTTTAATTGAGTGGAAATCACTCAATGTTGGTATTATGCTAAAATATTCATACATTGAATTATTTGCTTCCTAAATTAACTATAAAATTTATATTATCCATGAGAAATTATTTCATTACACCAAATCACAATACATGTAATATCGATCAAATCAACACCATCCTTGTGGTTTCCCTGCTCTTTAATGTCACTTTTTATACATTGACCTACACCAGCATGTTCCCCTTTTCCATGCCTAGAGCAAAGAAACTAAAAAAATGTTTAACCTAACTTTTCTTATGTATCCTATATAACCATTTAAACATTTGAAAG